>CM041638.1:35807740-35831435 GCA_023333625.1 Bothriochloa decipiens
CTCGGACGGTTGTGGAGCATGGAAGCTAACCTCATCTACGCATCCTCAGGTGGGATTAGGACCTATCCTTCACCTATTAGATGGTAGGAACGCCTTGTAGATGCAGATGCTGCTTTTGTTACTCGCTTACATTGGCGCATGACAGAGGATGGCTGACCAAGAGTGGATGTACACAGGCTTCGCAAGTAAGAGCCCAGAATGGGTTAGGGGGACGGATAACTTCCTGAAGAAAGCATTTGGCCCAGTTGTTGCTAAAGGGTCGGTTCGGATGCCGTGTCCCTGCACCATGTGCAAGAACCAAAAAAAGAAAGACTACGGTCACATGTACAAAGATATTTTCAACAATGGATACATTCCAAACTATACCCGTTGGATCTACCATGGTGAACGCCATCGTATTAGGGGGAAGGAGGTGAGACCCCTCCTCGAGGGGTTTGATGCAGATGCCGGGATGACAGAGTTGCTGGCAAACGTACACGAAGAGCGGTTCGCTCAAGGAATGGAGGTGGATGAAGAAGATCCAAAGGAGACCGCAAAGGCATACTACACCATGATGAAGGCGACAAAGCAGCCCCTTCACGAGAATACTATGGTGTCACGACTGGATGCCATTTCACACCTAATAGCATTGAAGTCACAACTAGGCATTAGTCGAGAAGGTTTTGATCTCGTGTTGGCAACTGTTGGGACACTGCTTCCAAATGTTCACTTCCTGCCGAAGAACACGTACGAGTCACAGAAGCTCCTTCGTGCACTCAAGATGCCGTATGAAGCGATCGAAGCTTGTAAGAACGGGTGCGTCCTGTTCAGGGGAGACCACGAGACAGCAACACACTGTCCAAAGTGCAAAGCCTCTAGGTACATGGAGGTAGAAGGCAGTGATGGCAGTAAGAAGCAGTCTAAGATCCCCGAGATGGTCATACAGCACCTTCCAGTCATACCGAGGCTCCAACGGCTATACATGACAGAGGAGTCCGTGAAACAAATGACGTGGCACAAGAAGGGCAAACGATACAGTGACAAGATGCAGCACCCAGCAGATGGTGATGCATGGAAGCACTTCGATGATATGAATCCTAACAAGGCTGTGGAGGCTCGAAATGTACGTGTAGCGATGGCTACAGATGGGTTCAACCCGTTCGGAATGATGGCAGCCCCGTACACTTTGTTGGCCCGTGTTCGTGATCCCCCTCAATCTTCCCCCCAATGTCATGTTCGAACCCAAGAACGTGTTCTTGACGCTGATAATACCTGGACACCCGGGCAACAATATGGGTGTGTTCATGCAGCCAGTGTGGGATGAATTGCAACGTGCTTGGGAAGAGGGGGTACTGACGTACGACCGAGCTACAAAGACAAACTTCACAATGCATGTGTGGTACCAGTATTCAATGCATGACTTCTTGGCGTATGGCTTATTCAGCGCGTGGTCTGTTCATGGGAAGTTCCCTTGTCCAACATGCAAGGCAGATGTGATGTTCACCTGGTTGGCCGAGGGTGGCAAGTATTCTTCTTTCGACAAACATCGTCAATTCCTGCCTGAGGACCATGAACTGAGACGAGATGAAAAGCACTTCACGAAAGGTGTTCAAGTCACCGACCACATCCCTCGGGATAAGAGCCCTGCCGACGTCCTTGCCCAGATAGAGGCTCTCCAAATTGATGAAAAGAAGGGTGGTTTTAAAGGATATGGTACCGACCACATGTGGACTCATATATCGGGCTTGACTAGGCTCCCCTACTACAAGCATCTTCTTCTTGCACACAACATCGATGTAATGCACATAGAAAAGAATGTCGCCGAGGCACTTTGGGCAACACTCATGGACATTAGCAAGAAGTCAAAGGACAACGTTAAGGCTAGACTCGACATTGAAATGATTTGTGATAGACCAAATCTAGTGATGAAGACCCCTGTGGATGGCAAGAAATGGAAAAAGGGGCCGGCCGATTACATCCTGAAAAGGGGAGATAGGAAGGAAGTACTGAAGTGGATCAAGACGTTAAAGTTCCCTGATGGGTATGCGGCGAATCTGAGTAGGGGAGTGAACTTGCTGACTATGAAGGTCTTAGGGATGAAGAGTCATGACTTCCACATATGGATTGAGCGGATCCTTCCTGCGATGACACGGGGATACCTCCCCGAGCCAGTGTGGCGCGTCCTGGCAGAGTTGAGCTTTTTCTTCCGCCAGCTTTGTATCAAGGAGTTATCTCGGGACGTTTGTCTTGAACTGGAGAAGGCTGCACCTTTGTTGCTCTGCAAGTTAGAGATGATATTTCCACCTGGCTTCTTTCTGTCCATGCAGCATCTGATTTTGCACCTACCGAGCGAGGCACGGATGGGGGGGCCCGTGCAGCACTGTTGGTGCTATCCAATCGAGAGGTGTCTAAAGCTTCTTCGGAAAAAGTGTAGAAATAAAGCCAAAATTGAGGCTTTCGTGGCAGAGGCATTCATTTTGGAGGAGGTGTCGACATTCACACAGGCGTACTATACTGAGAAACTTCACAAACCGCGCGATCCAACCCCTCATTACAACATCGACGAGAATACATCGAACCTCAGCCTTTTCAGAGGTGATCTCAGAAGAGGAGGCGCAGGGCCCAACAAGAACTTGCAGCATGATGAGTGGCACACTATCATGATCTGCTTGTTGTTGAACCTTGAGGAATGCATTCCTTATCATAAGTAAGTTCTCCATGAGCTTGTTACATACGCCACTATCCTGCACCTATCGATCCGACCCCCCTTGTCTTTTGTTTCTCCAGGGAATATATTAATAAACACTGGAGAGGCAGTACAGATCCTACCGAGCAAGAAGAAGACCATCTTCTCAGACATGGTGTGCCCAGTTTCGTCAATTGGTTCTGTACAAAGGTACCATCCAACTAACCTCATTTCGATTTTGAGATTCCACTTTGCTCCTAGGAGCGAGTAATGTAACGACGTCCCTGTCCTAACCTTGCAGACCCTTTATGATGCGGAAATGAGTGATGAATTGAGAAACATGGACAAAGGCTTCAACCGAAGGGTCAGGTCATTCAACGTTTATGATGTGAATGGCTATCTCTTTCGCACGAGAACTTACAAAGAGAAACGGGCCAACCTAAAAACCACGTGCAGCGGAGTTCGTACGCCCGGCTCGGATGGGAAGGACTATTATGGCATAGTCGAAGAGATATTGGAGCTTGACTTTGGACCAGACCTAGGTTGTAAGCCAGTGGTATTCAAATGCCATTGGTTCGATCCTAATGTCACGAAAAAGGACCTTATGATTGGGCAAGTTGAAATTCGACAGGATTCCAAATATGAAGAAGACGATGTCTATATTGTGGCTAACCGAGATGCCACACAAGTTTATTACCTCCCATGGGTGTGCCAAAAAGACAAGAATCTTGCGGGTTGGTGCCTTGT
Source organism: Bothriochloa decipiens (assembly GCA_023333625.1). Classification (NCBI taxonomy): domain Eukaryota; kingdom Viridiplantae; phylum Streptophyta; class Magnoliopsida; order Poales; family Poaceae; genus Bothriochloa; species Bothriochloa decipiens. The sequence continues at coordinate 35,811,153 of CM041638.1, forward strand.
GCAGTTGGTATCGCGGCACGGTAAACCGGCTGTCCCAAACGAGGATGATTACAACTTTGACCCAACGACAGATGAGTTCTATCAACCTGAGGGGCTAGAAGGTAGTTTGGAGATAGACATTCTTTCACTGATGGGTATGGAAGTAAACAGCGACATCAATGAGGACGAGGGTGATGAGGTGCACGATGCCGAGGACTTACGAATCCTTGATGAGTGGCAAATGAAGCGCCTGGTGAGAGAGCACGATGACGATGGAGAGCCTGATGACGATGGAGATGACGATGATGATGGAGATGAAGCCCAACACTTAAGAGAGCTTGACAATATTGATAGTGATGACGACAGTACTGATGACGAGTACACGCCAGCCATATTGCCGTTTGCGGAGATAATTTCTAATTCATGTAATACTATAGTGTTAATATTATTACCTTGCAATTATGTTTCTTTACAAGTACTTGTCATTTATTTATGCTAACTACTTCAATCTTTGTCATTGCAGGCACTCGACAGGATGCCGGGCGAAAGGCGGCCGCAGCGAGCAGGGATCCACTCGCGGTACATGGTCACCAACGCGGAGCCCGTGGCCGCCACCGCCGAGGACGAGGCGGTCGTCGGTGAGGAGCTTGACGTGGAGAGGAGCACCCGTCATCGCACGTCATCGAGGAGGCTGTTCCAGGACGCCCATCAGGGGATGACAACGACGATCGGTGATGGTGACGGTGACGATGACGGTGACGGTGACGGTGACGACGACAACCTCTGCGGAGACGATAGGGACAATGAGCATACACCAGACGCCTCGACTTTCTCAGCTTCGAGCAAGCCCTACGTGCGCGGGCCTCGTCGCTCCCTGACCCACCACTCCTCAGCCGTCGCGCGATGATTTGACCCGTGGGCAAGATGTAAGTAACCATTGTTGATTTCACTTATTGTTCATATGACGTGTTGAAATTTGAACTGCAGACTAACAATTGTTGTTAATGACTCTTGCAGGGGCTGGGAAAAGGTGACTGACAGGAAGAGTTCATGCCATGTCAATGGCATCCAGGGCCTCCTGATTAGAAAGCACTACCCTGGCTTGGTCACCATCGATGGTGAGCGGATCGTGCCCGACAAATGGGACCACTTCTACAAGGTCAACGACGAGCATGGTGAAGTCCTTGCTCACAAGATCAAGAGGGAGTTCTGGGTGAGTCTTTGCATTGCACCGCATAACTCTATACTACGCATCCGTTGGACTTTCTTCAAACAATGAAATGATGTTTGATGTCTGTGTGTAGTTGTATTTCAAGTTGGAGGAGGGGCAGGACGAGCAGCGGGCGGGGCGGCAGCAGGAGGCGGTCTGCCACAACCGTCTGAAGGACATGTACCATGAGGCGCGTCTCCAGGCCGTCATCAGCTACTACGCCAACGTGGAGCTCAAGGTGGTAAAGAAGGAGCGAGTCAGGGAGATGATACTGGACAAGGAGACCGACCTCACCGAGGAGCAGTACATGCAGGTAATTAAGTAGAAAACATCCGTTATGATTCCTTACGTGACACATTCAATTTATCTTATGGAATATAAAATACTTGAATGTCATGCAGTGGTGTCCAAGCTGGTGCGATAAGTATGAGGACTGCTGGCGCCAAATTGTGCATGGGTGGCGTACGGACACGGCATACGAGAAGCGCAAAGAGCGTTGGCAACTTCGCCTGCAAAATCCTCCGGTATCACACCACCAAGGGAACCAGTGCCTCCAGGGGTACATGGACACATGGATATGCTTCTGTTAATCCATTTATTATAGCTCTCAATTGTCACTACTTGTAACCAAGTTTGTGTTTTCCTCGCAGAGGGAGACGCATGATGGGCAGGAAATCAACGAGTTCACGGGGTACGCCCTTGCTCACAAGGGCAAAGCGTCAGCGGCGTCCACCGTCTACAGCTCGGAGGACGGGCCCGAGGCCTACACCAACCCGAATGTCTACAACAAGCTCGCCAAGTACACCGCCGCAGGTCTCGAGCGCCATGGGCCGACGTTCGACCCCACCAAAGCCGACCTGGATATTGACCTCGTGATGAGGACGGGAGGAGGGAAGCAGCACGGCCGGTACGCTATTGCCGACAGTGCCATCGACCCGTCCTCTGTTCAGACACTGAGCCAGATCAGAAGAGGTGATGCGAAAAGGGGCGGATCGCAAATCCCCATAGCGCCTCGACAGCCGAGCAATGCGCAGATGATGACGGCACTTCAGGTAAGTGCAGTTTCATTCGGCGTTCACTCGTTTCACACATGATGTACCTTGCCTTCACATACCATCAACCTTGCGGGTGTAATATTGCAGGCCACGGTCGAAAGGCTGCAGGCCAACCAGGTCACCCAGGAGATGTTACATCAGCAGCAAGAGGAGGCCCATCAGCAGCAGTTGGTGGCACTTTCGCAGCACTACCAGCGTGCTCTATCGGACCTGACCTGCTACTTTCGGTCCCAGATCCCGGGAACGCAGGAGCCTCCTCCCTCGATCTTCGCTCCACCACCACTTCCAGTTCCAGTTCCAGTGCCTATACCTGTTCTGGTGAGTATATTGTCTGTTGCTTTAGCTTGTGCGGCCATCCTGCAGGTACTAATTATATCACTTGGCCTTTGTGCAGGCACCGTCGGTGGGTTCGAACCCGACTCCAGGTGCCAGCCCTCCACTGGGTCCTTCTCCACCGCACGGCTTTCCAGCTTACCCGACCTACTACCCCACGCAGCAGTACCAGTGGCCTCCTCCGGCGTCAGGGCAGGGGTACTCCTCGTGGCCGCAGGCGCAGACGCAGCAGGGGCACTCCGGGCCGACAAGCGTTTTCAGACCTACGTAGCAGCAGTGGAACTACGGTACGTCCCCGCAGTCGGGTTGGCCTCCGTTCGAGCAAGATGGGGGCTCTGGGACCCCTGGGGATGACGCACATAGCTAGATGCCTTTACTTCTTGCTTTTGGAACTTCATCAATGACGTTGTTGCACGTTGGACATGTTTAGCGTATGTTGGACATGTATGAATTCTTATGGCCATGTTATGTGTATTGTGGAGTTCTATCGATAGATTTGAGGACCTTCATGTATGGATTCAGGTTGAAACTGAATTTGATGCTGAAATATGGTTTATATGTGATGAAATGTGGGTTATATGATATATATGTGATGAAATGAGGTATAAATACAAGAAAACAGAAAAAATAAAAAAAAATTCCTAGCTTTGCCGACGGCTAACCGTCGGTAAAGCTAGGAATTTTCCCAGCTCGGCCCAGCTTTGCCGATGGCTGAGCCTGGCCGTTGGCAAAGTGACCAAATCTTTGCTGACGATCGGCCGTCAGCCGTCGGCAAAGGCCGCCGTCATCGTGCCGCCGCAACGGCTGACGTGTCGCCTATGCCGACGGCGGACGTGGCCATCGGCAAAGCTTTGCCGACGGCCTGCCACGTGGCCATCGGCAAAGGTCGCTTTGCGGACCCTTTCTTTGCCGACGGTCCTTCGCCGACGGCCGAGGTGGCAGGCCATCGGCAAAGGCTATGCCGATGGTATAACAGCCTTTGCCGACGGCTTCAGGCCATCGGCAAAGATGGCCGATCCGGTAGTGCCAGGTAGTAGCAACACAAACGCCAATGTCAACCTCATCCCTAGCATTGGCTTCTTCTCTAGCAACAACGGTCGCTGGTCCGGTAGCAACTAGGACGTGCGCGTTGTGATCCAAGATCAATTTAACGCCAGTGGTAGCAACACCGAGCATGGTAACATGAAGGTGTCCATTGGAAGCCACTTCAGTGGTGGCTTCCCTTTTAGCCTATACAAATCATCTCCATCTCCATCGGGCGGGCTCTTGGTGATGACATTCCTGATCAAGGTGACTCCAGTGGGCTCGACGTCGAGCACCACCCGCAACGGCTCCACTGCATTGCTCCATGCAGCTGGCTTCATCGGCACCATCAGCAGCAGAAGAAGGGATGTCTCACAAGGCACACTTCCATGATCTCATCATGAATTCTTTACCATTAACGGGAGAGGCATTAGCACGATGGCTTCTCCGATACTTTGGGGTTGGTAGGCGTGAACGGTGGCAATCTGAGCACAAGAGAAACTGAGCGAGAGGTGAGGGATGCGTGTGAGTTTGCGGCATCTACACCACTCTATATCACAATCATGCCTCATATTCACACGACGATCATGTGACGCTCCTCGCCCAGCCCACACGCCGCGCATGGTCACACACGGATCTGATCAACCTTCTCTCTCTCTTCAATGGTGGCAGCTCTTCTGCGATACGCACATTATTCTCGCCCCCCAACCACACACGGCTCCTTCCTCAGTCCCCTCCGATGGTGGCGACTAGTTCATGTGATACCAGCACTGGTGCGGTAAAAGCGGTTCCTCCTTCTCCAAAGATCTAGGAGTTCGGGTTTCCATTCCCGTGTCCGCCGTCTTCTTCCGAGCTCCACACGCGGCAGCTAGGGCCGGTGGTAGCAACAATGAGCATGGTAACATGACGGGTCCGTTGGAAGCCACTTCAGCGGCGGCTTCGCTTTCAGCCTATACAATTCATCTCCATCAGCCAGGTTCTTGGCGATGACACTCTTGATCAAGGTGGCTCTGTTGGGCTCGATGTTGAGCACCACCCAAAATGGCCCTAGAGCACTGCTCCATGCAACTGGCTTCACTGGCACCATTAGCAGCAAGGGGACTAGCAGGGAAGTAGAAGAAGGGATGTCTCACGAGGCACACTTCCATGTTCTCATCATGAATTCTCTACCGTTAACCAGAGAGGCACCGACATCAGCACCGGTAGCTTTTCCGGTACTGTAGGGTTGGTAGGCATGGACGGCAGCAATCTGAGCACAAGAGAAATTGAGCGGGAGGCGATGGATGCATGTGAGTTTGCGGCATCTACACAACTCTATATCACAGTTGTCTCATATTCATGCGACGGTCATGCGAGGCTCTCCATCCTGCCCACGCGCTACGTGTTGCTCGCACACAGATCCGATCCACCCTCTCTCTCTCCTCTTCAATGGCAGTGGTTCCTCTACGACACGCGCGTTCCTCGCCTCCTCCCCACACAGTTCCTCCCCGATGGTGGCGACTAGTTCCTACGATGCCAGCGCTAGTGCGTTAAGCGGTTCCTAGTTCTCCAAAGGTCTAGGAGTTATGGTTTCCGCTCCCGCGCCCGCTGTCTTCTTCCCAGCTCCACACGCGGTGGCTAGGGTTCTAGACACCTCATTCATCACGAACTCCAGGGGGCTTAGAAGGGTATAGCCGGGGAAGGCAAGCAGGCTAGGCGGTGGGGATGCAAGTAGGATGATTCAGGCCCTTGGTGGAGGTCGAGATGGCTGAGCAAGGTTGGGGCGAGAGAGTTGTGGCCATTCGCTAGAGTTGGAGAAGAAAGCAGTGAGGGAGAGGCCGGGGAAGAGCGGGGAAAAGGAGGCCGTCGAGGGTGCAGAGTAGGGTCTCACCGGAACTCTGGGGCCACCCTACCACATCGTGATAGGGGCGGTGGGCGGTGGCGGCTCATCGGGAGAGCCTGCTGGATTGAGAGGTGATGGAAGACAACGATTAGAGGAAGAAGGTGACACATGCGGCTTTGGATCACAGATGAACGACCATGATTCGTCGCATGAAGGAAAGCTTAATTTCAAGTGCCTAAGCATTAGCAAATCCCTATTACTATTGACCGTGCATAAACATTTCCTAAAAATCATGATACCACAAAACATATCAATAGTTTCAAAATGACTTGCAACTAAGATTTTTATACTCTTATATTGGTGGTAGGTTCCTTATATTCATACTTCGTTGTTTTTTATTTCTCTTGTTCCGTACCTTTTATGTGTTTAACACATATGGTTGTTTTTTGGATGCACTTTGTTCAATTCTCTGGTAGCATACCATTGTTAAGGTAATATGTAATGAGTTAAGTTACAATCGTGAATGGGTAAACAAAGAAGTTACAATGCATGTGGTGGTGCCTTCATGGAGTTGCTACTTGCTACCTCTCATTTAGACAGTAAAATCACTAGCATGCGCTGATCAAGTGTAGTTCACATAATTTACTAGCAAGGTCAATGCCAACAAAATCGTCTCGAAAAAAGGAAAGTCTACAATCTTTGCATAACCATATTTTATATTCTTACTCTAATCGTCCTTGCCTATAATTTTTTAATTTATTTGCTGCACAACTCCTATATCATAGTCGCCTGATATTCACATGACAGTCAGGCGACCCTCCAGAACCCACGAACCGCGCGTTGCTCGCACCCTCTCTCCTCTCCATCGGTAGTGGCAGCTCCTTGCCATGCACACTTGTCTCTTCCCACGCAGCTCGTCCCTCTGTCCCCTCCAGTGGCGATAGCGGGTTCCTGCAATGCCGGCTCCGGTAAGGTAAGTAGTTCCTCATCCTCCGAAGATCTACGAGTTAGGGTTTCCGCTCCCGCTCCCAATGCCTTCTTCTCTAGCTCCATACATGGCTGCTAGGGTTGCAGCCACCCCATTTTCCCAACTCTAGGGGTTTAGAAGGGTCTGGTCAGAGGAGGCATGCGGGTTAGGCGGTGGGGATGGAGGTTGAATGAGGCAACTGGTCGTGGTCGGGGTGTGAGAGTTGCATTTGTTCGCTGGAGTGGAGAAGAAATCGACGAGGGGAAGGGCTGAGGGAGATGGGAAGAGGGAGGCCACTGAGGGTGCAGTAGGGTTTTACCAAAGCTCTGCAGTGAGGGCGGTGGGCGATGGTGGCTCGTCATGAGAGCTCACGGCATTGAGATATGGCGATAGAAAACGACAGGCTGAAGTAAGTCACACGTATGCTGTTGGATCACAAATTAGTGGTCAAGATTTGTCACCTGATGGAAAGGTTAATTTCAGACACCTGAGTCTATATTTGCTATTAATCAATGTACAAACATTTTCTAAAAATCGTGATACCACTTCTTGCACCTTATGCCTCCTTTCTAAATCACGATATCATGACATTTTCTCTTGAATGTACCACCCACATATAAAAATGGTCTTCTACTATAATGCGTTGACACTCACACATAGCTCACCTATAGAATATAGTCGCTGATAGTGCCTCCTCCACGGTTAGGGATAAAAATGGTGCAGATATTAGTTCACAGTCAGAGATAAAAACGGTTTTTTCGACGGTCCGTCGGACTAGAATGTGAATGAGCCTATTATTTTCAACAGTTTTTTTGCTTTTGGGTATCCAGATTTTTTCGAATACAGATAAAAAACAGATACGTAACAAGGATATCAAATATAAATGCAGATATCGGATATATCCGGTAAAATTAATCGTATACATATCCGACCTATCCTTGGCGGATACCATGTGCCGTCTGACTTTGTGCTCTTCGTCGCGGAGGGCAAATTACAACAACAGCTTGCTGCTATTTCTTTTTCATGCGGCCCAATAGCTTTTGACTTGGCCCAACGAGTGCAAAGCCTGGGCTAGGAGCTTAGAGTGAATCTAGGCTAGTGTTATGACCGGGCTTGACTATTCCAGGCGTAGGCCCATTAGTTGATAAGAGTCCATTGGCATATTTGATCATTTATTCAATATCTATTATTGCTCGGTTTCCTTCAGGAGTCAGGAGACCTAAACCTAGCCGCCACTTCTTTTCTGCCACCGCGAGTTCGAGTTCTCAGCGACCGTGACCACGGTGAACGATCGGCGAGACCCCGCTATGTACCAACCTGGTATCAGAGATGTCGATCCCCTTGCCTTCTTCCATTGTGCCGCCATTGTCCGCGGCCGATGCCCCGGCCACCACCGCGCCACCATCGGCGGCCATCCCCACTTCAGCGCTGGCACCGGCGCCATCGTTGCCGCTGGGGCCTCCGGTGCAGCCGCGGGTTGTCTTCACGTCGGAGTAGATGACGACAGCAATCGTCGATCTCTCCACCGGCATGACGGAGATACGCACTTTTGAAATTAAGCAAGAGCAATTTATTATTGCTTAGAGCCGGGAGACCTAAACCTAGCCGCCGCTTCTCTTCTGGCACCGCGAGTTCGAGCTCTCCGCGATCGTGACCATGGTGAACAATCGGTGAGACCCCGTAGCGTACCAGCTAGGAGTCTAGAAGCGAATCGGGCCAGGGAAAAACTCACGGAGCTGTGTGAGCAAACAACTTCTTTTCTTTGGTTCTGGAAGATGATGGGTCTCAAAAACATGGAAAGAAAACGGGTGCACGGAAGAAAAAAAAAACACGCAGACAAAACAAGACATCTCGAGGGAGGATGTGCGTCCCCCGCGTGCGTAGAGACCTCCGTCGGAAACAAAGAGGGTCGCGGTTCAGTATGTGACGTCCCGAAAAAACCGTGGTATCTCCCGATACCGTAGTTTCTAAACTGAGAATTAATTACACTCAAACATCTTCGTTCTATCAAATACCCAATGCCCGGACAGGTAGTTGGGGGTGCTGATTAGGGACAGTGATAGCGCAAGTTATGTCCAATTTTATATCGCTTACCGACAGTTACCAATGCATTTCCTTTATTTTTTGTTGCTTTACTCTTTATATAAGCTTAATCTAGATGGATTCTCGACTTAGAGAGTTGTGTAATAGTTAGCGCAACTTATATACATATAAATATTTTTTCTTAATATTTGTGAATCAATGAAATTAAAAAAGAGTTATAAATGTTGCTTTTACTCATTGTCGAATAGATATTGGGCTAGCGCTAGGACGTCCTAAGTATAGGACGGTCACGCTAGCAGGCCCGGTCCATCTCCTTGTTGTGCACCTGAGTCACTCACACGATGTTCTGCCGTATATCTTCGAATGTTCTGGTGAATTCTTGGCGATGTTCTAGACATAAAAATAGACAAATACAGTGACAAATACAATGGACAAGGACATACAATGAACAATTCTTTTCTATGGAAGAACAGTAGACAAAACTTCTCCCTAGAATGGCATAAAGACAAATACAATGGACAATTTTTTTATAAAAGGACAAATACAATAGTCACTCATTCGATGTTCTATCATTTTACCAACGATGTTCTGTCAATTGTAAACCGATGTTCCGCCGAGATAGACCGGGGCGCACATACGGTGGACGGTTGGCTGGCCTAATGGGCCGTAGGCGCGTGTCTTATGCTTAGGATGTCCCGTCCTAAGCATTACCGATAGATATTTGTTTCCGAAATTCTCCTAATACGATTCATATCATATTTGATAATTATTATTTGTATATGTAACCGAGATAATTCGTATTGGTACATGTATCCGATAGCTATGTCCAAATCAGAATTCGAATAAAAATATAGAAACATTTAGTATCCAATCCGTTTTCGTCCTTCAGCACGCTCGGTTGCTTCACGCGCCTTTAGTAGTCTCGGTCATGAGTCATGCATGAGTCATGACACCCCCGAAGCGCCCCACCAAATCCAGCAGGTTGCGGTGCGACGACCCGCCCTCCTGCATGGCCGCTTTCGCCTTGACCGCCAGCGCGCGTGCCCGCCGCCTCCTCTCCTTTGCCTCCTCGTCGCCGCCCACGACGCTCCTCACGGCCTCCTCCACCACCTCCCGGCTGACCACAATCTCCTTCTCCACCTTCTGATACATCAGCCGTTCCGTGATTTCGACGCTGACGCCGATGCCCAGCACCTCGACGGCCATCGTCTGGTTCAGGAACTGGTCCGAGAAGTGAGGCCACGTCACCACCGGCAGCCCTGCGGTGATGGCCTCCAGCGTGGAGTTCCACCAGCAGTGCGTCACGAACGCGCCCACCGCGGCATGGGACAGGATCAGCACCTGCGGCGCCCACCCCCTGATGAGCAGGCCGCGCCCCGCGACGCGCGCCTCGAGCTCGTCCATGAAGGCGCGCACGGCTCCGTCGTACTCGCCGGCGTTCCTGACCACCCAGATGAACGGGTGTCCCGACGCTTCCAGCCCGAGGCCGAGCTCCACGGCCTGCTTTGCGTTCGCCTGCGCGATGCTCCCGAAGCTGACGTACACGACAGAGTCGGGCTCCTTGCCGTCCAGCCACCGGAGGTACTCGTCGGCGTCGATGGCGGTAGTGTTCCCTCTCGCCGCAAGTGTCGCGGCGCCGCGCTGGTGGTAGAGAGACACCGGCCCGACGGTCCAGACTCTCATCTCCCTGGCCGCCGCGTAGCCGGCGACGTACTCCGGCTCCATCTCCTCGAAGGTGTTGACGACGACGCCGTCGGCCTCGGCCCGCGCGCGCTCCACGTAGTCCGAGAACTCCTCCCACCACGGGACTGGGATCTCCCGGAAAAACCCCGGGGCCTGCGCCCTCGTCACCACGAGCCTTTTCTCCAGACCCGGCACGACGACCGGTTCGTTGTCATCGACGACGCCGGCGTACGCGTGGAACCGCTCGACGTTGTGCTGGCACAGGATGCAGAAGGCGCACATGCTGAAGAAGGTGAGGCGCGGGACGGCGAGGTTGGCCGCGAGCACCGTGGTCCACGGCTGGCAGAAGTCCCCCACGACGCACGTCGGGTACGGCGCGTGCGCGCGGAGGTAGCTCTCGATTGGCGCGCGGAGGAGGGCGACGGCTTCGAAGTAGTTCTGCGCGTACTCTGCCGGGACGTTGTCCATGTTGTCGGCGCCGTCGGGCAGGCCGACCGCGGGGCGTAGTCGAGCGGGAAATCGACGAGCCGGACCGGCAGGCCCGACTGCCGGGCGGACTCGATGCTCGGGCGCACCCGCGCGGACGTCGCCGGGGTCCCGACGATGGTGCAGACCTGCGTGGAGAGCAGCAGCGCGGTGTCCACGGCCGGGATCAGGTGGCCCTGAGCCATCAGCGGCACGAACACGAAATGCGCCGGCTGGGTTCGTCTTCCGCCGGTGTCGTCTGCGTCTCCCGGCCTCCCGGCCGGCCGGCCGGCCGTCGGTTGCCGCTTGCTCTTGGCTACCCATCCTGATTTCTGCCGATCGTCGTGGCCGACCGGATAGGGCTTGGGACTTGGGGCAGTGATGAGCTAGTACGTGTTCTTATTGGCTGCTTTCGTGTGTGTGTGTTCTAATTTGCTGCGTCTGACATCTATAAAAGACCGCATCCGTAAGTCGACTTGGAGCTTTGTTTGCGTCGTTTTACCCAGCCGGCCAAGGCCGGCCGGTCGCAATCTAGCTATCTACGTATGTGACTATGTCCTCACTGCCTCAGGCCGGACGTCATAGTTTGCGGGCGCCAGGATGACAGTATGGCACTTGTGTGAACTGTGTACAGGCCCTTATAACATTAATAACCTGAACTATCAAAGATCGTACCAGATATATTGACTTTCACTAGCAAAATCATAGGAGCAACCACGCAGTTTGCCGGCACTAACACTTGGTCATGCAGATAGTTAAGTAATTTAATGTCAGTCATTTAGGCCACCAAATGGTTATATAAAACATATATACTTTAAAGACTAGAATTTCTTCATCTACCAACTATACATGTGTGCCCCCACTAGCATATGTCATCATGATTCGGTAGTTTTCCGAATTTTTTTCCCCAAAGACGGCGAAAACTATTGATTGTTGTAATACTTACACTAGAAAAAAAGAACTAAAGCAACTTAAAATTTTGAATGGAGAGAGTACGAAATTAAAATATCACAACCCCACGTGTACCATGAGCCTTATGTTGGTAATTTCTTGTTCTCTCCATTCTAAAAATAAGTGCATCTCATTTTGTTGAGGAGTCATTTTTTTTTAGTTTTTACTAGATTCATAGAAAATATTTATGAACATTGATATCTCTTAATTATTTGATTTGTAGTAGAGTTTCTTTCTGCAGTGGTAGCGTTGTTATTATGTCAGTAAGCTTGTAAGTGTGTTTATTGGATCAATAGTTAAATTCTATTTAATTCAAAATGAGCACCAACTTGAGTTAACGGGATTCGGATCTTAGACCCATTAAGGTTCGGCGGGCCCGGTAGCCACTTGGGTTGGGTTTGGGTTCATTGGCGGACGCGTTTAGATTGCATGTTACAGAGATACACCAACAGATCTGACCCTTGGATGATGATCTAAGGTTCTGTATATTGCAAAACTGTTGGCTACATTTTTTGTGAAAGAAATATAACAACTTCCATTATTATTAGGTCAATCTTATAAATTTTTTAACTTTTTAACCTAAAATGTTAAGTTTTTGGAAAAACAAGATATATGTACAGTCTTCTTATGGAGGGAGTAATCCATCAGGCGACAATAAAAAAAACAGAAAACACTATTGTAATTCACGTGCTCACGCTGACCGTGCAGGCAGTGATGATTTGCAATCCAAGAGACGAAGTTCGAAAATCACTCAATCGGCGGTCATCAGACAACTTTTGCCGCCCCGAACGAATCCAAGGTTATCCCTTTAAGATGGCACGCCCATCCACACCTAGAATCCACAGCACACCAGAGTCAAGAAAACCACAGCTCACTTGGGAAGACGACGAGCAGGATGACGACCCAAGTGCCCATCCTTGCTAAGGGAGACGCCGGCCGCACAAAGGCGGCGCACTTCGTGTTCGTCCCGCTGAGAGAGCAGGGTCACCTCATCCCGGCCGTCGACACCGCCCTGCTGCTCGCTACCCACGGCGCGCTCTGCACCATCGTGGCGCCTCCGTCCACGGCTGCGCTGGTGCGACGGACCGTCGAGTCTGCCCAGCGGACCGGGCTGCCGGTTCGGCTCGTCGAGTTCCCGATCGACTACGCCGGGTCCGGCCTGCCGGAAGGGACGGACGACGGGGACAGCGTTCCACCAAGGTACATGTGGAACTACTACCGCGCCATGGCGCTCCTCCGCGCACCGATCGAGAGCTACATCCGCGCCCACACGCCGTACCCGACCTGCATCGTGTCGGACTTCGTCCACCCATGGACCACGGAGCTCGCTGGCAACCTCGCCGTTCCGCGGCTGAGCTTCTTCAGCATGTGCGCCTTCGGCCTCCTGTGCCAGCACAACCTCGAGAGGTTCCACGCGTACGACGGCGTCAAGGACTCCAACGAGCCCGTCGTCGTGCCGGGGCTGGAGAGGAAGTTCGTGGTGACGAGGGCGCAGGCCCCGGGCTTCTTCCGAGGCATCCCCATCCCGTGCTGGGAGGAGTTCGCGGACTACGTCGAGCGCGCACGGGCCGAGGCCGACGGCATCATCATGAACACCTTCCAAGAGCTGGAGCCGGAGTACGTCGCCGGCTACGCGGCGGCCCGTGGTATGAAGGTCTGGACCGTTGGGCCGGTCTCGACGTACCACCAGAGCCACAGGACACTGGCGTCAACGCTGGCGTCGAGAGGGTTGAGGGCCTCCGCCGTCGACCCCGACGAGTGCCTCCGGTGGCTCGACGGCAAGGAGCCCGACTCCGTCGTTTACGTCTGCTTCGGAAGCATCGCACAGGCGGATCCGAAGCAGGTCGTGGAGCTCGGCCTCGGGCTGGAAGCGTCGGGGCACCCGTTCGTCTGGGCGATGAAGGACGACGCGGACGAGCACGACGAGACGGTGCGCGCGTTCCTGCGCGAGCTGGAGGCGCGCGTCGGGGCGGCGCGCTGCCTGCTCATCAGAGGGTGGGCGCCGCAGTTACTGATCCTGTCCCACGACGCGGTGGGCGGGTTCGTGACGCACTGCGGGTGGAACTCCACGCTGGAGGCCATCGCCGCGGGTCTGCCGCTGGTGACCTGGCCGCACTTCACCGACCAGTTCCTGAACGAGAAGATGGTCGTGGAGGTGCTGGGCATCGGCGTCAGCGTCGGGGTCAAGGAGCCGCTGACGTTCCAGGCCGTGAAGAAGGAGATCCTGGTGGGGCGGGACGTGGTGGAGGCGGCCGTGCGCAGCGTGATGGGCGGCGGCACGGAGGCCGAGGAGAGGAGGCGGCGGGCGCGCGCGCTGGCGGCCAAGGCCGGGGCTGCCGCGCTGGTGGGTGGGTCGTCGCACGCCAGCCTGCAGGATCTGGTCAATCGTTTCGCGCCGGCACTGCACATGGCGCCACCACGTGAGCGTGACTGATATATAATGCACGTTAAAATCCCAAATTGATGTTGTTGCGTTGTCGCGTCTGTGTTAACCAATATATAATCTCCGCAAGTTGCCGAGGTGGTTGCGCGCTTGCTGTCTTGCCGGCTTTCTGACTCCATGTGTGCTTCTAACATCCGGCTTACTTCAGCCGGTATGCTGGTTGTGTTCCGTCGTGCTCAGATCGTCCGTGTATATGCATAATGCATTGCCCCATCGATTTTCTGATTAGCAACAGTGCTCTGATCGTTAGCATGCTCCAAACGTAGCACGGAGGTACGACGGTGGTTGTTTCCGTCGAGCTCTGCTCGGATTCGCGCAACGCCCGCACTCGTATCCGACTCGCCTGCTTCAGATCCGTTGCTCACGCTGCTCTGATGACTCGCTCCCGCCTCTTTCACAACAGCACCGCACGGCCTGTGCCTCCTCCCCCACACTAGCGGCGGCGGCGGGCTACGCCTCCCCTCCTCCACGTGTCGGTGGTCACATCTTAGTCCTAACCTCCCTCGTGTCGTGACAACAATGATAGCGGTCATATGCAACATGAAACACTTAAACGTAACATACATTTAAAATAAATGAAATATTTAGGACATACGCTTGCATCATGTATATAAGACATATGCAACATCCAGATAAAACAATTACACCATGAAAAAGCACTTCAACATATAAGGCTGAGACATCTAAAACATATGTCTGAAAAACATATGTAACATTTAGATAAAAAAATGAGTGCAATATCTAGAAACAGACGAAACATTTTTTTACTTCACCCTTGCCAATATTATGGACCAAAACAATCACTATCACCATCTTCAAAGGAATCTCACAAGTGCCAGTCAAGAGGGGTTAGTGCAAAGTGCATTGGACAAGCAAGCACAAAGTGCATTGGACAAGCAATTTGCGTAGCGATAGAAGCTTTGCCTAGCGTCAATGAATGAATGTTTTAAGACACTATTATCAGCTACGATTACTTCGCTAATATCAACTGCCTAGCTAAAAGTCTCGTGTTTGGTTTTAGTAATTAAGTGACAACTTTAGGTGGACTAATATGTTTATGATTGAGATACACAGGATTAGCCCACAGGTATATGTATGTGACCAAGAGGTAAAGATCAAGACAAGGCTTGGCTCGATGGACCAGTTGAATGTGTGAAGGGCAGGTCAAGGTTGTGAGGTGAAGGACCATGCGATGATGAAGCTCAAGTAAGACTTGACACCGATGGACCAACTCAACGGTAAAGAGTAAGTAAGGTCAAGATCGATGGACCAAGAAAGTTGTATATTAAAGGAGCTTATTGCATATGAGACATGACATAGAGTCATGTGACCTAAGCATGGAGAAGATCAAGATGAGGCTTGGCTCGAAGGACCGGTTCCAAGTGTGAAGGGCAAGTTGAGGCTTGGAAGCGAATGACCATTGCGATGGTGAAGTTTGGGCAAGAATTGGTGCTGATAGACTGACGCAACGGAGAAGAGCAAGTGAAGTCAAGATCAACAGACCAAGACGGTCATGTGATGATGTGAAGTGAATCATATCATTTGTTGATCGTGTCGTACATACGTTGCATGGGCATATTGGAGGTGACAGTGAAAATAAAGATGCAAGGCAAAGGTATAAGTTAGGGCAGTTCATTTCACCGGTTATGAGGTGTTTAGAGAAGTTGATGACCGGATTTAGGTTTGATAGGCCATACTATCAAGAGGGGCAAAAGAGTTTGCATATCGGTTATCTAGTGCCACTTGAGCGATCTAACATTGTGATGTTGCTAGAATCAAGTGGCGTTGTGAGAGCAAGTAAAAATCCTTTGAAAATGATTGTGAAAATGCTAACGCACATGCACATAGAGATGTTCACTTGGTGGTGTTGGCACATTTGAAAGGAGAAGGAATTGGTGAAGGTTTGAAGCACCATTGTGCTAAAAAAGAGAAGGTGATGGTTTTTGATTTGGAAAACTGCTTTGATCATTTGTTATTTGGATCAAGAGGATATGTGGATTGTGTATCCCTCTAAGTAATCTTTTCAACGAATCCAAAAACATCGAAAACGGAGTTCGGAGCAAAGTGATATGCTCGTTTTAGTGCGGGGTGGTCTGCTGCCAAGTGAGCCGCGGACGCTGGCGGCGGACGCGTCCAGAGCCGTCTGGACGCTACTCAGAGAAGGTTGCAGCGCGAGGCAACCTCCGGACGCGTCCGAAGGTGAGCGTTGGATGCGTCCGGAGGTATAACGGCTAGTTTTCTTCGGTTTCGCGAAATGAACATGCCGGACGCTGCACAGTAACTCGCGAGCGTCCGGAGATGGGCGCAGAATGCATCCACAATTCATGTTTGAATGGAGATTGTTTCCTGCACAAAAATTACACGCGCCGGACGCGTCCAGGGTGCATGTTTTCTAGAGAATCTTTGGCAACAGCTTGTAACGGCTAGTTGAGCCTTTGGGGCTATAAATATGGGTCTTGGCCAGACATGGCCGGTTGCTGAGCACACTACACCCTTGGTGGGTAATGTTGTGGTGCTTGGAAGCCCTCTAACTCACGTATGCTTGATAGGAGATCATTCGATAGTGTGAGTGAGCGATTCTATGTGATTGCTTTGAGAGACAGCATCGTGTGGCACTAGGTGTTCGTGTTACAAGCTTGTGAGCTTGTTACTCTTGGAGGTTGCCACCTCCTAGACGGCTTGGTGGCTGGAAACTTCGTGAGGCACGCAATGGTGATTGTGCAGTGCTCCGAAGGTCGACTTGTGAGAGGTTCTTGAACTTTCCTCGGTGGAGCGCCAAAAGCTACTCTAGTGGATTACGCGTGTCATTGAGCTACCTCACTCGAGAGTGACTCTTGTGGTGCTCTTGCGAGAGCTTGCCTTGTGAGATAATTGGCTTGCGAGCCAAACCAAAAGATAGCTTGTGTGTGGGTTCTCTCGCGGTGCCTTTGCGAAGGCGTGCCTTGAGGGGCATTGGCGTGGAGCGCCAAGTGACTTGCGAGTCACACCGGAGGAACCATAAGGGTGTTAGTTGACACAACTGGATATAGCTTAGTGACAACCAAGTGAACCAGGTAAAAAATCGCTGTGTCATCTTGTTCCACACTTCGCGGTGGTTTGCAATCTTCTTTACAAGCTTGTACTTACATTTCATCATATATATAGCTTGTGTAGTTGCTCTTGTAATTAGGTTGCTTGTGTAGCTCTCTAATTGCCTTCTTGCTTGTGTAGTTAGAAGTAATTCTCTCGCTTTGCTTAGTTCATGTAGCTAAGTAATTTGAGCTCTTGGGTTCGGCTTGTGTAGCCTTGTCCTTGAGCATCTAGTGAGCTTAGGTTGGCTTTGTGCTTTTGCTCATTAGAATTGTGTAGGTGCACACCCGCTTGCCAAAGTACTAGTTGCTTAGGTTTATGTGAACTTGCAAGCTAGACTTGTTTAGTTGTGCACTAGCTAGATTGGCACCTTGTTATCTTGCTTAGGATCTTTTATCAAGGTGCATCTAGAGTTATAGTTAGAGGGGTGAAGTCTTGGCTAGACCGTTTAGTTTAATTCCATAATTGTTTCGGTTAGCCAGTGCGATAGGTTTTAGAAAATACTATTCACCCCCTTCTAGTCAATCTTGACCTTACACTAGCGTCCATGAATAAAGGTTTGAAGACATGCTATGATCATCTACGACTATTTCGCCAAGGACATGGTCAAGAGGTACAAGCAAAGGACTCCATCAAAGACTAGCTATAGACAAGTCGAAGATTATCTAGAAACAAAGCAGTCGTGGAGCTATCCATGTATCGATGAAAAGTATGTACTGGATTTGGGCTACACAATTGGGACCACACCTTGTAGTTAGCTATTGGGTTTTGTAACTTCAATCAAAATCGAATAGCTGAGGGGCTACTTTTGGGGTGTGTTACATGTTGGTGAACCCATCATCGTGTTTCAGGCTTAATTGTACAACTTAGGTGTTTGTTATATAATGTCTCGGAGTCATTTGTAGCACTTGGTGGCATTCTTATAAAATGCAAGCAGCATGAGGCCCATTTGTAAACCATCAATGGTATTTTTGTAAATATCAACACCACTATAGATAATAAATAGAAAAACCCCTCCCACCTTCACTATAAAAGGGAGAGAGGAGGAGAGAAGCCTCACCATTCAGCTCTCTACCTCTCCATCTCTTATGTTTGTTATTTCTCTATTCATCATTATAATTTTGTTGGCTACAATAACATTTTCATTTACGCAAGTCCTGAATCTAAGGTATCATATGAGACCAAGGTTATAAAAGGCGTTAAGTGCTAAGAAAGTAATGATTCAACGCCAAAAGTTTAAGCGTGCAATGTTTCTAAGACCTTAAGCATTTGTGATGTAGTGTACATTTAGAATTTTGGTCTTAGGTTGGACAAATCGAGAAGAGAGTGGAGAAAAATTGAGAAAAAACAAATGAATCAATGACTATCCTTCTTCATCTTCCCCTCTTTCCCTTTTACAGGAAAGGTGTGAGGGGAAATGTTCACTTTTTTTAATATGGCTTATATATTTAGGGGAATCATTATCTCACAAGCCTATGTAATTGGGCCCCTGAAGACACTAGTGTGGTCTCTAACATATAATTCACCTTCAATATAGAACTCAAAGCATCCAAGATACAATGAACTAGATAATTTCATGCATATTTCGCTACTAGAATTTAAAAGATGATGATATCACTTTGGTTCCACATGATTCTTCTATGGTTGTCTAGCCCATCCATCCATTTTCCACCTTCACATATAGGCTTCTTTATGGTCACAAAATTTGGTGCAGTGGTATAATCACTCACCACCCTTAATGTCATGGGAGGAAGCTCATGATCTTCAGAGTTTTATTCACTGTTGCTTGGGGACAACTACCTTTTCGAGGGAGGGCCAATGTTGAAGCCACGAAGGAGAGGGCAAGAAGGATTAGGAGTACTGTTATGTATTTGGCAACAGAGCAAATGGCGTTAGTCAAGGTGGGGGTAATGGTGGCAGCTAAGTCATAATGATGTGAGTTGGTGGTGAGTTATTGAACGTTATGGTAAGAATCAAGCTAGTATATAATGTTTGAGGGCATTATGTCTTGTAATTAAGAAATAAGATCCTAAAATCTCAAAGAAGTCTATCTCTATTTCTTTTTCCCCATTTTTCTTCACTCCCTAAATATCCATTTCTCAAGCTATATGTCGGATTGTTGCGGAACCATGACAAGATGCTAGAAGCTTAATGGACGTTGGTCTAGGTTTAAAATCGGATGTCTTCAAGTGGAGCAAGAAAATTAATTATAAAAGCATGATAGGGGATAACAGAGATTGATGTGGTTTCACAAAATTGCAGGTAAATATGTTATTGTATATATATAGTTATTGTAGATATATAGTTATAGATTATATGCTAATTTGTCAAAAGATGTTAGAAAGAAAAAGGAAATGGAAAAGAAAAAGGGAAAAGGGATTGTATGGGCTTTTATTTAGTGGCCCATCTAAAAGTCCATTAACATTGAGTCACACAGCTTGACAGCCGCCGCCTACGCTCCTCCATCTTCTGCTCCCTCCCCCAGTCCCCACTCGCGCTCGGCACGAAGGCGACGGGGGCGGCGCTCAGGCTCGGGCCCTCAGCGACGGCGGGGCAGTCCCCCATGCTCGGCGGCGGCGTCATCGGCTCCCCCTCACGCTTCTCGCCAGTCGCCTAGCGCCCTGGCCTCCGTCCTCCGCACACCGGCTGGCGACCCTGCGTACCTCCCTCTCCCCTCCCCTCCCCTCCGCTGTACCGTCGACGGCGCACGGCCCCTGCGGCTCCACCAAGGCGGTCGCGCCGCTTTGTGAGCGCTTATGACCAATAGTGAAATGCCTGCCTCACGGCTGTGGCACTGACAGCCCTGCACTCGCCTCACCAACGCGCCGTCTGGACACCGAGCGACCACAGTGAAAGGTGAACGTCAAGGCCCCCTCCATCAGGTCCGGACGCTGAGCAGCTGCAGTGAAAGGTGAACACTAAGGCCCCCTTGATCAGTTATCTATTTGGATTCAGTCGATTTAGCTCACCAGTTCAATGAAACTGAAAAAACTGCACAGCAATCAGTTAACTATTTTGAGTATACATGTGTCTGTTTAGCATATCGGTTAACTGGATGCCTAGCTCTTGCCTCACCAATATTGAGAATCATCCGCTCAGTACATGTTCAGTTATTTGCACGATGAAATCCTCAGATCTGCCTGCTGTTGTTTTGTTAATTATTATTTATACTGCTTTCCAGCTTTACAATATATTGGAATGCATGCCCTTTTTTTTTCAATTGATGGTCAATCTGGTGGA
>CM041638.1:35846435-35865529 GCA_023333625.1 Bothriochloa decipiens
TATATTTAGGCACAATTTTTTGGATGCTTGAGTGCAGCGTTAAATAGGGCTGAGGTACTACCAAATTGGGTGGAAAGATATATTGATGTATAGATAGAACCGGAGAAAAGAGAAGATTGCCCGGTCGGGCGACCATACTGCCTTCCAGGACTCGGCTAATCTAACGAGCCAAAACGAGCCTTGCAAGAGTATGCAACCCAAGAATAAATCGTGGAGTAAGCGACGAAAGCTGTGCTCCCAACTGTCACTGTCCAGCCTTGCCGTACCTGCGGGGCATTGTGTTGCTTCGCTTCTATGTTCAGCAGCACTGTTAGTTCTATATCTATAAACATTCTGCACCGATCGTCAGCATGCGTGCTACTACTGCTAACATATGATAGGCGTCTAACGATCCAAGGACGCAAAAGCACTGCCTACGGCATTGATTTGATTGATTTGGTGATGTATGTACCTCTGACAAATTAAACTGAGCTTTCCTTGCATACATGTCAATTCTGTCCTCTATTTTCCACGAATTTCTTCACAAGCTCTAATCACACGGTGCACGGAGGTTAGCTATATAGCTATTGATCACGGAGCAGCAGCTCGAGCTCGGCGGCGCGGAGCCTGGTGGCATTCACGTAGTCCTGCGGCGAGTGCGGCGGCAGGCCGGGAATCACGAGTCCGACGGCCCTGGCGGCGCGCATGACCCACCCCTCCGCGTACACGGCGCCGCAGACGCGGCCGATGAGGAACCCGCGGACCAGCTCCCACGCCGCGTTCGCGTACTTGGGCACCACGTACAGCGGCGAGAAGAAGTTCTTATTGGGCTCCTCCGCCATCGCCGCCGGCCTGTAGAGGCTGTCGAAGTAGAGGCAGAGGCCAAAGTGCTTGAACAGGAGCGCCGCGTCGTCGTAGGGCACCCGCGGCACCACGTCGTTGCAGTACACGAACCGGAAGTATCGCCGCCGCTGGCGGTCGTCCAGGTGCGCCTCCGCGAACCGCCCCAGCTGCGCGTCCCCGACGCGGGGCTGCCCGTACGTGTACACGCCGGCCATCCGGTCCAGCAGGGCGTCCTCCCCGTGCAGCGCCAGCACGGTCGGGAACAGCACGGCCAGCGCGCCGCCGAGGCTGTGCCCGGTCACCACGAACCGTGCGCGCGGGTTCGCCGCCAGGAACGCGCGCAGCTTCTCGCGGATGGCGTAGTACGCGTACTGGCGCGTCGGGTCGGCGGGGTCGGTGGCGGGCTGCGCCGGCCACCCGGCGTTCTTCTGCAGGCCCAGCGCCTTCATGAAGCCGCCGTGGACCTTACCCACGCCAGGGATCTCGTACCACGAGAAGTCCACGTCCGTGCACCACTGCTCCGCGTCGAACGGCTGCGTGCCCCGGAACGCGACCACGGCGAGCTCCGCGTCCGCCGGCTTGTCCGCGAGCATGAACGCCTGGGTGGTGTAGTCGCCGCTGAATTCTGCAAAGGATCACAGCAGAACGCGTGTTAATCACTTCATCTAGTATGCATGCCATGCAACGACGACTGAACGTGGTGCTGAACTACGCTGATCGTACCGTTCCAACAGTTGAAGAACTCCAAGAACGTCATCTGCAGAAGCAGAACCACGAAGAGCAGAGGAGATATGTAAGATGCCTGATAGCATGTTCTCTTTTCAGAAAGTAATAAAAAAAAATTACTGCAGAGTTATATTCTGATGCACCTGCCAATGGTTTTCGACGACGGTTTCGATGACGAGTTTGTTCTCGTAGGCTAGTTTTGCAGCCATGATTCCGAGAGCTGCGTTATAGTTGCTATCCCCTGCCTTGATCTTCTTGTCCAGTTCAACTCTCGTGTCGATTAGTCCGATGAAGGACCGGTAATTTTGAGATGTCCTGTCCGGGGTTCGTACTTTCCCTGCAATGCATGGTGCAAATTCTGATTAATTTCAGTGATTCCATGGAAACCAATAGATGTCATTATCGTACTTGTTTGAAAATTAGCGTAACTGTTGTTAGTAATCGAGGTGAAAATTAGGGAACATGCATGCATCTACATAGTATTGTAGTTGAAAACCGATAAAGCGAACGAACGTTTGTCTTCTTTTGGACGTGGATTTCTGTTTGATTTTCAACACACACGAGCTGTTCGAATTCCACACTTAACGCAAAGTTCACATAAGTCTGTCTGAATCATCCAATGTCTAGAAAGTGAACTGAAATGAGAATGAGGATTACTTAAACATTCAGTGTAATGGAGATCTGCAAAGCAACCTTGCTACTTTTTCTTAACTCATGCTTGATTTCTAATTTCAAATTAAAGAGCAAGTTACAGCACCATCAAACCAAAATACATGTCATCCTAGAATGCATACTTGCACAGTTGCACCAGCAACCTTTACAGTACTTAATATGTGCGTATTAAGAAAGTTGACAACTAAAGCATACTACAGGGAAATGATTCCCTTCTAACAAGGAAATGCTTGTCAGAGTTAGTGCCCACGACAGAGAGCAAAAGACAATATTCAACTAGTTGCTTAAACCATTAAGACACCCAACTCTCAACTTATTGTTAAGTACAAGGAACTGACAACATCGTTATCTTCAGGAGGAAGCTAAGAATGATTGGATTGACTTCTTCACATCGTTCATAAATAAATTAGGAATCTCCGAAAGTACTTAACTCCACTAGAACGATTATTTGAGATATCCCTGTGTGCATACCAAAATGTCTAATCTGCAAATTATATATATATATATATATATTATGACTGCTACAATTGTGACATCCACCAATACTTCAATAGTCAATACACTTCTAGTGACGTGTTAGCAATGAACTCTTAAACCGGTGATAACTCTTTTCAAATTCTCGCCGGACAACTAGGCATGCTGATCCTTTGCAGCATTGTTAAATATCACAAAGCGAATAAGCGACAAATTAGGCATGTGGTTTTCTGGTTGCTGATTGGCTATATATCCCTGTACCTAAAAAAATTATGTGTTCATTTTCGAATGATATATTTAAGCAGTTGTGTTTGCTTTCATCTTATCAGATCGATCAATTTATATAATGATGGCATCATTTGATTTGATCAATTTATATAATGATAACATCATTTGACTTTGCATTCTTACCTACATATTCATAAAGATTTTTTTTTTTTTACAAAACAATACCTACCATCTAATTCGTGGTACACGCATTCATTTGTTAACGGTTACTTGGACCGAGAAGGTAACTTTTGCGTTCCCAAACCGGTGTTTGTTTTTAGGATTCATGTTCACTCTTTTGGGGAAATTCATTTATGATTTATCAACTAAATAAACTCCTTTTCTACAACCATTATATTATGGGTAGATGAACTTCCAGGAAAACATCAAAAAGAAGAGTTGTACATGTACGGGGTGCCAAATCGTGCACATGTAAAACAATTTATGCAAAATATCTATATGTTCATTTGTGCATGCACAAATAAAAGAAGGCTTAGACATGATTTAGAAAACACAGGAACTTTAGAGGAATCTTATAAGAACTTTCATAGAAATAAGTTAAGTTGCACATGAAAAATACAGAAATAAAAAATAATTCCCATGTTTCTAAACCTTTTTTCCTTGTTCTTTTGGCGAACACACAAATATGCAATTGAAGAAAGATATTTCAAACAAATATAGGCTGGGATTTATAGAAACTAAACGCAAAAAAAATGCACAAATATTTTTGTTTCATCTTTGAAAAGAAGATCATTAGTTAGTAGTCGGTACACGTCAATCATCAAGAAATTAAAAAGGCAATAACTATGAATCGTGAAGAACGACAGAAAGAGGCATCAACTTCTCAAGTATATTTGCACATGCATATACCCATTTTTATGTGCTGGAGTAGTTGGATACGCGCACCCATGCTTATGCTCATGCATGTTAATTAAAGAAGATGATCATATGATCATGATCATGTGTCCCTTGCATATAACTTCCTAAAAAAAAAAGATTATGTACGCACCTCGCACAGCGTTCCTGACAAGCCCGACGACGCCGCCGCCATTGTCCGTGAGCAGGTTCATCCAGTACTCGACGGCGCTCCCGAACGCTGCCAGGGGCCTCTTGACCGACAGCAGCAGCATCTGCGCGACGAGAGAGACGAAGATGGCCCACCTCCGCCACCGCTCGGCGACCTCGGTGCCGGCGGGGCAGTCGACGGCGTCGTTGTCGGCGACCTTGCACGAGCACAGCAGGTGCAGCAGGCTCCGGACGCCGCCCTTGTCCGGCCGCAGCACCATGAAGTCGCTGAAGAAGTCGTCCCGGCCGTCCATGGCTGCTGGTTGCTGGGGTTGGTCGGTCTCGTGGACACACGCGCGAGCGAGCAACAGGAGCTTTTGGTTGGATCGAACAAACTGTGATAAGAGGCTGATTTGCAGGAGCACGATGACGAGGTATAGCCTGTCTTGGGCGGCACGGGGAGTACTATATAGGAACAATGCCGTGTCGTCTGTAGCTGCTAGCTAGTCGTGGTATTAGTAAACGGTGATTATATTAGTCGTCGCAAACTATGTGTTAGTTGGTTGTACTTAGTATAAGGCAACGTGCAACTACCATTGGTTTTAGGTTTTTTGGGTGAGGACGACGACCGGGCGCGCAGGGCCCAAAGGTGGGACCAGTTCGTGGATCGTCGCGTACGCGCGATCGATGGAATTGGAAAAAGGAACCATGTTCCTCGCACGCAACGAGACGAACCAGGGAAATCTTGGTAGGTAAGAAAAGCTAGCTAGGTGAGGTGATGCTAGGATTGCTTTGCCTCCAGTGCATGCATGTCCGATTGAGGCCTAGTTTAGTTTCCTCCGAAATTTAGAATTGACACTATGTAAAAAGAAATTCTCCGTCACATCAAAATACCGACATATGCATGGAGTACTAAATGTAGATGAAATTAAAAACTAATTATATAATTTTATTATACTTTACGAGACGAACGTTTTGAACCTAATTAATCAAAATTTAGGCAATTATTACCAAATAAAAATAAAATGCTACAGTATAGCACAGTAATTCCGGCGACGCCAATTCCGCTGATCTAAACAAGGGGTGAGGGTGTGAGGTGCTAGCTAAACTTGGTGGCTACTGGTGCAGATCCGATTGATCCCTAGAGGACGGTGTCACTTTGTGGGCTAGGGCCTAGCTAGGGATTGGTTTCGATTGGTATGCATGTCCTCTGGCAGTGTTTTTTTTTTTTTTTGTGCATCCTGCTGTAAAAGTAAATGGTAATACACATCACCTTGTGTAATAGTAGTTGTACATGTTCCACCTAACGGTGGACTATAACTATAAGGGCCGGTAGAGCTAGCCAAACTGTGGACAATTGTAAGGCTTATAGTCCTCGTCAGAACATAGGCCCAAGTGGTTATGTATGTGACTAACTGTGGTAGTGACTGGTGGTGCTAGCTAAGCTAAGCTTGGTGTGACTGGTGCAGATCCAATTGATCCCTGGATGGAGGAAAGGTGTTATTTTTGTGGTTAGGGGTGGGTTTTTTTTTTTTTTATGGTCTGCCGGTCTCCTCCACTCTTTTAAAAAAATATTCATTCAGGTCCCTAGTAGTACTCATTCTAAGATTGAGATTTAGTCCCTATAATTCTAAGAGAAAAATTACTAGTATTTTTGTAGAAAGCATGACAAAAGATTAGCCGTGGATTTTATTAGTCCAAATCCAAAGAATGATAAAACAATAGTTTTGCATCCTGCTTCTATAAAAAGTAAATGGCAATACACCTTGTCATTCTTTTTGTGATGTATATGGTGGCTGCGTAATAGGAAGTTGTTGCCAAAGCAAATTCGTTGTGGTTTTGGTTGGATATTATGGAAGGAGAGGAACGCGAGAACTTTCAACAAGATTGTAGCAAGGGCGACGTAGCTGGTGGATCGGATTGAGAAAGAGCGTGCATATGGTAGGTTATAGGCCTGGGGTATCATTATTAGTTGTTCGTATCTTGCTAGTTGCAAATGGGTTCATGCGTAATTACAACCGCGTGTGAGCTGATGTGTGTGCTTTAGCCAGTTTTCGGTAATCACGGGTTATCATAACTGGGTAGTTTCGTAAAAAATAATGTTCTCCCTGCTTAATTAATGAAGAATATGCTACGGCACGATCGTGGAAAAAAGTGTAGTTTATGCCTCACGTCGGACTAGACCGGTTATAGCTTTAGCTATGGCCAAAAGTGCCAAACTGAGGACAATTGTAAGACAGCAGCTTATGCAGTCTCCGTCACAACGTGTGCGCACCGTGTGTAATACAATGCCCAAGTGGTCATTATCTATGTGACTATTGTTGTAGTTTCGCGACTAGACGCCGGCCTGTTGTAAGGAGGGGCAGAGCGCGTGTGCGTCGTCAAAGTTTGCCTCTCGTTAGCATCCACGAAAAAGTAGTAATAACCGTGTGCCAATTGCTGCCTGACGACTATATCTATCCATTTGCCCAAGTCAGCGCATGCACTGTACAAAGTGAATACTCCTACCACGTGCATGCATGTTAATTAGTCCTCGAAAGAAAAGGGTGCATGCAGATGAATATCGGACGATCGACCAGGTCAATTATTGCAGAGGGCATTTCGGTGCAGGTTCCACTTCCAACACATGCTTGGATATATACATGCATTTGTGCCTGCCACTTGGCAGCTACTATTGCAAATATCGAAACTATAGACAGCGACCGATGAGAGTAGACACACACTCGTCGTGCTTGACGAATATAATGGCAACACTGTAGAGAGATCGAGCAAAGTGGTGGGTGGAGTGGAATCCCGTGTACATCCGGCTAGGACCTGGCGTTGCGAGATATAGCGATAGATAGATGGACAGGAACAGCCAAGCGATGTGTTGGCGCTGCCACACAGGACACAGCTGAGCTGATTATTGAGCGATCTACTAGAGAGGCCGGCCGCAGCGGCAAGCAAAGCAGGAGGATGTGGTTTGGGAAGGACGAAAGCGCCGCCCACATATATATATATATATATATATATATGCTTCCAAGCTACTTCCCCCCGTGCGCAACAGTGTAATAAGCACTAGTGCGCGCAGGTGCTGAGGAAACCGGCAAATTAAATACGTGGTACGTCTCGTGCGCTCGACCAGCTGTCACTATGCTTGCTTGTCTAATTCTTTGCGGCGGCTAAGCTGTGTCCTGTGTGTGTCTGTCACATTCCAAGGGCCGTAAGCAGCTGGAGAGGAATTGAATGTGAAATGCGCTGGGGCAAAAAATAGAATTTTCCTGGTTCCGGTCGGCGCCCGGCGGCCACCGTGGAATAGGACGGACCGGGGAGAGGAGCCGTGCTCCTAGGTATAGCCGTGGCATGCGCGCACACGCGACAAGAAAGATAGGTATTGGGTGCGGTGTATGTAGAGAACAGGGAAGCCAAAGATGTCGTATGTACAGAGAGCGGGTCCAAGTGGCCCCGTTTGAATGCGAGATTCCTATGTTTTCCCCTCGTGCACAAATGAACTGATTTTTATGCTATCTCGTGCTTCGTGCCGCTTTACATCTTGGTATGGAGGCAATCGGGTTGTACCGATATGCCACGAGAAGTCTTTGCTTCAGCCAAAGTATGGTCCATGGTACACCTATGTCATGCAACATCAAAATTTTCTTTGTTTTCTTGTGACACGAAGAATATATTGTGTTTTACCATTTTTTTTTTATAAGTTTCAACGATTTTTATAATCTTAATAATTAGATAACATGCAGTCTAGTAAATATTAGAAAATTGCATTGTAGCGTTATAGATGCACTCACGTGCCGTGCTGGATAACCCATCATACCGAGGTCTTAGGCATGCGTTCCGCACGGCTGAGGGGTAGAGCAGCGGGCCGAGCACCAGCTCACCTTGGTGGACAGGGCGACCCTCTGTCCCCGTTTCTCTTCGTCATTGTCATGGAGGTGCTGAATGCGCTGATTGCGGAGGCGAACATATGTGGACAGCTGACCATACAGTATCGCGCATCCATCTATGCGGATGACCTCGTCATCTTCCTGGCGCATACGGCCCTGGACTTCAGCTGCATGCGCCAAATATTGGAGCTCTTCGCGGGTGCGTCCGGGTTAGCTACCAACCTGTACAAGTGCACGATCACCCCAATCAGCTGCTTTGATGAGGACATCACGGCGGTGCGGCAGGTCTTCCCTGGCCATGTGTAGGAATTCCCGACGACCTACCTCGGGGTTCCATTGTCAGTTACCACGCTCACTCGCGCGAGTGAGCAGGCCCTCGTCGACAAGGTAGCTGCCAGGATCCCTATCTGGAAGGCTGGCCTCCTTACGAGCGCTGGCAGGGCCACGCTGACGCAGTCTATACGTTGTCGGCCATTCCGGTCCACGTGTCTATATGTTGTGCGCTCTCCTCTTGGGCCATTGGAGAGATTGATAAGCGGCACCGTGCCTTCCTCTGAGTGGCACTTATGTCGTGGCTGGTGGGCAGTGCCGAGTTGCTTGGCCCGTCGTTTGCTCGCCCAGGGGATTAGGCGGCCTCGGCCTTCCGGACCTCACTTTTCTCGGCTTCGCTCTTCGCCTGCGCTGGGAATGGCTACGTTGTACTCAGTCGGATGCGCCTTGGGCACGGCCGCCTTCCAGGCCACCGAGGATTGTCAACAGCATGCTCCAGACGTCAATATCAGTCCAGCTCGGAGACGGCACCTCCGCCAAGTTCTGGACCGACTCCTGGTTGCCTGACGGGGCCATCTGCAACTTTGCGCCTAACCTCTTCCGCGCGGTGCGTAGAAGCGGACGTGGTCCGTTCCGTCGGTATGTGATGCCCTACACAATCACCAGTGGGCCACATACGTCTCCGGGGCGACTATAGCGGTCGTCATCACTGAGTGCCTTCACCTCTGGCCCAAGCTGGAAAATATCCAGCTACAGCCGGGCGTCCAGGACCGCTTCGTCTGGAAGTGGTCGGCAGGAGGCGACTACTCCAGCTCCTCGGCCTACCGCGCATTCTTCTTGGGGAGGACGACGATGTTGGGAGCCAAGGAGATCTGGCGTGCCTCCACACCTCCGGAAGTCAAATTCTTCTTCTGGCTCGCCCTGCATGGATGTCTATGGACGGCCGAACGACGGATGTGCCATGGCCTACAGCAGCAGGCAAACTGTGCGCTCTGTGACCAGCACGATAAGACCACTGACCACTTGTTCGCCTCCTGTGTGTACACCCGTGAGGTTTGGCACCGTCTCATGGGTCGGATGGGCTTCCAACACCTATGTCCGGACGAGTCGTCCTCACTGGTCTCCTGGTGGTTTGACGCCCGCGCGCGTGTCCCAGAGTCCTTCAGGCGAGGCTTCGACTCCTTGCTACTCCTCGTCTCGTGGGAAGTGTGGAAGGAACGCAACAGGAGGACGTTCGACTCCGACGCTAAGACGCCGTCTCAGCTTCTTGAGCTCAGCAGGAGCAAGGGTGAGTCTTGGATCGCTGCAGGCTTTCGTAGCCTCGCGCCCTTGTTCGCGGCTGCACACTAGCGCAACCGCTCTGCTTCCTGTCGCACAATAGTTTCTCGAGTAGTACACCACCCGAAGCGCCACCGTTTAAGTCGGTGCCTTTCGTCAGTGTGTTATTTAGCCGTCTCTCCTATGGCATCTCGCCAATTAGGGTGACGCGTTGTGTTGTATCGAACTCTAACTTCTCTTAATGAAACACGTGCATAAAGCACGCTTTCGGAAAAAAAAAGCTCACCTTGGTGGTTGTGAGCCTAGCGGTAGCTTTTTTGGACAGGTTGCCACGTGGTGTGCCTTGTCTCATCATGTTGATGGTCGTGAGCCCGTACCGTCATCTCTTTCTCTATGTCTTCTCGATCCCCCTCCTGTGCTGGCTCACACGGTGGAGCTTGTTTAGCATGGCGATGCATGGTAGCGCCTCTGGTCCGTCATAGCGATAAATCCTCTTTATTCTATTCTCTTTACCATGTGGAATCTTATAGATTATGACAAATCATCTCTATTCTATATCTTATAGATAATGGCAACTCCTTTATATTTCGTTCTCTTTCCTATGTGAATCTTATAGAGTGGGTTAACAACCCTGTTGTGGATGCCCTAATGTATTTGATGGGGAATGACAAATGTCACGGATCAAGATTGGAAAACTGAGAATGGCAGGTCTATGACTGTAGTACTGTTGTCCTGCCATAGCGACACCTCCACTTTGCCCTTTTTTTATATAAATAGAACCCTATAGACATTGACAACTCCCTAACATATTTGATGGAGAATGACAATGGCGGCGTCAGGGATCGGGATTGGAAAATGGAGAAGTACAGGTTCGTGGCTGCGGCATTTCACCATTAGACTCGTGATGATGCGCATCAATAGGGCATCGGTTAGTCCATCTTTTCGCGCATTTTTTGTCTGGTTTGTGGGATAGGAAGGTTTGATGTACAATTACTTGTTACTCATAAGCCAATAATTATTAGTAGTGTGAGAAATAGTCATTCTACCAAATTTGAAGAAGACTTACCATGTACCACCAGATCTAGAATGGTTTGGTTCTTGAAACCAAACATCCTACTACTTTCCTTTGTTAGTACAACTCTCCTTTGCCAGCCGTTGCTAGCGGGTAGCATAAAAGAATGTCGAATAATATTATACCAATATGAAAGGAAAAGACGCTTCAACTGAAAGCAGGATAATGCACAAAGCAGCAACCATCACACAAGGGATCTTTAGCTTCAATATTTGTACAGAGAATTTATCGAAGATATGAACTAGAGCATGCTTGCCACGAGTAGCTAGCACAACAGAATGTTGATTTAAAATGAGCAATGCACAAGCAACTCTTGACCGAGTAAAATAAAAGCATCTTACTGAAACAGACAAAATTGACAGAATAAACTCCTTCAAGAACATCAATGGCAGAATGACAGTCAAGGCAGTGTACCATGAATAAACCTTGCCCCAAGTGCAAACCCAGGGCTCCCAACAGTAATTTGCCCACCTATAAAACTTATTACAAGCACTAGTGGTACACTTGGGTAGAACACTATGATTCCCGGCTTAGCAAGTTGCTCTCGTTCAGAAGATGACAACCATCCTCAAAAAAATTCAACGTTAAGTAGGGTTGAACTCATTACTCATGTAATGAATACAATTGTCTCGGTGAAGAATGATTGTTTAGTTATATCTTAATACATGGAGATCATGCACTGGCCTTCAATGCAGCCTCCTCGGTAGCAGGAGCTAGTGCTGGCGTGACACCTCCAGTTGTCGGCCTGTGTGATTGCAAAAGGAATCATCAGTTTTTTCATCATTCTAAAGAGTCGACGTATATTCTGTTAAACTAAGACACTTACAGTCCAACCATGACTTTGAATGCATCATAAATACCCCACTGGGCTCCAGTAAGAGTACCAATCATCACAATACGAAGCGGAAGACCACGAGTGAAGAGACCCCAGAGGCCAAGCTTCTTAACAGCCTACAAAATATACAGCAAGTAGCTGATGAACAACACAGCCAAATTGGAAAAGGAACTAAACATCTTAAGTAAGTGACAGGTATAAAGTGCTTACATCACCAACCGTAGCACCCTTGGCATTGTTCAGGAAAGAGACCAAGTTATCAGCAGGGTGAGAAACAATGGCACAAAAAACGCCAGCAATATAGCCACCGGCAAAGCTGATACCCAATTGGAAAGGTTTACTACACTCTGACTTTGGGATAGGAACAGCGTGCTTGTAGATGAGTTCAACAATGGTTTCAAATGACGCAAATTTCATCATTGTATCTGGACAAAATCAGCTCAAACATAAATAAACAACTACCAGAAGCACAAATATCAAGATAAAGTGCAGTAATGATGTAGCCTTAAAATAGTTGCTGCACTTGATCTCCTAAAGATCAAAACCAAGAAACATTAACAAAGTTTCTATGTTAAGTCAATAACCACAAGTCCACAACAGAAGCACATATCTGTAGTTCTGTCATAAGTCAACACAAAGAAACAAACCACTTAAAAACATAGAAATTTAACGTGTTTATCAAGTCTATATTATAAGGCAAGCAATTCCACAATGTGTAATATAAGGAGCGATTTTTTCTTATTTTTAGAAGTGGACAAAAAGTATCTTTTCCTACTTTGTTGAAGCAGCATGTGAAGAAATCATAACTCTGCAATAGTACAATACTAATAAAATATCTTGGAGGGTGCCTCAGAAGCTAAAAGGTAAGTTTTATAGGACAGCGATTCGTCCGGCGATGCTATACGGTGCTGAATGTTGGCCTTAAAAAAGACGACATATCCAACAATTGAGTGTAGCAGAGATGCGTATGTTGCGATGGTGTTGTGGGCACACAAGAAGGGAGAGAATCCGGAACGATGATATTCGGGATAGGGTTGGGGTGGCACCAATTGAGGAGAAATTGATTCAACACCGGTTGAGATGGTTTGGCCATATCCAACGGAGGCCACCTGAGGCGCCGGTGCGTAGTGGGGTTGTAAAGCGGGTCGATAATGTAAAGAACGGTAGAGGTCAACCTAAACTGACTTGGAACGAGTCGGTTAAGAGAGACCTTAAGGAGTGGAATAACCCTAAGGATTTAGCTATGGATAGGAGCGCTTGGAGAC
Source organism: Bothriochloa decipiens (assembly GCA_023333625.1). Lineage (NCBI taxonomy): Eukaryota > Viridiplantae > Streptophyta > Magnoliopsida > Poales > Poaceae > Bothriochloa > Bothriochloa decipiens. Next base: position 35,859,000 of record CM041638.1, read on the forward strand.
TAGCAATTAATGTGCCTGAACCGTAATCCTTTTTTTTATACCCTCTATGTGTCCTTTGTTTCCTGGTCTCTTTTGAGTTTCATCTCTACCCTACCCCAACTTGCTTGGGACAAAAGGCTATGTTGTTGTTGTTGACTAGGTTTAATATTTTTCTTCATTATGGAAGGAGAATGATATCAATCATTGCACAACACACAAAAATAATGACAATGGAAACCATGAATCACAACTACTTCTACAATTCAAGAACAATGGACATCAAATAAAGCTGCGGGGATATATACAATATCAGGTTAACTCCGATTTGCTTTTATAACAAAAAGATGTTAATAAAAAATGGTCAGTTTTAAACTTAATGAAATCAGAGTACTACAACTTATCAAGATGAAGTTTAACTCCATGAATATAATTTAAATCAAGGCCACTAAAAGGTTAATGAACCTCATATATTATAAAAGAAAAGGTACACAGTAGGGGTGAACTTTCATCCAAGTCATCAAAGAGGAATAACAAAAGACATGAACCATTAAGCATTAAATGTAGTTGTGTTACTCATACATCATAAATTTTGAAATGGAAGGCACAAAGCTTGTGGCCTCGTGTGACTAACATATGAGGTTAACTGAGAGAAACATGTTGGGTAGATTCAACAGGGTTTGATTTGGAAAAGCACAATTTCAAGCAACTAAATGTCACCAAATCAAAGATACCAATAGATTACAATGAATACAACAAACATGGAGAGCCATTAATATGAAACGTCGCCAAACAACCCAAAACATAGAACATGGAGAAAAATATCACATTAACAAAACGAATAAGCTATCTAGATCAGATTTACTTACAAGGAATTTGACGACCCCATAGAGGGACAATTCCCTTGTAAAGCCTGCAGGTTTAACAAGAAAATGTTGGAACACAAAAGAAACTAGTGCCGACAGAAACAAATTAACTCTGATTAAAGAAAAACAAGGTTAGTTCCTAACCCCAGGGCACCCTCAGATTTGATGAACTTAGGGAGCCCATCACTGAGACCACGAGCGAATCCAGGTTGTGTCTGCACACGGACCTTCACGGCTTCAAAGGGGCAGAGAGCCACATCAGCAATCACCTCAGCAGAAGCCGACCCAGCAAGGTATATGAGGGTCTTGTATTTCTGAGCGTACTCAGGCCCAGCAATATCTGAGTAGTATTTCTTAAAGAATTCATAGAATCCAAACTTGCAAGCTCCCTGAGCACTGTAGCCAAGCAGGGTGGGCACCCAGCCCCTGAAGAATCCCCTCACTCCTTGCTCCTTGGCCAGTATTCCAAAACCAGATGTGATGCTCTTGTATTTTGCCGGATCAATCTGAAAAGTTTATCAAAATGCTAAAGTCAAAAAAAAAAATTGACAGTGGTAAAATCATGCATTTTATAGAAAGCATATAAAAGTTCAGTACAAGCAGAAGTCAAAAAAGCCATACCCTATTAAGCTAGCTATAGTTACCAGCGGATATACTTATGTATCCATATACCAGCAAATGATTTATGTCAACCTAACTAGCGCACATAAATTACATAAGCACGCATATAACAACTTGATGTAACAAATTTGCTCACAAAACTGTGCAAATTGCACTACAACAATCTGGGAAATACACCCATAGGATAAATTGTTATTATGAATCCAGTTGGATACTAGACACTAGAAAGGTGAAAATGCACCGGCGTAGTAGATGCGGAGAGCAATACACATATACAAAGAAAGGTGAAAATGCACAAAAAATTAATCACAAACATCAACTAAACTACTCTAATAATAGAAAATGACAGGCTACAGCATCCCAATTCGATGGCTAAAGAATAACCAAACATATATAGCATATACTCCACGATACACTCTTTAACAACCCATCATCAGTAATTCATACGCCAAGTACACAACTACACACTACCTGCTTGGACAACAGAAACAAAGGAAGCGGCTATGAGAATCAGGGTTCTAAAGAAAAAGCAATCAGCACCGCTGGATCTATCAAATCACACCCGATTAGTATCCCCGGCACCAGCCAATCGCCGGATCTACCTCCGCATCCACTCACCTGCATGTTGCACTTGACGAGGTCGAGCGGCGTGACGGCCATGTGGGTGAGCCCGCAGCTGGCGATGCCTCCGGCCGTGCAGGCGGCGTAGAACGCTGGCGAGTACATCTCGATCTTCTCATTGGGCGCCTGGATCGTGAACGGCAAGGGGCCACCTCCCGCTACACTCGGGACCGGGCCCGGGGCCGGGGCCGCCGCGGCGGGGAAGCGGGATGCCGCGCCTGCGAACGACCTCGCCGCCGCCGGGGAGAAGAGGAAGCTCGGGAGGAGTGACTCGCGGGAGCGGTCAGAGAGCGCCATTGCCGCCGAACGTTGGAGGGTTTGCTCCGCTGGGCCAATCCTCTCAGCGGCGCCGGCGGTGCTCTCTGCGCTCTCTCGCGTTCACGTGGATTTGGGCGATGGGGAATGGGAGAGGGGAGGCGGCGGAGTCCAGAAGGCAGCAGGGGCCCGATCTAGTTCGGCGGCCGCGACGATGCCGATGCACTTCACTGGGAAGTGGACCGACCTGGCAGTAGTATGTGCTTGCTTGACGGATTTCCCGGGACTACGCCTTATGATTGGCTTTGCGGCTTTCTTGCATGTGTTTTGTAGCTAGCTTGGTTTGCTTGCACGTGTTTTGTAGCTAGCTTATAGAATATTTTATTTTATTTAATAAAAAGTAGCGAAAATGGTAAAGTAGTTTCCTTATGAAAAGCGAATATGACACACTTTCTTATGGTTCGTGGCTCGTTTATCTATGTTTACATGATTTCTATATTGGTATGTTATATTATTTTATCTTTATCTTTCTTGTGATTTGAGTTCATATGACTTAGGAAGTTGACTCTATCGTTGAGAGCATCCCAAGTGGAAGAATAATGTACAACGCATCAATCAGTCTACTCATACAGTAGTAAGCTTATCTAAGACCCACTTACTTCTTTTTTAACGATAGACCCACTTGCTTCTCTCGCAAAGATTTTTGGTTCTTATTACGCACAAGCTAAGCTTTACACGTGCCTTTTTCCTCTCCCCTTCACCTGGGTATAAAGCCCATCTACAACTGTCGAAGGGCCTCCATGAGCCCAGGCTGCCTAGGAAAAGGGTCACAACTTAACCAAAATCGAAAAAAGATTCAATTGACCTTGGAATGCAAATTGAACTATGTTTTAGAATGGAAGGAATATTTAACAACGAATGGTCTAGTACCAACCCGACTATATATTGCACGTATACTTACAAAAAGCATGCATAACAATTTGGGATAACACATTTGCCAACATAATTGTCATTGGCAGAGACATAAATAGAGTGGCCCATAATTTCTCAAAGAAAGTAAGACATGTTTCGATTCCCTCATTGTGAGTCTTGGATGCATTCTAGAAATTGTACTACCCAGATGGCTCTGTAAAACTTTTAATAAAACATTTTCTATCCCATATCTGTGCTATGTATTTAAGCTTCCAATAGTTTTTTTTTTAAAAAAAAAATCCAGGAAATGAACCCATAGACACAAGACAAGTGAACTGAATTCGAGGTTGAATGAAATTCAAAAAAAAAAAAAAAACCCGGCTTGAATGGAATATAGCATCGGCCACAAGTTTGCGTCACTTCCGGTGCCAACTGCCATTCACCGGCCACTCGCAGCTCGCAGTCGCATGAAGGAAGGAACGTGCCATGCTTTGCTTCGGATTTCGTATAGCACGCCGACAGAATCGTGTTCATCTCTCGGCAAAAGGCATTCCTTCCCGCCAACCCTCTCTATGACCTTGCCGCTCTCCAAATCAAATTGCTGCCCCATTCCCTCAGGAATCCTCCTCTTTATACTAGGTCCGTGCATGCTCCGATCTCACGCGCGCCTCCTTCAAGCCACGGCGAGCACGCCGGGGTGCGCCGGCGACTACTCCAATCGACTAGGCAAGCTAAGCCTAGCTCTACGCTCCAACCATGTCCATGGGCGCGGGCGGCGGCGGCCTCGTGCGCCGGCGCCGGCGGACGTGGCGCCTGTACTGGTGCTACGTGTGCGGCCGCGCGGTGCGCGCCGTCTCGTACCCGACCTCGGATGTCTTCTGCCCGCGCTGCTTCGGCCGGTTCCTCCACGAGATCGACCTGCCCGCGCCGCGGCCCGTGGTCCCGCCGGCGGATCAGTTCTTCCAGCCGCCGTTCCTCACGCACGACGGGCCCCGCCGCTGGGTCATATACACCGGCGACGCCGGTGACCCCACGGACGACGGCGACACGCCGCTCCCTCGCCGCCGCCGCCGCCACCCCCGGCGCGTCCCGTCCCCGCCGCCTGCATCGCCGGCGACGCGGCCGCGCCCGGACGAGGACTACGACGACGTCGACGCGCCACCGCCACCGCCGCCACCTCCCGTCGTCGGCTGGGACGAGTTCTTCATCGGGCCTAACCTGACCGCGCTGATCGACCGGCTCACGCAGGACGACCGCCCGGGCCCGGCGCCGGCGCCTGAGTCGGCCATCGAGTCGCTCCCCACGGTGCAGGTCTCCCCGGCGCACCTGTCGGACGGCTCGCAGTGCCCCGTGTGCAAGGAGGAGTTCGAGCTCGGGGAGGCCGCGCGGGAGCTGCCGTGCAAGCACGCGTACCACACCGACTGCATCGTGCCGTGGCTCCGGCTCCACAACTCGTGCCCGGTCTGCCGACAGGAGCTGCCGCACCAGCCGCCGGCGGATGATGGAGCACAGGATGCCGGCGGCCGCGAAGAAGGAACTGGCGAGACTGAGGCGTCGACGCCGCCGGGGCCGGTGGTGATGGCCGGATGGGGTCCCCTTGCTTGGCTGGCATTGTCACGCGGGCCGGACGGCGACGGTTGGGTGAGGAATGAAGCGAATGATGCTGACCCTGACGCTGACGCCGCCGGCGGCGGTGCTTGTGCGCCGGCTATCCTGCAGTCTTTCGTCGTCGTCGCTGCTTGCTTTTTCGTCCTCTCGTTCTTCGTTTGAGACTAGTATACGAACCGCGCGCGGTTGAGTAAACTGTAAACCCATGTAGGTTTATATGTAGATTACATATGATGGTATCGCAAACATTACAGTACATTAACTGATGTCCATAATAAGTCCATGATGATGTAGAGAGGAAGTGAGTTTCTAGGCATTTATTGACGCTAAACATATAGCACACAGATATATAGCACTTTGTTTCCAGATATTTGGACAGGCTCTGGGCATACTGACGCTATGATCCCCCATCTGGAACTTATTTAAAAGACTAAAACTTGGACATGTCACGAGACCCTGCTAGTGCAGCTTTGCACATGATGGGCGATCATAGTGGCTTGTAGGGGCTCGACTGGTGCCGTCCTGGAATGGCGACCCTACGATTCATGTTCTGCACACGTTGAGCGATAGCCTTGGTGCTGAATTGTTCTTTTGCAGAGTCAATAGGATTCGCAATTTTCTTTGGGCGTCCACGTTTGCGCTTGTTGCTGCTAGAGTTCTTGGTAACGTTTGGTACACTTGAGTTTGGGTCGCTGATTTCTTTCACGTCATCCTCCGCAGCAGATCGGTTGTCATCCGGATTGGTGCCCAAGTATTGCTCCTTCTACATGGTGCAATGCAGTTCATTAGTTGTACTGACCACTTGTGAAAGCTTAGGAAATAAATAAACGTGATGGCAGAAACAAATTTCTTCATGTGTTTTGCTTCGCGGAAACCTTCCCGACTGCAAACAAATTTCCTCAAACTGTCCCACTCAACATAGCTTTTCCTCACACTAAACCCTTTATCAAAAGCATATTCGTTATAAAACTGAAATCCTTCATCTTCGTTAAGAAACATCTTGCTCACAATTTCATAGTACTCTGCCCAAGTATTGCTCCTCCATGGAAAGATGCAATGTAAAAGCATTTACGCTGGTTAAACTTTAATACATAAATTAGAACCAATTTTATACTCAGAACTGAATTGTAAACACAGACATTAAAGTGGCCATTAAAGTGCAGTATATATGCTCAGAACTGGATTATATCGTGAAGATCAGCTTGAGAAAAACGTTATGACTGAAATACAAATAGCTCATAACTAGGAGCAAATAAATCTACGGACATAAACTTAGCAATATCACGCTCCTTGCAAATAATTCTGTTATAAGCAGGTTTATGAATTTCCATAAAGAGACTCGACAAGCAGTTGAGTGGTTCTACATCATAAAACAGTGCAACATTAAATTCGCATGATGTATCATATTATTTCACAAAAAGTTAAAAAAATGCTCCAGATATATACTACTATGCTTGCCTAGAGAGAGAGAAATAGGATCCCAAAGAATAGTCACAAGTTTTATGTTTCGCAACTTTTCTAACAGGCGTACCCAGTGCCGTAGGCTCCCGCACTGTGGGGTCTGGGGAAGGAAAAATAGCCAACAGCCTTTCCCGCACAAATGTGTAGAGGCTGGGGCTTGAACCCTGGACCTTCGTAACTTTTCTAACAGACTCCAATAATATTGCCACT
>CM041638.1:35868634-35908300 GCA_023333625.1 Bothriochloa decipiens
TTTTTAGCGCTCTTAGATGGGTGACTATACATGTCCATAGATAGGTCTTCCCTGTGCCTCCATAACCAGAGACAAAGAAAAAACCAGGCTTATTGCTGTGCACCCTGTCAATTATACAGTTGAAGGCCCGAAGTTGGTCAGAATTCAGAGTGGATGACAGGCTGGTCTCATGCAACAACTGAACAGAATGGTATGACAGCTCTTCATCAATGAGACTGTTTGTAGATAAAAAATAACTGGAGCTGTTTTTCTGTGGCAGGTTAAAGTCACAAATGCTAGAACCACTTTTGGCAAATATTGTTGATAATTCATCGAGCAAGTACTCTCTAATATGACTGTCAAGCATCTGGTAATTCCTGTTACCTATTATATCCCCAAACTGATATTGAATATCTTCAGCCAAGAGGCACCAGACTTTTTCAAAGAAGGCATATTCATCTCCAACTTCACAAAAAAGGATCATGGTCACAAATAGCTTCCGCAGCTGAGCTGATGTAGCCCAACCTGCAGCCTCATCAAAAGCATTGTACCACTCCTGATCATCGCCAAGGAGGCCACGGGATCTACATGCATCTTTAAATGTAGGAAGCTGAATACCGTTGTGATATCTAAGGTCTGTGAAACTGAGTGCTCCTTTGACCACCAGCAGGAGCATCCTAAGGTAAAACCGTTCCCCTGCAGAGGGGTGCACATAATGTAGGCGGCCTATTTTGGGATGGTGGAGGCAACGTTTTTCCCATGACCTTGATTTTGCTTCCCATCTCCATTTAGAAGGGAACTGACAGTAAGTAAGCTCTCTAGCCTCAGGATGTAGTTGGTTGGCTATGAACCATTCAGTAAGCATGGTTTTGCGCAAAAATTCATGTGAAAGAACCCTATCCATCTTGGCTTTGGCACTAAATGTGATGAAGTTGTCATTGGGCAAATGAACGGGCATCCTCTCAACAGAAGGATAGTGCCTGTGAATGTCGAATCCGAATACACGCCAGCACGCGTCTTGCTCACAGATGTAGCGACAATCTAAGTACTCCTTTATTTCATTGACAGTTTCAGTTTCCTTGTCATATGGGGTATCTTCTGTGTTCCTAACTCTTTGGAGGTACACTTTGCTACAATCTGCACCTTTGGTCACATATTTGAAGAGGTAATGTACGAAGGTTGTTTTGTTGCACCATTCAACATTGATGTGAGCCTGGTATTTTTTCAGCAAAAAAATGTTGTGTGGAACAACCCACTTATTATCCAGCTGGAGGTCTCCTTTGTCGATGTATAAATCATTTTGGCAGCGCTTGTATATAGCAAAGCCGTCCGCATCGACGCATGTTTCTTCTTGGTAGCATTTTGGAAAAAACTTGGAACATTTTCCATTCTTCATACAGGGACAGCTAACGTTGTATTTTCCACATGGGCCATGAACCATGTGTTCAGACACAAGAGCATAGCCCAGTGGATCAATCTTTGGGTCAGGTATCTGGGCGCTCACAAAAGAATCAATTAATGTTGGAGTCGGCTGCGATGTATCAGTGGAGGTCCATAAAATGATGTGTGCATGTGGAAGGCCACGTTTTTGGAATTCAACAGTATGGAGAACTGTAAATTGAAGAAGGCAGTCAAGATCCACAGAAGCGTGAAAACAGCATGATTGGGTGAAAAAGGAATATATAGGCTTGTCCTTACTGAACAATTTGCATATGTAGAGTTTGATGACAATACCTGCATCGCATGAACCAAAAGCATGTCCTTTTCGTATATCATCTAAGAGTTCTTCAAGCTTCATATGAAATACTCTAACAATAATATCGGCTCTATCAGTTGGTCTCTGTCCTGCTTCAAGGATACCTTCAGCAATTTCTAGCCATTTAGGATTGCATGTAAAAGTGACAAAGAAATCGGGCGGGCCATACTCTCTGCATATAGCTATTGCATCATGATAATTCTGAATCATGTAGCGCCGACCACCAGTGAATGATGAGGGAAGCACAGTCAGCTTGCCCATTTCATTGCCATCTATGCAACCACGGTTAACAGCATCCGATATACCTTGGATGCTTTCCATACGGATACCCTTTTGGTTATCAAGTATGTAGCATAGCCTGTTTTTGTCAATACATGCCCGAGCATCGACCTTAGCCTGGCTCGACAAGGCTCCATAACAAAGATATGGATTGGGTTGGCTCTGTCTATAGTGAAACATGTAGCGAAAGTAGTCCTGCATAGTGACCTTCTTGCGTGCTTTTTTGTTCGTAGGTCTAGCACCCTCATATAGGACACCCACCTGGAACCCACGCTCACCAAATGGGAATAACAAGGGATACTGTAAGGCCATGAAAGCAGGATGCAGAACAGATATTTGTTTAAGCTTACCGGGCCGTGTTTCTATGGTTATGTCATGTTGAAACGTGTCTAAGGAGAAATCCCCCACAACATGCATAGCAAGCTGATTGGTAGTCGGCAAGTTATACTGAACTGAATCTCCCTCTCTGGCTCCTACAATTCTGATTATCAATTCTTGGTCACCATAATCTTGCAGCATGTCTCTTGCAATCCTAAGCTGCCTGGCAAAAGGATTATGTCCGTCAAGCATATGCATAAGGGACTCGACTATAGATGGATCTAAGTTTGCCTGGAATGCCTCTTCTCGGTTTAACGATCTGTTTGCCTGTGATGCCTCTTCTCGGTTTAACGATCTTATCCTATTGTTGATTTCATTAGACGTGTCATATATATATAGCTGTAGGAACTTTGGAGGGCTGCCGTCTGGTGGGAGCAAAGAGCCAATACGATGATGAATCGGACCATGGATCTTGAACACGGGAGGACCACGTCCATCATTCATTGAACGGTCTATGTTTGCACCCATGGATGTGAAAGCGAAGAGGCAATTATACTGCCTAATGTTTCTCATGAATCTGTTGGACCTTGCATCACCATCAAACCTTGCCAATGAGGCCAAAGGTTCTGGATGTGGTAGAAACGGTGGTATGGAGACTTTCCCACCTTTACAGCAACCGTTATAAACCACCTTTCTTGCACCGTTTCTCTTAACCCTTTCGCTGTACCAGAAGACAGCATGGCAGTAAGGGCATTGCAAATCCGGTGAGCCATGGTATGATCTTCCTGGATATGATGCTGCAGACGTGGGAAAGGTATCAGAATGTAAACTATGCTGTGCTAAGAAGAATGCAGTGCCCAAAAAGCAGTAAACAGTGGGGTTCGTTTCATAGACTAGGAAATGCTTACAGAAACCAAGGAAAGTATACCTTTTAGTGCTTCTATGAAGGGCTCGTCGAAATGGCCACATCTGGAATCTATCGAACCAACGGCAGAATTTCCTGATTGTATAGCTATATCAGTAAGTAGAGGAGATAGGTGGAAGGTAAAAGAAAAGGGCAATGGAATAGAAAAGTCCCAAATTGCTATGCCATGTAGCACGCATAGATAAGGGTCAACTTAACAATGTATTACCTCTTTGAGCCAAGCGACACTGATCTATTTTTTGTTTGCGTTTCCGGCGACATTCAGTAGCACGAGGAGTGGAAACAACATGGCGGTAAGGGACATCTGCCACAAGAATGGATGAGATAAGAAGAGAATAGAGGCAGTAAAACAGAGATTGCAACCTGAAGAACACAAACAAGAAACAAACATAAAGCCTCTTTTATGTCCTAGTTCAGAAGATCCTGCCTCAGGCGTCAACACCGACATCGAACAAGCTGTAAGCAGATTGTATTTTGACAAAAGTCATGCACATACATACAACATGCATAAGGAAAAAGAGTATTCCATCAAATAAACAAGGCTGTAAAAAAATGGCAGGCAAAAGCAGAAGCTTTTTTGGTACCACGTACATGATCCCAACACATCTCCCTTAATAGTTGCATCCATGAGGGCGCAAGTGCTCACTGCTGTGGACACTAATGACACAATAAAATCAAGGAGACAAGAGAGAGGAAAGGCCCCAAACAAAATCATAGATACAGTAATGTAAAGGGAGATTGTATTGGAAAACAAGGCAGGTGGGCAGGTGTCTTTTTATTGGCGCAGCATAATTTTGCTGCGAAATCCCACAAACAATAACAATGGCACACAAGCAACAGGCTATGCTAAGAAGAATGCAGTGCCCAAAAAGCAGGAAACACTGGGTTTCATTTCATAGACTGGGAAAGGCTCATGGAAACCAAGAAAAGTATACCTTTTAGTGCTTCCATGACGGGCTCGTCGAAATGGGCACATCTGGAATCTATCGAACCAGCAGCAGAATTTCCTGATTGTATAGCTGCATCAGTAAGTAGAGGAGATAAGTGGAAGGCAAAAGAAAAGGGCCACGGAATAGAAAAGCCGCAAACAGCTATGCCATGTAGCACTCATAGATAGGGACCAACTTAACAATCTATTACCTCTTTGAGCCAGGTGACACTGATCTAATTTTTGTTTCCGTTTCTGGCGACATTCAGTAGCAAGAGGAGTGGAAACAACATGGTGATCAGGGACATCTGGCACAAGAATGGATGAGATAAGAAGAGAATAGAGGCAGTCTAAAATAGAGGTTACCACATGAAGAACGCAGACAAGCAACATACAGCCTCTTTTATGTCCTAGTACAGAAGATCTTGCCTCAGGCGCCGACACCAACACTGAACAAGCTGTAAGCAGATTGTATTTTGACGACAGATACAACATGCATAAGGAAAAAGAGGGTTCCATCAAATAAACAAGGCTGTAAAAAAATGGCGGGGGAAAGGCAGAAGCTTTTTTTGGTACCACATACATGATCCCGACACATCTCCCTGAATAGTTGCATCCATGAGGGTGCAAGAGCTCACTGCTGTGGAAACTAATGACACAATAAAAACAAGGAGACAAGAGAGGAAAGGCCCCAAACAAAAGCACAGATACAGTAATATAAAGCGAGATTGTGTTGGAAAACAAGGCAGGTGTGCAGTTTTTTTATTGGCGCAGCATAATTTTGCTGCGAAATCACACAAGAGCAATGCTAAGGTACACCTTTTACCTCCAAGAAGGTAATATCTTAAATCAATCTCAGCCATTGTTTTTTTATATTTAATGAATTACTTAATGAAGTAAAAAATCCAGAAAAGTAAAAATAAAACTGGCATCCCACCGATGACGGAGGGGAATTCCATAGACATGCATGCATGCATGCAGATTGCCCTAATCATGGAATAATGACGGGTGATAAACAACTTTTTAATCTCGGTGCATTATATGTGCATGATATGGCACATTAATTGTCACAAAAAATGGCATGTTAATTATATGCATCAAAAGCTTATATTATCATATCAAAAAGTTACAAAACGTTATTTGCACTAACATGTTATGCACTCATGTTACCAACAATCATCTAATGTATGTTGTCACAATAACACAGGCTAACACACGTTGCCTGCACTTTAGACCTACAAGTTACCTGACAGGCTAACACGTTATGCCGACTCATGTTATCACGTACTACACATTATCAAAATATATCAAGTAGAAAGTTAGAAAATAAAAGAAGTTTACTAAATTAGTTTGACACGCATGCATCAATCACATTAAAATGATTTTTTATGTCTAAAACTTTACTTATTAATCATATTTTATAAAATAGAAAATTAAATAAATATCATTTCATCTATTACCTCTTAGGAGGTAATATGTGAATAATGTGATCATGACCGTCCATTCAAAACAAATGAAGGGCTCGCAGTCATTTGGGAGTACCGCAGCAAAACCCATCACACAAACAATAACAATGAAAACAAATAGCACACAAGCAACAGGCTGAACATAGCAAAGCTCAGAAAGGATCGCACAAACAGTCAGTCTCCTGCAGCAACTCCTCAGCTGAGGTAAGCATGGTTAAACTATTTGGGAAGACATACTGTGAAGCTGTAACAACCATGTGCAAAATGTGTGCACCTCTATTGGCAACCGAAAACATGTGTTGTGCACAATGAAGTAATAAGAGCACACAGTAAGATAGAACATGTGTTGTGCACAATGAAGTAATAAGAGCACACAATAAGAGTATGAAACATTACCTGGAGATCACCGCACCGTAAGAGGGAAGATGTTGTCACAACAGTTCACCAGCAAGAAGATGAGCCCAACAATGTATATCTGACAGGGAACAACACAAACAAACAGTGCAAAACTTCATGAGGCTAACCCAAAATGCAAATGACAAGGGGGAGGAATGAACAGGCTCACAGCGGCATTTGTAAGGAACAAAAGAAAACTAAGCAGCATAGGCACGTTAAATGGCTAAATTGGGTGATGGCTTCAACACAAAGTGCATATAAGAACACAACATAGCTAAATTGGGTGATGGCTTCAACACAAAGTGCACATAAGAACACAACATAGCACCTGGATGCAAAAACACATTAAGAGCAGCTAGTGTGAGCATGAAGATGAAATGGATAAGAAACAGGTGTTCTGCTGTCTTGTATTTATTAAGGAACAAAATTAAAAAAAGGTTAAATGAGTGTGTCCTGGTACACAAACAATTAGAAAGATAGAGCATATATGTTGCAAACAACGAAGTAAGAAGAGGACACAACAAATATCTAAGGTTGATAAGATGCAAACAAGACTGCAGAAAATTACCTCTAGCCCACTGGCCGTAAGAACAGTGATGTCGTCGCAACAATTCACCAGCAAGAAGAGGAGGCAATAGACATGGACCATGCCAAGCATAAACACATCTGCAGGAAGAGATAAATTGGTAAAAACAAAATAGCCGGGGAGGCAATGATCCACATAGTTTTAGCATTGACTGAAAAAGAGCATAGCATACACAAGCATATCCACTGGAAGGACTAAGCTGTCTAAGAGACTAAGACGAGCAGCCGACCAAAAGGAGCAGCCAACGGAGCAGAAAAGATAAAATTAACAGACTGGATGTTGGCAGAAAGGACTAAGCACACAAAGATTGTGGAAACTACATACATGCAGATGCAGCATTGACTGAAAGGAGCATGATCGACTTGCATGAGTATATTCACCGGAGAAACTAATAAGCAGTCTAAAATGAGCAGGCGAGCAAAAGGAACGACCAACTGGAGCCGTACCATGGGCGCGAGCTGCTGCCAAACCAGGCGCCCAGTAGAGCCGCCGTCGCCGACGGGAGGGAAGAGGCGATGCGCCGCGGGCAAGGGCAGCCAGCACCGACCGCCGCCGGCGGCGGCCGAGAGAAAGAAGCGACGGGCCTGGCCGGTGGTGGGGCGTGGGGCGGCCGCCCTGGCACCGCCGGGGGACCGGCCGGCCGGGAGGCCAATGCGGGCCGGGCGGAGGGAGTGGTCGGAGGCGTGGGCAGCGGGCGGAGGCCTCAACGAAGCTGGGGAAACAAGGGGCGGCGTGATTTTGGTTTTGGATGAGAGCTCCGCCACCGCCAGGGTCGCAGGCTGCAGGTGCCGGTGTTTATGGTAATTGGTAGGCTGAACGGCCGGCGGCGTCACGGGCCAGGCCAACACGCTCCTCGAGGCAGCAAAGATGCTGCATGCGGAGAAATGAGAATCTTGTTGTTGCGTGCTGCCTCTGCCAGGTTCGCGTCGCCGCGTGCTGTGGACGTCAATCACCGCCACGCGTGACCCGTGTTTTTTTTTCTCTTTCGCAGGAGCTTATCCAAGGCGTCCGGCGTGGAGATTATCGGTGAAGACTCCCATGGCGCCGTTGGGTTCTCGGTGAAGACTCCCATGGCATGGCGCCGTTGGGCAGTATCTTGTTGTCACCAGCTACACACCTCCAGCTCAAGCTAACAGGTCCGTTTCAGTCTCTGAACCTGATATCGATGAAGAGGGAGATGAGATGGTGGCAACAGGCAGCCGTCATGGGAAGACAAGGCTCAGGAAGCCAAGCTCTCGTGTCTTCGGGCCGCATTGGACAAGATAAACGATTGAGACCCACGACGTCAAGGCTCAGTAATACTTTAATTCAGTTATTCCGTCGGCCCATGTAACGGGCGCATCGGTGACAGCCGTCCCGATATGTATTGCTTCTTCTTCACGATGAGCTCTTGAACCTGAACTTAGAATAGAAATTGTGCCTTGGTGGCCGGCGGCGAGCTCTCGACGGTGGTCGGAGTCTCGATCTATACGCGTTCTCGTTCCAGTTATCGGTTACTCTAGTAGTTTGGTAACATCTGGTATCAGATTCGTTCGATCCCGGCCTCCATCCTTCACCACCTATGAAATTTTTCCCCACCATCGATCCGTCCCCAACTACCCCAATCCAGTTCCGGTTCATCGATCTCTTCATTCCATCGACTTGATTCGCAAACGCTTCGGGTTAGATCGAGATCCCTAATCGACAGTGAGCTGCTGTCGCTAGGTTGATTTCGTCGTAATTCCCAAGCACGCGAACTCGGTTGTGGTGAGATCGAGAACCTGGCACTGCATTCGTACTGCACCCGTCGCCAAATGTCCATGGCGTCACCGGAGGAGAAGTTCGGGAAGATTTTGGCCCTTTTGGAGAAGAACTCAAGGGGATTTCCGAGCTGCAAACTTCCATGGCCGACATGCGCACTCTCCGCACCGAGATCAACCACTGGAAGCCCGACATTGACAGCCGTGTCAATGATTTGGAAGGTGCAGTGGAGGAACTCGGAGAGAAGATCGAGAAGGCATTGAGCGGACTCCCTCAAGCAGAAGCGCTGCCGCAGGGTGTTGTCACCGTCATAGCAATTCAAGCGGACCCGGGAACCAGCCAGCCGCTCCCGGTTCTGTAGACGCCAAGCTCCGCGCATCTGGAGCCTCCCCCAACCAGGGCGGCATCTGGGTCGTTAGACCGCAGCGAGGCGACCTACGGGGTGGTGTTCACCACCACCCCAGGCCAACATCGGCCACAAGGTGATATGACTCTATCCAACCCTGTTCTACCGCAGTTTCATGCCTCTGCATCTGTTAGTGATGGTTCATATTGCCTGTTGCATCATCCTGCTATGCCTGACATGCAATTTCCACTGTTTGATGGTTCCAATCCTAGAGTTTGGGTTAAGGATTGTGTTTCCTACTTCACTATCTACCAAATTCACCCATCCATGTGGATTCGCTATGCCACCATGAATTTGACTGGTTCTGCTAAATTGTGGTTCCAAACTATCCAATCCAATGTGTATGATATGACTTGGGAAGCATTTTCTGCTTTAGTCCATGCCAAATTCGATAGGAATGAGCATAACACTCTGTTGAGAAAGTTTTTCCACATTAGACAAACTTCTACTGTTGATGATTATATAGAAAAGTTCTATGATCTTGTCCATCAAATCCTAGCTCATGATCCTACCTTTTCATCTATCACCATCACTAATAGATTTGTAGATGGATTGAAACATGAAATCAAGTGTGTTGTTATGATGCATAAACCCCAAGATCTGGACTCTGCAAGCAATTTGGCTTTATTGCAGGAAGAAGCCTTGCTGGGACCCTAGTTTCACTCTAAGAAAGGAGAAGGCTCATCTTACTACAAGAAACTGATCAGTCCAAGTCTTATCAGCAACCTTCTGGACACACACCAAGATTTGCTCCAAGTCCCACTCATGACAAGAAATCTGTTGATTCTAGCAGACCCAAGTCCACTGATGAGAAACTCAACACTCTCAAAAATTACAGGAAGGCTAAGGGTTTGTGCTTCTTGTGTGGAGAGAAATGGAATCCTGGCCACAAATGTCAATCAGTATCTGTTCAGGCAATGGAGGAAGTATGGTCTACAGTCCATGAAGACTCTCCACAATTCTCTAGTCCTGAACAAGGTAATGAATCAGACTCTAGTGATGATTTGTGTGAACTATCTGTTGAAGCTAGAGATGGAATGGATAATCACTCCACCATGAGGCTCAGAGGCTTTATTGGTGATCAAGAGGTTTATATGTTACTGGATTCTGGCAGTTCTCATTGTTTTATCAGTGATGTCTGTGCAGCAAGAATTCTAGGCCATCAACCATTACTGGAACCAGTATAAGTTCGAGTTGCCAATGGCCAGTATGTCCAATGCACTCATGAATTACCCAATCAACTTTGGAACATTCAAGGGGTTACATTCAGAAATACTTTTAAAATCCTACCATTATCTTCTTATGATGTTGTTATTGGTATGGATTGGCTGACTCCACACAGTCCTATGAATATGCATTGGGGAGAAAAATGGATGATCTTAGATTTCAAGGGCAAAAAGGTCAAGATTCAGGGTATTACCCCTAAGGTGATTGTTGGACCTCTGGTAGACCCTAGTCAATTTGCAGCTATGGTGCAGCAAGATAATTATTTATATTGCATTGAGCTCAATCAAGTCCATTCTTCTGATCAAAATACAGAATAGATACCTCTAGTGGTTCAAGCCTTGGTTGACCAATACTCTGACATCTTTCAACCATTGCCTTTGCAGCCACCTCATAGGCCTGGTGATCATACTATACCATCGTTGCCAGGACCTGCTCCTTTCAGGTTAAGGCCCTATAGATACACACCTTTTTAGAAGAATGAAATTGAGAGTTAAATCAAAGAAATGCTGGATAAGGGTCTAATCAAACATAGTTCCAGTCCTTTCTCTTCACCAGCACTGCTAGTCAGGAAAAAGACTGGTGACTGGAGATTGTGTGTGGATTATAGAAGACTTAATGCCCTAACTGTCAAAAACAAGTATCCACTTCCCATAATTGATGAACTCTTGGATGAATTGCATGGAGCTACCTAGTTTTCTTCTTTGGACCAATGTTTTGGCTTTCATCAAATCAGAATGGCTGCTGGTCATGAACATAAGACAGCTTTTCAAACCCATAATGGCCACTACGAGTATCAGGTGATGCCATATGGAGTCATTGGAGGCCCTAGTACCTTTCAAGAAGTTATGAATACAATCCTAGCACCATACCAGAGAAAATTTGTCATTGTATTCATTGATGATGTGTTAATCTATAGCTCTTCTTGGCAAGAACATCTTCAGCATATTGAAGCTGTGTTTCAGTTACTCCAGCAGAACCAATTATATGTTAAGCTGAAGAAATGCTCTTTTGCCAAACAAGAATTGAACTATTTGGGTCATGTCATTAGCCTCTCAGGAGTCTCAACTGATCCAAAAAAGATTCAAATCATCTAGGAATGGCCATCTCCTCAGAATGTCAAGGAACTTCGAAGCTTCTTAGGAATGGCTGGTTATTATAGGAAGTATGTCAGAAACTTTGGCTTAATTTCTAAGCCATTGACAAACTTACTTAAGAAAGGTCAGCTCTATGTGTGGAATTCTAAAGCTGAAGACTCCTTCCAGACTCTGAAAAACTCCTTGATGACTGCACCAGTTTTGGCATTACTAGATTTTTCTAAACCATTTGAGTTGGAAACTGATACTTCTGATAAGGGAATTGGAGCAGTATTATAGCAAGATGGGCACCCAATAGCTTTTGTGAGTAAAGCTCTAGGGCCCAAGGCACAAGGCCTATCTACTTATGAGAAGGAATGGTATGCCATCTTGCTTGCTATTGACTTGTGGAGACCTTATCTACAACACTCTGAATTTGTTATCAAAACTGATCAGAAAAGCTTGATTCATCTAGATGACTAGAGATTGGCTCACCCTGGCAACATAAGGCACTAACCAAGTTACTGGGGTTGACCTACAAAATTATATATAAACAGGGAAAGGACAATAGAGTAGCTGATGCTCTATCTAGAACCACACATGCTGCAAGTCATGATTTATCAGCAATATTAGTGGCTAAACCTCCTTGGTTGCTGTCATTACAATAGGCCTATCTCCAGGACCCAGAGACTGTTAAACTGCTTCAAGAACTGACTGTTCAAGCCCCTGCTGGTAACTATTCCTTAAACAATGGAATCATATACTTCAAACAGAGAGTTTGGGTTTGTAATGCTAAGGATGTGCAACATTAGATATTAATAGCTCTTTATTCTAGTCCAATGGGAGGGCATTTTGGATATGAAGCCACTTATTTCAGAATTAAGAAACTCTTTGCTTGGCCTCATCTTAAGCAATGTGTCAAGGAATTGTGGCTCAATGTACAATTTGTCAACAAGCCAAACCTGAAAGAGTGGCTTACCCTGGACTGTTGGCAGCATTACCTATGCCTGATGGTGCTTGGCAGATCATCACAATGGATTTTATTAAAGGGTTACCTATCTAAATCCAAATCATCCAACTGTATCCTTGTGGTGGTTGACAAATTTACAAAATATGCACATTTCTTACCATTGTCTCATCTTTTACTGCCTTGGATGTGGCTAATTCATTCATGGCCAACATATTTAAGTTGCATGGTCTACCTCATGCTATTGTCTCTGATAGAGATAAAATATTTACCAGCACCTTCTGGAAGGAATTGCTCAAACATCTAGGCACTGATCAGTACCTGACTAGTGCATACCACCCCCAAACAGATGATCAAATAGAAAGGGTTGATCAGTGCTTGGAAACATATTTGAGGTGTTATGTGCATGCTTGCCCTGCAAAGTGATCTTCTTGGCTCTTATTGGCTGAATACTGGTACAACACATCTTATCACTATGCCTTGGGTAATACTCCATTCTATATTCTCTATTGAAAGCTCCGTATTTGATTTTGGATAATTAATGACAACCTAGGACTAACCTTTGTGCTAAGTGGTTGAATTAGACAAGGTGGTCCTATCTAAGTGATTGAGCTATGATGATGCATCATGATGGATGGAGATGGTCCAAAAAGATTGATCAAGTGCTTATGCTTGGAAAAAAATGGAAAAAAACAAAATCCTATGAGCTCAAGGCAAAGGTATAAAATAGGATATTTGTTCTGACGGTCAAGATGCAATAGAGTGCGTGATCGGATTTAGGATAGATAACCGTACTATAAAGATGAAAAATCCTTAATTGCAATGGTTATCTAGTGCCACTAAGTGTGAGTTGAATTTGCATATACTAAGTACGTTTAGTGACGTGGTGAGATGCATGAGATTTAACCCTAAAAATATTTGTGAAAAACTAATTTAAGTACCCATCTTATTTTTGATATATATATATGGGTTAGGTTAGCGCTTAGAAAGGTTGAAAAGAAAAAGGAATTATAAGCTGCAGGACGAAATTCTGGTTCACTGGGTCTGCCTTCTCCTTTCTCGTTGAAGCAGAGAGGGTGTGGCTGGAATTAAATCCACACGAGCTGGAATTTTCGGTTGGGTGCTGTTGATGCAAAAAGGCGTTGGATCTGCAAACACACCGGGCTAATACCCAAGTTCGATATCAAGGCGTGCCAGTCGATTTGACCTGTTAATCGACAAGGATGATAAATTTTAATAAAACCCGAACGAGACGACAGCGATACGCCCGGACGTCAAAGCTCAGAGGATATTCGATAACTGTTGAACAGATCAGACGAGACGACAGCGATACGCCCGGACGTCAAAGCCTGAATTGTGCTCGGTAGACGCGGAACCTGCAAGGTCACCGGAGATCAAGTTGATGCAACCCGCTGATTCTTGAAAGAACTCGTTGAAAAGGAAAAGGTACTGGTGACGAAGTCGTCGAAAAGTAGATTGCTTGAAAAGTAGATAAAAGTAATAGATTTGTTGTATTTGATTGATTCTTTTTTTACATTGCCTCCCGGCACATATTTATACCTTGGTACTATGAGTCCTAAACAGACACGACAAAGTATTACCTAAACAAGTCTTATCTCTAAGGAATAAAAATAATGACTCGTACCAAGGTCGGACTTAAAAGTAAACTATTAAAATATTGGCATAAATATTGCCAGTTTCCTTATCCATTGCTTACGATGAAACCTCTATCGGCACGCTCCTCATCTCTGTAGATTCCATCGGCAAAACCCATTGATAGCGATTCAGCTCTGCTTTTCATCGGCAACCATGCCTCTCACTCCATCGGCAACAGCCCTCTGGCTTCATCGGCAATGTACGAGATCAACATGTCCTTTATCGGCAATCATCCATCGGCAACTCAGAAGTAATACTGGAGAATAACCACCTTCTTACCGATTTAGTTTAGTCTTTCGATCCTTATTGATACGTGCCAAAAAACGATGTCAACATGTGCAGGTGCAAGAGAGAGAAGCTCGATGGAAAATTTGTTGCTTGCATGCCTGCCTGCCATGCCTTGATTGTGAGAGAAAGGTGGAGCCGCGGGACCCACTTGCATGCATGCAGTTTTGACTTTGTGAGAGAGAAAAAAGAGGAGCCGCTGCCTGCCTGCCTTTTCTGTTTGCCGTGCATGCATGCAACCATGGGGCCCGTGGCCTTTGGAAATTTTGCACGGAGGAAGTCAGCAGGCGTTGCACGCGCTGCTGCTGCATGCCGTTGTCGTCCGCCCGTTGGTGGCCAGCGTGCTGCTTGCTGCGTTGTCGCCCAGCGATTCGTCCGCGTGGGGAGCTGGTCTGGTGGCCAGTGGTGTGCGTGTGTGCTGCGTGTGGCCGCGCGTGCTAGCACATGTGAGGGAGCCGGCTTTCGTCAGTTGGAGTACGGACCCCGCGCGTCAGCCTGAGAAAGAAAGAGACTCGGTTCGACCGTTGCTTGTGTACCGTTAGGAGCTGAGGCCGTTCGCCGTTGGCCTTGGTTGGGCGAGTGGGCAGAGGGCCTGCTGAGAACGTGCGAGTGGGGAGCTGGCTGGTTTTATTCCAGCACCTCCCCCTTCCTTCTCCTCTCTCACTCATTTTCTTCTTCTTTGCTCATACTCTCAAGAACACTCGAGAGAAGAAAAGCTCTCATCCTCTCCTCTCTCACTCCTTTGATTTGAGCCCCAATCAAGTGAGAGAGCAAGCTCTAGAGATCGATTTGAGAGCTCCAAGAAGATCTCCACCATCTCCTCTCCCTCTTCATGGTTGGTATTCTTTGGTGAGAGGTGTTGGGAAAACCCTAGTGCATTGTATTTGTGATTCAATCTTTGTGGCACTAGGTGATGATTGCAACTGTTGATTTCTTATTACTCTTGGTGATTGCCGTCACCTAGACGGATGGTGTTGGATTGATTGATGAGGGGATTTGGTGATTGTGTCCGCCCCTAATCAAGGTGATATTTGTGAGGGGTTGTTGTGGTTCCTCGGCGGAGTGCCAAATTCCAACTCTAGTGGATTGCTCGTGTCATTGAGTTACCGCACTTGAGAGTGGTGTCTTGCGGTTCCCTTGCGAGGGAGTGCCTTGCGAGGCAAGTGGCTTGCGAGTCACACCGAAGAACCATCTAGGTGTTGGTCGACACAACGAAGACTAGCTTGCCGGCAAGCAAGTGAACCTCGAGAGAAAAATAGTTGTGTCATCTCTTGTCTCTCGGTGAATTGGATTGATTGATATATATATTGTTGGAATTATTTATTTGGTGATTGGCAACATCCTCTACTCTCCACTGTCAGTATAAAAGTCAAATTCCCTTCTCTTTTATTCTTGTAATATATCTTGTGATAGAGTAGCAAGTAGAGTAATATATTTATCTTGTTAGCTCTCTAATTAGTTAGAGTATAGACATAGCCATTTGAGTGTTGTCGGTGTTCCGACCCCGGGGGCCGAGCACCAACGAGTGAATATGTACTGCGTGCTCCCTAATCCGGATGGTGATGCAAGAAGAACACACAAGGTTTATCCTGGTTCAGGCAATAGAAGGCCCTATGTCCAGCCGGGGGGTGGGAGAGTTTGTATTATCTTGCACCGAAGGGATGAATGCAGGTTGGCTAGGACTTGAGCGCTACGGACTCTGGCTTTCCTCTGGTTTTTTGGTTGAGTCCCCCTTCTGCCTCTATGCTAGCCCGGCGCATCCTTTTATAGGCTAAGAAGGGGCACGTGTGTACAGTGTAACCCTAAAATCGACGCTTGTAGGGCTGGCGTGGGTTATGATGTCGAAGGAGATGCCGATCAAGTTGCCGTTGCTGTAGAGGCGTGCCTTAGGTGTGACTCGCCCTATAGCGACATGCTTGGAGACGACGGCCATCCTTCCTGTGCGTGTGATGATGTCATAGATGTTCGGTGAAAGACCGGTGCCCATACGCGGGCGTGCAGATCCCTGTAGCTGTCGCATCGGGAGTGGTTGGAGCACTGACCGACGGCATTGAAGTCTTGCTCGAGGGGGTGGTCGATGGGGCTGAACGTAGTCGAGGAGGTCGAGACCCAAACGAATAAGACCAAGCCTAGGGAAATGCGACGTTTGTGTTGGCGAATGCGTCTCGAGGGGGTGCCGAACGAGGCACAGTGCGTGGTATGGTGAAACAGTACGTTACGATCCGCCGGTTTCTGGGGTAAGGACAGTAAAAGGAGGATTTGAACAGTGTACCGTCCACTATTACCATGGTTGTAGCCACGAGGTTAGGCGGAGGTATGTGAAATGCATTAAATGTCTGGAGAATCGCACGGGCAATAGGCGGGTCGAGGGGGTGCGCGGTATTCGAAGGGTGATCATTTGTTCGGGGGAGTTCCAGCACTCGAGGGGGTGACCGTTTGTGGCAGAACCTTCTAAATAATATGGCCCACACACATGATTATTGTCTAAACAGACTCCAAATAACCATGAATGTGTTCCATAAAACTTAAAAGGTCTATCATCCACAATTCTTCGAGCAGGATCAATCATTACAAAGAGACATTGCAGTATTACAATAGTTTTATACCAATAATATACATCAGAGTAAAAGAGCGGAAGGATTACAATAACATAAATTTACAAACCATTTAGTTTTAACTTACAAATCACAAGTTGAATTATTACAAACCATAGTAGCAGTGGAATAACAATATAACTTATTACATCAACCTTGATTATATGCTATGCCCAAGAGCGAGATATCCTATTTGTCATCACTTTCCTCGATGACGGTCATGCAGCAGGATGCGAAGCATTCCTGCCCATGAGGCTCACCTGTAACAAGGGTTCAACAAACCCTGAGTACAAAAGTACTTGTCGGTGTTCTGACCCTCGAGGGGTTAACACCAACGAGATTGTAATTGCGTGCTCCCTTAATCCGGTGGGTGATGCAAGAAGGACACGGCGATTTATCCTGGTTCGGGCAAAGAAGGCCCTACGTCCAGCGGGGGGAGGATAGTTCGTGTTATCTTGCACCGAAGTGCTAGTACAGGGGAAAATACAAGCAGGTGTGAGGAGCGTGAGTTGGAGCTTGGGCGTTTCGGACGCCTGGCTCTCGACCTTACACTGTCTCACGGTATTGTTCTGCGATCTAAATACTTAGCGTTTCTACTCTCTGGATCCTGTCGTTCGGGGTCCTTCTTTCTAATGCCCTGGTGCCTCCTTTTATAGGTGAAGGAGGGGCACAGGAGTACATATATTTAGCATTCGCATGGCCGGTGACGCATGGCGTTGAGGCCGATCACGTCGGTGTTGCTGTAGTGATGTACGTCGGTATGGAGGCCCTGCAGCCGTCACGTCGGGAGTTGTTGAAGTGCAGCCCGGAGTTGTCCAACGGAGTCGAGGGGCGGCAATCGAGGACTTGGGTTGAGTCGAGGGGGTCGAGTCGAAGGGGTCGAGCCTCACCGGATAAGGTCGAATCCTGGGAAATGCGGGAAACGCGCTGATTCATACGTCTCGAGGGGGTGCTAGACGGGGCACAGTGCTCGGCATGGTGCAACAGCGAAGTATGATCCGCGGGATTCTGGGACATGGGCGGTAAAAGCAAGATTTGACCGTCACTCCCACAACTGTTACCGTAACTGTGGCCATACGGTTAGGCGGGAGTAGGTAAAACGCATTAAATGTGCCCGGATCCGTACGGGAGAGCCGGTAGCCGAGGGGTGCACTGTCCTCGAGGGCCGCCTATTCGTGCGAATGAAGTTCCGTCCTCGAGGGCAGGCTCATTCGCAGGGCGAAGTTCTGTCCTCGAGGGCAGGCTCGTTCGCCCGAATTGTACCCTCGAGCGTACAGTCCCAGTCCGTTCGGTAGCCTCTCGAGCAGGTACCCAATACGCTTCAGCCCGCGGGCCTTTGAACATTGACGTGGGAGGTTACTGGAGGTTTTTTGTTGCTGATTTTGTGGGGTTTAGCCTGGTAAACCAAGGGTTTAGGGTACCCATTTCCTGGGTAACGACAGTAGCCCCCGAGCCCCTGCGCAAGTGATGGCACTCGGGCAGGGGGTCAAGAATTAGAAACGGGACGTGATTCAGATCTTTCCATGGGGGGCGCGCGAGCAACCCCCGCGGGGGTAGCCCCCGAGGCCTCGTAGGAGTCGAAAGACTCCTGTGAGGGCTTCATTTGTCTTTGGTCGAAGGGTGCTTATCCAGTCGGGTACGGGCCTGAACTGGAGTCGTAGCATTTTATCGAGGGGTGCGTCGAGACGTCGAGCCCCTGGGGGATTTTTTGACCCTCTTTCGTCGAGGGGTGCCGGGCACAGTCGAGCTCCCGAGCCTTGTGCGGCTGGGGCGTTGCCGGCCTCAGCATTCATCTCACAAGTCCTTTCGATTGGACGTGAGGCGAGAAGCATCGGACTACCCTCGATAGGGCGAGCCTCGAAGTCCTCAGTGAGCTGATAACGGGAAAATCCAAGTGAGAGCCCGTTCCTCGTTCGATAGAGGTCGGCAGGAGGCCCGGAGGCGGTCTCATTAAAGCAAAATGCAATGGACCTACGGATACCGATTCCATTCGATAGGTCTCGGCGGCTCGATGCCTCCCTTCGGGGGATTCCATAAAGTCCGTAGCACTTCGCCTTGGATGTGTCCAAAGGGGTCTCGAGGGTTCGTTCTCGAGCGGGGCCTCGTGTTGGCTCCCCCTTGGTCACCCCTGACTCGGGTGCTCGAGGGCGGCTGTCGAACCCTGATCGTGGGGCCAGCCTTCGCTCCCTCGAGGCTTAGGGCCGGAGCCCAATTTTTTTGGTGCTCAAAGGCGGCCGTTGAGCCCTCACTCGAGGACCGGCCTTCGCTCCTTCGAGACTTTGAGGTAGGGCCAGAGCCCGTATATTTTTTTTGGTGCTCAAGGGCGGTCGTTGAGCCCTCACTCGAGGACCGGCCTTCGCTCCCTCGAGACTTCGAGGTGGGGCCAGAGCCCATTTACCTTCTCCTGGAAGAATCCGCCGGTAAGCGACGCTTATTTTTCTTACCGTTAGACGCGCCTTTTGAGGAGGAAGCTAAAATGATGCGGTAGTGGAGATCGTGGTGGGCCCGAGCAACGGCTCTTTACCAGAGGTGTGACACGTGTGTCTGGTCGAGGATCGAGGGGGGTGAACGGTCAGGTAAGCGCATTAATTGCGGGAAGTTACCTTTTCCCTGCCGCCGGACTCCGCCTGTCGTTCTTCCCGGGTATAAAAACGAAGGGGGACAGGCGCTGTTCGCCCCCACCTTTGCCATCCTCCCGAATTCCTGCTTCCCTACGCGCGTGAGGGTAAAAACTTAGAGTGAGAAATCGTGATTGGGAACCTTCCCGGTCGTCCGTCCGCCGAGGAGATTCGTGCTGTTGTTGCCGTCACCGCGTCCACCGAGCAGATCTGTGCTGCCGCTGCTGCCATGGCCCCCATCCTCTAGCCCACCGAACCCTGGTGCCCGTCAACCGTGACGCGGCAAAGGCTAAACGAGCTGGTGGGGGAAGGACTTCTCCGCCCCGTTACCAATCCGAATCGGCCGGAGTGGATTGCGCCGTCGAGGAATCACCAAGAGCCAAACCCGCCGGAGGGCTACGTGGTGAGCTTCCTCATGTATCATCGGCATGGGTTCGGTGTACCCCTGAGCGAGTTCATGCGGGGGTTGACGAACTTCTATGGCGTCAAGCTCCAGCATTTCTCCCCCAACGCCATCTCCAATGCCACCATCTTCGCGGCCGTCTGCGAGGGCTACCTCGGGATGGCGCCACATTGGGAGCTGTGGCTCCACCTTTACAAAGGGGAGTGGTTCGCCTCCCCGGTGGTGCCAGGAGTAAGGCGAATCGTCAGAGCAGGGTGCCTCAACTTCGTGTTGAAGACCGGGAGGTCGGAGGAGCCACGCGAGTATATTCCCACCGGGTTGATGTCCAACCACTCCCGGTGGGACGAGCAATGGTTCTACCTTCGTAACGACGGAGGCTATCTCCCGCCGTACACCGGGCGGCTTATCACCGAGCGTCCATACAAATGGCCGCACAGTGTCACGGGAGATCTTCAGCGTCGACTTCATCCCCTCATCACCGCGATGAAGACCCTTCGAAAGGCGGGCCTGACGGCGGGTGTGGTGGTCTCGGCCTTCCACAGTCGACGGGTGCTCCCTCTAATGGAGCGCCCGCTGCGGTTGGACGAGATGCTCCCCTCGGCGGCGCCCGAGGTTCTCGAGAGGTGCCAGATGTCCGGCAAGAAGCCATCCGCCGCGGAAGTCGTTGCGCGGGTAAAGGGGATGGTCGCGGGTTCATTCAGGGCGGAAGACATCAACCGTCTCCCCATGCGGCCGAAGGTGGGTTGCCTCGACCTGGTGAATTCCCCGACCTGCGCCTTCCGCGTTTTCATTCCGCCCCCTTCTCTCGTCCCTGTGACTAAACGTTTTTGTGTAGGGGAGAATCGACTACTGAAGATCGAGGCCCCTACTGAGGGAGGACGCTCCCGACCATCAGGTAAGACGCTTCACCGCCCAGCAAGAAAAGCGGTGTAAGGACGAAGAGGAGAAGAAGAAGGCCAAGAAGCTCCGGGAGCGCGAAAGGCTTGCGAGGCGCCACGCTGAGCAGAGGCGCGACGGGCTCCCGGAGGAGGAGTCTCCCTCATCCGAGGGAGATGAAGATGATGCTGACGATGACAGCGATGACGTCGAGGGGGTGGCGGGGCGTCTCAACCGCATCTTGTCGGGTTCCTCCCATGCTGATCGCCCCTTCGTGCAGGAGGAGGCGGTGGAGGAGCACGCCCCCCAGCCGGTGGCGTCGGCCTCAGAGCGCCGGCGTGGGAAAAGGGGGGCCGAGGCCTCACCTCGAGGGGATTCACCCCCTCCCGTCGTACTCGAGGCGGGACCCCACCCACTTCGATCCGGGAAACCCGGTCCCGGTCGTCGGCGCGGGTGGAGTAGAGCCATGCTCAGGAGGCCCCGTTGGAGCGGGAAGGCGCGGCGACCCCACCGATGGCCCCGAGTAGCCTCAGCCCCGGGAAGAGCTCGGCCTCAGGAGGGGTCTCGAGATCCGCTGGCGGTTCAATTATTTTTCGTTGCATCTTCCTTGCGTAGTTTAATAAACTTTTTGCCGTCCTCTTCTCATCCAGGCCCAAGTGCCGAATCGAGGAGGCGTCTCTTGCGCCGGCTAAGCGGCTCAAGGTGGACGCAGCCGCGAAGATGGAGGCCCCGGTCACAGGTGCGACGTCGAGGCCCTTGGCTCCGTGGGAAGCCAAGTGGTTGTCCTCAGCCCTCGGTGCTATGGCGCGCGATAGCCTGACGGGTTCCGCTTTTGCTGCAGGGTCGAGCGTCTCGGGGGCTGCGACGGGCGGTGACTCCGAGCCAGGGAGGACGCAAGAGGGAGGGAGCGCCTCCTTGACGTTGTCCTCCACGGCCCTCGAGCTCGGCTCGGCGCCAGGGGGCGGAGCCCCGACCTCGGGAGCTTCCGCTCGTGGCCGACCGGAGGCCTCGATCCCCGCACCCCAGGCGGGAGCCCCGAGGGCCACGAGCCAAGAGAGGAGGTAGTCGTTGTCAACCTCGAGGGTGAGGAGACCACACCTCTTCCCCCCTCAATGGCAGAGCGGAGACCTTGGCCGGCGGGGCTACACGAGCTCGAGGCCCAGAGGAAGCAGGAGCAGGGGGCCCTGCAAGAAGCGGAGCTGCCGCGGCCGCAGCAGGAGGGGAGAAGGAGCCACTGGAGCAGCGGGAAGAGGAGGAGGAAACTGGGGGCCAGCCCCAGCATCAGCAGGCGCAGCAGACGCCGCCGGGGGGCATGGCGCCGCTGGACCCGCCGGCGCAGCAGCCGCCCGAGACGTCGGAGGCAGAGGGGACATCAGGACTGCCCAAGCAATGGGTGTCCGTGATCACCCTGGACGAGCTGCTGGCCGAAGAAGAAAAGGCGTCGAAGGCGTCGATGGTCCCGCGGCTGCCGGGGGTGCAACTGGAGGAGGCCTCGGTACCGAACCCGGCGGAAGACGCGTCGATGGTGGTCCTGCCGGTGCCACAAGTCGTGGTGTTGGGGGAAGCGACGGCCTTGACACCTCCGCTGCCTCCGAAGGTGCTAGAAGCAGCGTCAAGCCAGCCGCCGCAACCGTCGACGGAGCAGCCAGAGAAGACGGCGGCTTCTGGCGTGCTGAGGAGGTCGACTTCCGACCCCGGGCTGAGGGATGCCAGCGCCGCGTTGGAGTTCCGCACCCCGGTGGAGTTGGCCGTGTGCTACGACGTCCCACGCGATGTGGTGGACGAGATCGAGTCCTTGGCACGAACCAAGGTCAAGACGGTCCTTCCACATTGGGGCAAGGAGCGCATCGTACTCCGAGAACTCGACGACTCCAGCGCTTCGGGGATCGAGATGGACTACCCAACGGAAGTCAAGTGCTGGGAGGACGCTGAGCGGTCCCGGGCGTGGCTGTAGCACTTGCTGAAGCTGGGCGTCGAGCTCGCCGAAGGCCTCGACCGGAACCTCGCGGTGCATCCCTGTGTAGACCATATGCGGTTTTTTGAGTTCTTTCGTATGAAATGCCTTAACCCTCGATTTCCTATCCCCAGGAGGTGCGGAGGCGTTCCTACTCCAAGTCAGACTTCCTCCATGAAACACACAACAGTCGGGAGGAAGTGCTTCACCAACTCGAAGCCGGTCGCTCTGCGCAGGGCAGGGTGGCCGGGATCGAGGAGGAGCTGAAGCGGACCAGGGAGGAGGTTGCCAAAGCCAAGGAGGAGGCCGCCTGGGTGAAGGAAGACACCGAGGCCGCTCGAGGGGAAGCCGCCCACCTCAAGGAGGAGCTCAAGCGTGCTAGGGAGGAGGCTGACGCGGCCAAGGCCAAAGCGGGGAGGGCCAAGGGCGAGAGCATCTGAGCCCAGGAGCGCGTCGAGCCTCGTGGGGGAGGCTCAAAGCTCCGTGGAGTGCATCCGCTCGCTCAAGCCCAGTTTCGCTGAAGTCTCCATGGCGTGCAACACCCTCTCTGCCTTGGCCCAGGAGGAGAAGAACCGGGCCGCTAGCCTGGAAACCCAGCTCGGGGTGATGAAGGCTACCCTCCAAGAGAAGGAGCAAGCCATCATCTTGGCTGGCGGCGCCCTCGAGACCCTCCGCCGCGAGAAGACGGAGGTGACCCGGGCCTTCAAGGAGGCCCAGCGGGAGCGGGACGAGGCCCGGGGGGAGCGTGACGCCGTGCTGGGGGATCACCGTGCCCTCGAGACTCGCTGTGCCGGTGAGTTCCTTGAAGAGCCTTTGTTCTTTGTTCTTCCCGTATGGTTTGTCTAACTCTTGTTTTGTGTTTCAGGCCTTGAGTCCGAGCTGCTCGCCACCCAAACCGCCGCCAAGGCGCTGCAGGAGAGCCTCACGGTGGAGGGGGCGCTTCTCGGCCGGCTCCGGGTTGCCCTCGATAGGCTCTGCGCCTCCTGGGAGGTTGGGCCCGTCGTGGGTACTGAAGAAGACATCCCGGGTGCCGCGCTCGTCGACCGGATCTGCTACCTTGACGCCACCCTTCGTGATCGCGTGTGGGAGGCGCTTCACACCGGCGTGAAGCGGGCGCTAGCAGTGGTCTCCTCTAGCTTCGTCTTCGACATGAATGTGGTCGCCCAAGGCTTCGTTCCTGATATCTCGAAGACCGATGCCGAGAACGAGGAGCGATGCCGAGGGCTCATCAATGACGCTGAGAGACCGAGGGGAGCGCTGGCGAAGTTATTCGAGGACGAAGTCCTCCCCCCGTGGATGAAGGTTACAGCGTCGAGGAGGGCGGCGACAGAGCGGGCCTGTAGGGCAAGGCTGGGCGAAGTTGCCCATGTAATAAGTTAGTTTTTTGTAACTTGTATTCAATGTGGCTTCAAAAGCCTTTTTGAACATAAATGCATCTATCATAATGCAATTTGTTGTTTTACTTTCGAGCCTTCTCTATTTTCTTTCACCTAGACTTTGCTTTTTTGACTAAGTTTTTGACGCCTCGTATCCTTCGAGGGGGGAGAGAGTGGAGGTACCATAGCCCGAAGGCATAGGAGAGCTCCCGGCTCGACAGCCCTCAACCCTCTAGGGAGTTCGAGGCGTGTTGATGCAAAAAGGCGTTGGATCTGCAAACACACCAGGCTAATACCCTGGTTTGATATCAAGGCGTGCCAGTCGATTTGACCTGTTAATCGACAAGGATGATAAATTTGAATAAAACCTGAACGAGATGACAGTGATACGCCCGGACATCAAAGCTCAGATGATATTCGATAACTGTTGAACAGATCAGACAAGACGACAGCGATACGCCCGGACGTCAAAGCCTGAATCATGCTCGGTAGACGCGGAACCTGCAAGGCCGCCGGAGATCAAGTTGATGCAGCCCGCCGATTCTTGAAAGAACTCGTTGAAAAGGAAAAGGTACTGGTGACGAAGTCGTCGAAAAGTAGATTGCTTGAAAAGTAGATAAAAATAATAGATTTGTTGTATTTGATTGTGTATATTTTACATTGTCTCTCGGTACATATTTATACCCTGGTACTATGAGTTCTAAACAGACATGACAAAATATTACCTAAACAAGTCTTATCTCTAAGGAATAAAAAATAACGACTCGTACCAAGGTCGGACTCAAAAATAAACTATTAAAATAATGGCATAAATATTGCCAGTTTCCTTATCCATTGCTTTACGATGAAACCTCTATCGGCACGCTCCTCATCTCTGTAGATTCCATCGGCAAAACCCCATCAATAATGACTCAGATCTTCTTTCCACGTCCTTCAGCTCTGCTTTCCATCGGCAACCATGCCTCTCTCTTCATCGGCAACCATGCCTCTCTCTCCATCGGCAACAGCCCTCTGGCATCATCGGCAATGTACGAGATCAACATGTCTTTTATCGGCAATCATCCATCGGCAACTCAAAAGCAATACTGGAGAATAACCACTCCCTTGCTGATCGGCACAGTTTTCGGCTTATATTGGCACGTGTCAAAAACGGTGTCAACACATGCCCCCCAATTTCGAAGTATAGAATACTTTATGCACCGAAATTTACTCCATGTCATAATTGCCCAAACCGCTTGAACTTCTCCTCGAGAGTTGCACGCATAGGCACCATACCAATCCCGGTCGCTTTGATTCACCCGCTGGTACTGAAGATATTACCAGTTTCCTTATCCATTGCTTTACGATGAAACCTCTATCGGCACGCTCCTCATCTCTGTAGATTCCATCGGCAAAACCCCATCAATAATGACTCAGATCTGCTTTCCATGTCCTTCAGCTCTGCTTTCCATCGGCAACCATGCCTCTCTCTTCATCGGCAACCATGCCTCTCTCTCCATCGGCAACAGCCCTCTGGCTTCATCGGCAATGTACGAGATCAACATGTCTTTTATCGGCAATCATCCATCGGCAACTCAGAAGCAATACTGAAGAATAACCACTCCCTTGCCGATCGGCATAGTTTTCGGCTTATATTGGCACGTGTCAAAAACGGTGTCAACAAGGCGTTTTCTACTTAATCATGAAGCGTATCGAGGCGTGAGAAAGAAGAGGCGCTCGAGTTCTGATCGCCTGACTTTTTCTTTTCGACTAAGTGTTCGACGCAGGCTCGTATCCCTCGAGGGGGGAGCGAGTGGAGGTACCGTAGCCCGGAGGCATAGGAGAGCTCTGGCTCGACAGCCCTCGACCCCTAGGGAGTTCGAGGCATTTTCAACTTAGCTGCGAAGCGAGAGGAGACGCTCGAAAAAATCGTTCGCATTTTTAGGAACTTAGGGGGTTACCCCCCGTTAGCCCCCGAGGGAGGCTCGACTCTGGAGAGACAGGGTCGAGGCTACCTCTTGCATGTACAATAACAAGTTTAAACTTATAATCGAAAGTACTCCTTATATTTGTCATGCGAAAATGTACAAAATATGCGAGAATGTACGAGGGCATCGGTGCCCTAAGGGTAGAAATGACGTAGCTGCTCGATGTTTCATGCGTTGGTGAGGATTTCGCCTTTGTCGTTAGTGAGCTTGTACGTCCCGGGCTTTAGCACCTCAGCTACGGCGTATGGGCCTTCCCATGGCGGGGTCAGCTTGTGACGTCCTTTGTTGCTCTGTCGTTGACGTAGGACGAGGTCTCCAACTTGAAAGCCCCTCGGGCGCACGTGCTTGTCGTGGTAGCGTCGAAGTTTTTGCTGATACCTCGCGCAGTGAATTAGCGCCATGTCTCGAGCCTCCTCGAGCTGGTCGATGGCGTTTGCGAGGGCTTCTTCG
This sequence comes from Bothriochloa decipiens, assembly GCA_023333625.1. Classification (NCBI taxonomy): domain Eukaryota; kingdom Viridiplantae; phylum Streptophyta; class Magnoliopsida; order Poales; family Poaceae; genus Bothriochloa; species Bothriochloa decipiens. The sequence goes on from CM041638.1 coordinate 35,894,860, forward strand.
TTGCTTTGCTCATTGTACACCTTTAGTCGAGGGGAACCATACTCGAGGTCAGTGGGAAGGACGGCCTCGGACCCATAGACCAAGAAAAATGGGGTGAACCCCGTGGCTCGACTAGGTGCTGTCCTTAAGCTCCATAGGACCGAAGGCAGCTCCGCGGCCCATTTTTTTCGTGCTTGCTGAGGCGGTTGAGGATCCTTGGCTTGAGGCCCTGCAAAATCATGCCGTTGGTGCGCTCGACCTGGCCGTTAGTTCGAGGATGTGCAACCGTGGACCAATTCACACGGATGTGATGGCGATCGCAGAAATCCAAGAACTTCTTGCCGGTGAACTGTGTGCCGTTGTCAGTGATGATGACGTTCGGGACCCCGAAGCGATAGATGATATCGGTGAAGAACTCGACCGCCCGTTCGGAGCGGATGTTGCCGATAGGCCAGGCCTCGATCCACTTGGTAAACTTGTCGATGGCAACGAGTAGGTGCGTGTACCCTTTGGTCGTCCTCTTGAGAGACCCCCACAAGATCGAGCCCCTAAACCCCGAACGGCCAGGTGATGGGGATCATTTGTAGGGCGTGAGCTGGGAGATGCGTCTGCTTGGTGGAAAATTGACACCCTTTGCACGAGCGGACAATGTTTGCGGCGTCGAAAACGGCGGTCGGCCATTAGAGACCCTGTCGGAAGGCATTGCCTACGAGGGTCCTTGGTGCTGCGTGATGGCCGCAGGCCCCCGAGTGTATGTCTTCGAGGAGCCTCTTGCCTTCTTCGATAGTAATGCAACGCTGAAGAACGCCTGAGGGGCTTCGCCTATAGAGTTCCTTGCCGTCACCGTAAATGACGTAGGACTTGGCCCGTCGCGCGATCCGGCGAGCTTCGGTCCGATCCTCCGGGAGCTCTCCCTGAATGAGGTAGTCGAGGAAAGGGGCTCGCCAATCCGGTGGCGGGCTCGACGGAGGAGGAGTCCCCTGGATCTCCATAACCTGTGCCCCGATCGAGGGGGCCCCGGTCGAGGTCGTGGGGTGGAGCTTCGAGGGTGTAGTGCAAGCCCCCGAGCCCAAGTCGATGGAGGGCTCGAAGAGGTGCCACAAGAATACGTCCGGAGGGACTGTACCTCGAGTCGATGCGATTTTTGTAAGCTCATTCGCAGCTTCGTTGTATCGTCGAGCAACATGAATAAGCTCGAGGCCGTGGAACTTGTCTTCCAACTTGCGCACTTCGTTGCAGTAGGCTTCCATCTTGGCGTCGTGGCAGCTCGAGGCCTTCATCACTTGGTTGACAATCAGTTGCGAGTCGCCTTGAACGTCAAGGTGTCGGACCCCGAGTTCGAGGGCGATTCGTGATCCAGTGACAAGTGCTTCGTACTCCGTGACTTTATTAGAAGCGGCAAAGTGGATGCGAATGACGTAACGCATGTGGACTCCGAGGGGTGAGATGAAGAGCAAGCCCGCACCTGCTCCTGTCTTCATGAGCGACCCGTTGAAGTACATTGTCCACAGCTCGGCTTGGATTTGGACTGGCGACAACTGCGTGTCGGTCCACTCAGCGACGAAATCCGCCAGCACTTGAGACTTGATGGCCTTCCGTGGTGCGTAGGTGATGGTCTCGCCCATGAGCTCAACCGACCACTTGGCAATCCTTCCAGCGGCCTCCCAGTTATGGATGATCTCCCCCAAGGGGAACGAAGATACCATGGTAACCGGGTGGCTGAGGAAATAGTGCTGGAGCTTGCGATGTGTAAGGACGATGGCGTAGAGCAGCTTCTGCACCTGTGGGTAGCGGATTTTCGTTTCCGAAAGCACTTCGCTGATGAAGTAAACCGGCCGCTGGACGGGCAAGGCGCGCCCTTCCTCCTGCCTCTCAACCACTATGGCCGCGCTGACCACCTGAGTGGTTGCAGCGACATAGAGGAGGAGGGGCTCGGGCAGTTCAGTCGACATCGCTGGTCGAGGAGGGACGAGAATCGGGGTGGATGTCAGCATGCTTTTGAGTTTGTCGAGAGCCTCCTCGGCCTCCGTGGTCCATGTGCATCGCTCAGATTTTTTCAAGAGGCGGTACAGAGGCATGGCCTTCTCCCCTAAACGTGAGATGAAACGGCTGAGGGCCGCGAGGCAGCCCGTGACCTTCTGCACGCCCTTGAGATCCCGAATCGGCCCCATTCGCATGATGGCCGCCACCTTCTCGGGGTTGGCCTCAATTCCGCGCTGGGAGACGATGTATCCAAGGAGCATGCCCCGAGGCACTCCGAAGACACATTTCTCGGGGTTGAGTTTTATGTTTTTGGCTCGAAGGCACCCGAACACGATTTTGAGGTCATGGATGAGGTCGTCCACTTTTCTGGACTTGACCACGATGTCATCGACATAGGCCTCGACCGTGTCGCCTATGTGTTTGCCGAAGACGTGGAGCATGCACCGCTGATACGTCGCCCCGGCGTTCCGAAGGCCGAAGGGCATGGTGACGTAGCAGTACATGCCAAAAAGTGTGATGAAGGAAGTCGCGAGCTGGTTGGACTCTTTCATCTTGACTTGGTGGTAGCCGGAATAAGCATCAAGGAACGAGAGGGTTTCACATCCCGCGGTAGAGTCAACAATTTGATCAATGCGTGGTAAAGAAAACGGAACTTTGGGACATGCTTTGTTTAAACTAGTATAGTCAATACACATCCTCATTTTTCCATTCTTTTTCTTAACTAACACGGGATTAGCTAACCACTCGGGGTGATGAATCCAGCCGCCAAAAGCTTGTGAACCTCCTCGCCGATGATCCTGCGCTTCTCCTCGTCGAAGCGGCGTAGGCGTTGCTTCACCGGTCTGGACCCGGCCCGGATCTCCAAGGCATGCTCGGTGACTTCCCTCAGTATGCCTGGCATATCTAAGGGACTCCACGCAAACATGTCGGTGTTCACGCGGAGAAAGTCGACGAGCACTGCTTCCTATTTGTTGTCGAGGGTGACACTGATCATCAGTGCCTTCCCATTGGAGCTGCTTGGGTTGAGGAGGATCTTCTTGGTATCTTCTGCTGGCTCGAAGCTGCCTGCATGACGCTTGGAGTTAGGGACCTCAGCGGCAAGGCCCTCGAGGGTCAAAGCCAGCCTGGTGGACTTCTCGATGGCCTCTCCATTCTCGATGCACTCGACGTCGCAGTCGTATGCGTGCTCGTAGAAGGAGCCGACGGTGATGACGCTCTTAAGTCTCAGCATCTTGAGCTTGAGATACGTGTAGTTGGGGATCGCCATGAACTCCGTGGAAACTGACTACTTCGAAGGTGAGGATCTCCTTCCTGAAATTCGAGGTGGTGCCAAAGTAAACAGGGAGGTCAACGCGACCGACGGGCAGGGCCTTCTTCCCTGGCACAACTCCATGGAAGCCCCCAGCACAGGGCCAAAGCTACGACCTCTTGACCCCAGGAGGTCGAGGGTCTCAATGTAGATGATGTTGAGGCACAGCACCTTGGAGAGGCGGGTGTTGATGACGATAGGGTCAACGACGAGTGGGTAGAATCCTGGGTTGACGACGCGATCTGGATGGCCATCACGGTCAAACGTGATGGGAGCATCAGACCAGTCGAGGTGCTAGGGTGTAGTGACTCAGACGGAGAAGACCTCTCGACGCTCTCTCTTGCATTGGCGAGGCGTGTGCTGGGTCGAGGGACCACCATAGATCATGTAGCAGTCGAAGACCTCGGGGAACTTATCGTCCTCCTTGTCGCCGCCCTTGTCACCGCCTTTGTCCTTCTTTTGGTCATCCTTCTCGATGCCTAAACTCTTGTAGTAGTTCCTGAGCCTGCGGCAGTCCTTGAGGTTATGATTACCCCTCACTTGTGGTAAGGGCAGGGCTCCTTCAGCATCTTGTCGAAGACGGCCCCCTCGGGGAGACCTCGAGGCTTCTTGCGCTCGATCGCGGCGACGAGATCGTCGTCCACAACCTCACGCTTGCCCTGCTGGGTCTTCTTCTTCTTCTTGTTACCCTTCTTGGGGCCCTTGCTCGTGCCCTCGGTGTCGGCCGCCTACGCCTTCCCTTTGTTCTTCTCATTGCCAAAAAAGGCTCCGACCTCTTCCTCGCCGGCTGCATAGTTGTCGACGACGTCCATCGGCTCATCAACAGTCCTGGGCGATGACGCCCTAGCTCCAGTACCAGATGTTTGCAGGTGGTACCTGTGACAAATGCCAGGATGACGTCGTGGTCGGGGATGTGCGGGAGCTCGGTGTGTTGCTTGGAGAAGCGTTGGGCGAAGTCGCAGAGGGACTCTCCGGGTTGCTTCTTGTAGTTGTAGAGGTCCCAGGAGTTGCCAGGGTGCACATAGGTCCCCTTGAAGTTTCCCTCGAAGACCCGTACCAGGTCGGCCCAGTTATCGATCTGACCGGGGAGGGAGCTCCTCGAACTACCTTCGAGCTGTATCGGAAAGGAACAGGGAGAGTTGGCGGATGATGGCGCGGTCATCGCGTGCCCTACCCAGATGGTAGGCCAATCAAAAATCGGCCAACCAGAGTTCAGGCTTGGTCTCGCCGTTGTACTTAACGACACTCATGGGGGGTCGAAAGGGATTCGGCAACAGAGTGTTGCAGATCGCCCTGCTGAAGACTCGAGGGCCCGGCGGCTCGGGGGCCCGATGATCCTCGTCGCTGTCGTAGCGTCCCCCTCGATGGGCACTGTAGCCTTGATCTTCAGCGTCCCTGCTCTTGCACCGTCGGTTCTCGATGATGTCATAGCGCGCGTCTTGGGCTTCGCGGTTGTCGACGATGCGGTCTCGGATCGGGATCGCCTTCTTCGCTCGGGGGGCACTTCCTGATGAACTGAGACCTCCCTCTCATTATGGGGGCTCGACAGGTTGCTCTGAGGCCACTCCTCGATGTCTCGAGGCCGAGCTCTCAGCCTGCTGTGCGGCCACAACTTTGAGAAGGCCCTCGACCTCGTCCTGTATCCGCTGAGCTTGAGGGTTCGACGACGCAGGCATGTTGCAAAGAAGCATGGCAGCGGCAACGATGTTCTGACTGCTCGGGGGAAACGGTTGATGACAGGGTGCTCGGGTCCCCCATCTTCAACGATCTATCGGTTGACCACTTGGGCTCTATCTCGGGCCCTTCCTCCAGGCGGGGGTCGGCGCTCCTGCTCGAGGGTCCGCTCGAGCTGACGCAGGCGCTCCCGATCCTCATCAAGCTTGGCTCGCATCTCTCGAACCTGTGTGAGCTGAGCGTCTTGGTCATCCAGATGCAAGCGTTCATCTTGTGGCGCAGCCAGCGGCTGCTCCTCCGTGTCCACCACGACAAGGGTCCTTCTTGCTGCGGCCGCGGCTGCTGCCGTGGCCGTTGGGTTGATGGTGCATCGCTCGATGTGAGTCCGCCCTCGATGTGAAAACACTCGTGGGTGGGGTCGTAGTGGTCAGAGTCAGAGTCGGGGTTGCCGGAGTAGAAGATGGGGAACTGCCCGCGCCGCTCCTCCTCCAGCCGACGTTGCATCATGCCGAGGGTGTACTGCCTTGGGCCTGGTGCTCACGAGAAGCCAAGGTCCTCGGAGGTCGGTAGGACAGCTACCAGGTCCATGGTAGCACGCAAGAGAGCCCCCGGGGGGTCCTCATGCGCGCTCATATCGGAGCACATCATGGCGGAGTTCGTCTTGACGGTGTTGTCCAGACCGAATGGGAACTGGCAGCGAGCTCCATACAGTCCGTGCGGTAGCAGATTGGGGGATGACGGTGTTGTGCCCATTGGGGGAACCTCTCCGAGCTCCCCTGACGAACACATCACGAAGGAGAAGTCGGGGTCTCAATAGAGCCCTGCCGGCTTGTTTTCCGTTCCCAGGCGTGGGTCAGACAGGTCCCCAACCAGAGGGCCTGTGCTGCCTAGAGGAAACGCAGAAGATGTCGACCCAGGTACGGGCTGATGATGATGGTGACACCGATTGCGCCTCCTCCTGGGCGCGAAGGCATGGTGGTGAGACCGGTGTGTGGTCCCTCCTGAGTGTGGGGGCTTGCTGCGGCCTCTGCTCGGATCTCCGATCGAGAGCAGGGTCATGTCGTAGCCGCGGCTGAGTGACATGAACTCCAAGCTCCTGAACCAGATCACCGTGGCTTGCGAAAGCGGCGAAGCTGAGTTTGCCATCCTGAGACATGGCAGGAAGTCATTGGTGACACGCAGATCCCCTACCTGGCACGCCAACTGTCGGTGTTCTGACCCCGGGGGCCGAGCACCAACGAGTGAATATGTACTGCGTGCTCCCTAATCCGGATGGTGATGCAAGAAGAACACACAAGGTTTATCCTGGTTCGGGCAATAGAAGGCCCTACGTCCAGCGGGGACGGGGGAGAGTTTATATTATCTTGCACCGAAGTGCTTATACAGGGGTGAATACAAGCGAGCGAGTGTGGTTGGCGCCTATGGTGGTGAGGCCCGCTTGCTAAAGTGCTTGGGTAGCCAAAGGTTTTCTCTCAACAAAGAGGGATTAGGCTACACCCCTAAGAAAGGAAAGAAGGCCTTTGCAACTCCAAAGCCTAGCTTTGTGAAGAGCAATGGTCAATATTGCCATAGATGCAAGCAAGTTGGGCACCTAGAGCATAATTGTAATAAAATGAACATGAACAAGAAAAATATGAATACTATATCTTTTAATTCTTGTTATGTGCTTACCAAGGGTGAGAAGGGTGTGAAAGCTAAGTTCGTTGGTACACCCATTGTTGGCCCAAAGAAGAAGGCTACTTGGGTACCAAAGAGCTTAGTTACTAACCTACAAGGACCCAAACAAAAGTGGGTACCTAAATATCATTGATTTGATTGTAGGTGAACTATAAGGCCGGAGGAAGTCATTGGATCATTGATAGTGGGTGCACTCAACACATGACCGGTACATCAAGAATGTTTGACTCTATCAATGATAATGTTAGTGGCATTGATTCTATCACATTTGGCAATAACAAGAAAGGCAAGGTTATTGGGAATGAGAAGATTGCAATTTGCTCTAGTGTTTTAAAGATTTTTTAATAGGCTATTCACCCCCTCCTCTAGCCATCTAGGACCTTACATCTATGGCCATCACCCAAGAGAAGTGGGCATCAGTCCACCTGGCTCCATTGACAACAATGATCTGGATGATTGGTTGTTGAACAAAGAAATTATGCAGCGATTAGCTCATCAACATCTATTGAGAGCCTAGAAAAAGATGAAGCATCAGGCTGACCAAAGAAGAACATTCAGAGCTTTCCAAGTTGGTGATTCAGTCTATGTCAAGATCCAGCCATATGTTCAAACCACTTTGGCTAGCAGATCCTCTAACAAGCTGGCCTTTAAATATTTTGGCCCATTCACAATCACACAAATGATCAATGAAGTGGCTTATAGACTTCTGTTACCTCAAGGCTGTCTAATACATCTTGTCTTTCATGTATCATTGTTGAAGAAGGCAGTAGCTCCTCACAAGACTGTTAGTCCAACTCTTCCTAATCCTGATGAGCTGATACAGGTACCTAAATTTATCCTCGATGGTCGGTTTCATTACCACAACAATACAACTATTCCACAGGTTCTTGTTAAGTGGTCAAATTTACCCCGAAAATTGACCACTTGGGAAGACGAAGAAGCTCTACGTCAAGAGTTCCCTCGTGCTACGGCTTGGGGACAAGCCGTTCCTTGTCAGGGGGGATGTCACCAGCTACACACCTCCAACTCAAGCTAACAGGTCCGTTTCAGTCTCTGAACCTGATATCGATGAAGAGGGAGATGAGATGGTGGCAACAGGCAGCAGTCATGGGAAGACAAGGCCCAGGAAGCCAAGCTCTCGCGTCTTCGGGCCGCAGTGGACAAGATAAACGATTGAAGCCCACGACGTCAAGGCCCAGTAATACTTTAATTCAGTTATTCCGTCGGCCCATGTAACGAGCGCATCGGTGACAGCCGTCCCGATATGTATTGCTTCTTCTTCACGATGAACTCTTGAACCTGAACTTAGAAGAGAAACCGTGCCTTGGTGGCCGATGGCGAGCTCTCGACGGTGGTTGGAGTCTCGATCTGTACGCGTTCTCGTTCCAGTTATCGGTTACTCAATAGTTTGGTAACACTTGTTTTGCTGCTGGACGCCATCTTGACGAGGACCCCGCCATGGCAGCGTCATGCACGCCGCGTCAAGCATGGCAACCTTGCCGCTGTATCGCCAGTTGCGTGCGTTGAGAAGCAATTCTCTACTTTTATAGTACGGTGCAAACTTTTTTCTTTTTGAAACTGGAAACGGTCTCCATTACGAAATACTGACAGGCGCCAAATCGTTGGCCTGACCCGACACCATGTTTTAAACATACCATCCATGGGCAGCTAGACTGTGAGCTACTGAATTACAAGAGCGGGATTTATGAGATACTTTCTTAAGGGCAAAATTACAAGAAAGAAGATGTTTTAGTTCCCAAAGCAAACCACTCGCTGAACTCCTATCCATCTCCATGACAACACCGTGTGAGCTACTGAATTACAAGAGCGGGGTTTATGAGCTACTTTCTTAAGAGCAAAATTACAAGAACGAAGATCTTTTAGTTCCCAAAGCAAACCACTCGCTGAGGTCCTATCCATCTCCATGACAACACCGTCTGAATGCCCAGGTCGGCTGCTCTTTGGACTGCCTGCAAGCAGGCTATAATTTCAGCATGAGCTGGCTCCAGCACTTTTGCCAATCTCCAAAAACCCGAGCTGATCACATTTCCTTCGTGATCCCACAAGATAATGCCCCAGCCGCCGTTGTGGCTCGACTGACTGAAGGCACCATTGCAGTTCAATTTCACCACTCCATTCGGAGGTCTGCACCATCTCGGCTTCAGCTCAGCATGTGCTAGTTCAGGCTTTTGCCGTTTCGGCGCTGAAAACTCCTCAGCATTGGAGTGAATGTACTGGACCATCTGAGAGCCGCCTCTAGGCGTACCTCCTTCACGAATACAGCACCTCTCAGACCACCATGAATATAGCAAGGTGACAACTCTGCATTGGACATCTTCCTGCAGGTTCAGGATGCTTTCCAGAACTTGTTTAACTGAACCAGAGCGCGCCAACTGAACTCTGATGTGTTCGAGCTGCAATTCCCTCCATAGCTTGCCGACATTCTTGCATTTAAAAAACAGGTGGCCACCATCTTCATCCAGGTGCCCACACAAGAAACACAACGTATCTAACCTCATTCCTCTGCGTTTAAGATTCACTCTTAACGCCAAACTGTTATGTTCAAGGCGCCAAAGAAAATGCAGCATTTCACGCGGACAATTTAGCTTCCACAACCGCGCTCAAAGCCGATCTGTCCCTGCACCCCCAGCTGTAGTGGATGAACTCCCACCACTATCTCTGGCCTGCCTCTTCTCTTCTACAGACTTTGTATGCCGACTTCACCGTGAACATGCCATTTTCGATATAATGCCAGGCCACTAAGTCGTCCATTCCTTCATGAACTGGGAGGCTGACTTCCCTTAAAAAAAAAAAAAAAAAAAAAAAAAAACACACACACACACACACACACACACTGGGAGGCTGAGAATGATATCTGCATCTTCTTCCCAAAAAATGTTGCATACCAACATTTCATCCCATGAACCTGTATATGGATTCAACAATTCATCAACTCGAGATAAAAGGGTGGCCCCTCTAGGAGTAAAGGGCATGTGCAGATGCTCTCTTGGTAGCCAGGCATCATCGCAAATATTAATCTTGGACCCATCCCCAACTCTCCATATTAAGCACTTCCTTAGAAAATCAACACCTGACAAGTAATGCGCCAGGATACGGACATGTTCCTAATTGGTTTATAGCCCCCAGCACATCTCCAGTTGGGTAATATTTTGCCTTTAGCATCTGCGCACATAACGAGTCCGGGTTCATCAATAATCTCTAGCCTTGTTTAGCAAGCATCGCCATATTGAAGCTGTGAATATCACAAAATCCGAGACCACCTTCATCCTTCAGATTTGTCAGCATGTGCATCTTATGTTCATTGTCTTGCTGACTCCACCAAAATCTACATATCGTCCCACTAATTTGGCCACAGAGTGTTTTAGTAAGATCAAAGCACCCTATAGCAAAGGTTGGGATAGCTTGTGCTACGGCTTCAATTAGAATTTCTTTCCCAGCTCTTGACAACACCATCTCCTTCCACCCTTGGATTCTTTGCCAAATTCTATCTTTCAAATATCTGAAAGTTGCAGTCCTCAATAACCCAACATGAAACGGCAGCCCTAGATACCAATCATTCACGGTTTCTTTCGATATTTGGGTTGCTGATTTCACTTCTGCCCACTTTGACTCCCTTGTATTGGTACTAAAGAGGATTGCTGATTTCTCTTTGTTGATAGTTTGCCTCAACACAGACTCATATAGCTGTAATATGCTCTGGAGTTGCATTGTATTCTCCTGGTTTGCTTGGATTAAAATCAGTGAGTCATCCACGAACAAAAGATGTGATATACTGGGAGCACGGTGACAAACCTTGACCCCTGTGATCCAATCGTCCCTATCAGCCTGGTTCAGCAAGGCACTGAATGCCTCAGCACATAATAGAAAATAGATAGGGTGATAGAGGGTCACCCTGCCGCAACCCTGTTTCAGGAACGAAACTATCAGAGAGATTTCCATTCACCTATCACCTTGATTCGGTATGAAATAGATATGGTGCAAACTTTATGTTATACTCCTAGAATCCTTTTAAACATCCGATCCCTGTTCAGATTCTAATAGCAAAGCTAGTATTCACAACGGAATACTGTACACTGTATGTGACATTATTCTATTCCCTTTTTGTTAGGGAAACGCATAAGAAAAGTAAGCTGCCTGCAGGAGAACCTGGAACGTGGCTGAGTTGGCGCTCAATGGTTCCAACAAACTCATCCATAACTCCTTCCGAAGCTCCGAAGTGCTGGACGACTGTTGGCTCAAATGCAGCCCGGGCTGCGAGTGCCCTCATCTTTGGGGTCTGTAGGTTTTTGTCTATACCACTCATCTGTTCATGCACCTCAATATTGCTGATCTCAAAAGACCCTTCATCTCGTATGATCTCCATTAACTACTTATCAGAAGGCCCATAAAGTGGTATGTAAAATGAATCTAACATGTCTCTACTGATCACACCCTGCTAAATCAGAAATGTATATAAGTGTGTTAATTTTCTTGCGAGAATACTATGTGTGCAATTGGAAACGTAAATAAAACCCAGAATATGTATTATGCGTTCAAATGGAAAATAATGAGTTGGCCGAAACAAGAAACATAATCAAGTGGAAGAATTTACCGTACCCTTGATGCCATGTCATCTAAAGGCGTAAATAAAAAATCCCATGGCTGAACAGATTGGTAGGCAGTGTCACTGGAAGGTCTGCCTACCATGGAAAGCACCATTTGACCATTTGGGACCAATTCTTTAGCCTGTGTGTTCAAGAAAATTGTGAAATCCTTCCTGAATTGTTGACTAAAAGCGTGAACAACGAAGGACCGCCTTGCTTGCCTGAGGCCCTCGTCTTTGTCATACACAGGGATCCTGCTTGTCTTTAGATCCTCGGGTACCTGTTATTCAATTGTGCCTATGTAAATCTCCGAAGGGTGTTACAACTCAGGGACTCATATAGATTACATGAGATAGCCAATTCAAGCTATGTGATGACAAAACTAGATTCACAGAATTACTGGTGAAGAGTTTCTTGTAGAATGATCCAGGTACAATAGCTGCAACAACTGGACCAAAATCCTGTGTGCTTTGCTGGAATGCATGCAACCTCTTTGCGACGTTGTTGAAGTCATTATCGGGGAGATCATTCAGCAGCACTGATACCTCCTGTACCATTTCCTTATGGTCTGAGCAATGGTGAAATACTTCATCAACTGCAATTTTAACAAGGGTCAGTGCGTTGGGTCAACTTCGCCTATGTTGATTGGAAGATTTTCTTGAGTCATTTCAACATAGCCGGTCCCAAGTCCGGATAAAGAAGGAGGGTGTGTTAGGTGCGGTTAGCCAACATTTCAAAACCAGCCACTCTCATGGATATGAAACCCACAAGAGATTCGTTGGGGCGTAACCCTCTTAGCGACGCCCTACATCGGAACCCGGGTGTAGTGTCAAATGTATAAGGGCCGGGTCGTCATCCCCTTAGTGGCGCGTCGTATCGTGATCCGGGTACGATGATAAATGAGCAAGGGTCGGGTCGTCGCAACCTTTGTGACGCGCTACATTTGCGCCCGGGTGTAGTGAAAAATGAGCAAGGGTCTTCGCACTTCCCTCGACGGGTGCGAAGGGTAAGGAAGCTAGCCGAGCCAACTAGGATTCGTCTAGGTAGCTGGAATGTAGGGTCCCTAACGGGTAAGTTAAGAGAGCTAGTCGATACAGCAATTAGGAGGCGTGTAAATATTCTATGCGTTCAGGAGACTAAATGGAAGGGCCAGAAGGCGAAGGAGGTGGAGGATACTGGCTACAAACTTTGGTACACGGGGACAACATCGGGTAGGAATGGTGTAGGCATCTTAATCGATAGGAGCCTTAAGGATGGAGTAGTTGAGGTGCGGAGGCAAGATGACCAGATTATCCTAGTCTGGTTGGTAGTTGGAGATTTGGCTCTGAATATGATCAGTGCCTATGCCCCACAGGTAGGTCTTTGCGAGAGCACCAAGAGGTAGTTTTGGGAAGATCTCGATAGCATGGTTAGTACTGTGCCTATCAGCGAGAAACTCTTCATAGGAGGAGACCTCAACGGCCATGTGGGTGCGACTAATGTAGGTTTCGAGCGGGTGCATGGGGGTTTCGGGTATGGTTGTAGAAATCAAGAGGGGCAGGATATTTTGAACTTCGCGTTGGCCTACGATTTGTTGATAGCGAACACCGTCTTTAAAAAGAGGAAATCCCATCTAGTGACCTTTCGTAGCGGACAACACCTGAGTCAGATCGACTTTATCCTTGTAAGGAGGGGGGATAGACGTGCTTGCTTAGATTATAAGGTGTTACCTGGGGAGTGTGTTGTCCCTCAACACAAGCTTGTGGTGGCGGATTTTCGTTTTCGGGTACGTGTCCATCGGGACAATCGGGCCAAGATTGCGAGAACAAAATGGTGGAAGCTTAGGGGGGAAGCAGCGCAAACATTTAAGGAGAGGATGCTAGATGAGGGGTCGTGGGAAGAAAGAGAAGATGCAGATGACATGTGGCTAAAGATGGCAATATGTGTTTGGAAGGTGGCTTCGGATGTGTTTGGAGTGAGTAGGGGAGGCAAACGGGAAGCGAAAGACACCTGGTGGTGGAATGACGAGGTGCAAAGGGCTATTAGGGAGAAGAAGGAGTGGTTCAAGCGCCTCCATCATGACAAGAGTGCAGCCAATATTGAGGGCTATAAAATAGCGAAGAGGGCTGCAAAACGAGCGGTGAGTGTAGCAAAAGGTCAGGCGTATGATGACCTTTATCAGCGACTAGGCACGAAGGAAGGGGAGAAGGACATTTATAGGATGGCTAGGATCCGC
>CM041638.1:35908310-36009161 GCA_023333625.1 Bothriochloa decipiens
GGAGATCAAGGACAGGTGGAGAGAGTACTTTGACAAGTTGTTTAATGGGGAGAATGAGGGTCCTACCTTGGAGTTGGATGACTCATTTGACGATACCAACAGATGTTTCGTGAGGATATTTCAGGAGGCAGAGATCGGGGAGGCTTTGAAGAGGATGAAGGAAGGTAAAGCGATGGGCCCTGACGGTATCTCCATTGAGATATGGAGATGCCTAGGTGCCAGAGCGATAGTATGGTTAACTAAGCTTTTTAACCTCATTTTCCGGTCAAACAAGATGCCTGAAGAATGGAGAAGTATATTAGTACCGATCTTCAAGAACAAGGGAGATGTTCAAAGTTGTACTAATTACCGTGGGATTAAGTTGATGAGCCATATGATGAAGCTCTGGGAGAGGATTATCGAGCATCGCCTAAGAAGAGTGACAAGTGTGACCCAAAACCAATTTGGGTTTATGCCTGGTAGGTCGACTATGGAGGCAATTTTCTTATTACGACAGTTGATGGAGAGGTATAGGGAACAAAAGAAGGACTTGCACATGGTCTTTATTGACCTCGAGAAGGCATATGACAAAGTACCAAGAAATGTCATGTGGTGGGCCTTGGAAAAGCACAAAGTCCCAACTAAGTACATCACCCTCATCAAGGATATGTACAGGGATGTGGTGACGTGTGTCCGAATATATGATGACGACATCAGTGACTTTCCAATTAAAATAGGACTACATCAAGGGTCGGCATTGAGCCCTTATTTATTTGCTTTGGTGATGGATGAGGTCACAAGGGACATACAATATGATATCCCTTGGTGTATGCTTTTTGCTGATGATGTGGTGCTAGTGGATGAGACTAAGGCAGGGGTTAATAGGAAGTTAGAACTATGAAGGCACACGTTAGAGTCGAAAGGGTTTAGACTTAGTAGGACCAAGACCGAGTACATGAGGTGCGATTTCAGCGCGGCTAGGAATGAGGAGAGAGAAGTTAGCCTCGATGGAAAAGTGGTGGCCAAGAAGGATACTTTTCGGTATTTAGGATCGATGCTACAAAAGGATGGTGACATTAATGAAGATGTTAGGCATAGAATTTCAGCCGGTTGGTTAAAATGGCGTCAAGCTTCAGACGTCCTCTATGACAGAAGGGTGCCTCAGAAGTTAAAAGGTAAATTTTATAGGACAGCGATTCGTCTGGCGATGTTATACAGTGCTGAATATTGGCCTACAAAAAGGCGACATATCCAGCAATTAAGTGTAGCAGAGATGCGTATGTTATGATGGTGTTGTGGGCACACAAGGAGGGATAGAGTCCGGAACGATGATATTCGGGATAGGGTTGGGGTGGCACCAATTGAGGAAAAATTGATTCAACACCGGTTGAGATGGTTTGGCCATGTCCAACGGAGGCCTCCTGAGGCACCGGTGCGTAGTGGGGTTTTAAAGCGAGTCGATAATGTAAAGAGTGGTAGAGATCGACCTAAACTAACTTGGGACGAGTCGGTTAAGAGAGACCTTAAGGAGTGGAATATCCCTAAGGATTTAGCTATGGATAGGAGCGCTTGGAGATTAGCAATTAACGTGCCTGAACCGTAATCTTTTTCTTGTACCATTTATGTGTTCTTTGTTTTCATGCCTTTTTTGGGTTTTATCTCTAGCCTACCCTAACTTGCTTAGGACAAAAGGCTATGTTATTGTTGTTGTTGTTGTCAGTGCGTTGGGTCCAGCTGAGCATCCCAAATCAATGATCACTATGCTTTTATGGGTGTTGGTAGTTTTCCACAAGCTTCTGACAGCCTCCTGTATCAAATGCTTCGTCCTGTTTTGACATGCATTCTAGGAGGGAAGTATAGATTTTTTTCAGATTTTTGAACAATCTAACCGTACAACTCTGCTGCATAAAAACACATATTTAATCACATGCCTAAATCCCTATGGTGGCCTATTTGGAAACACGGGGAGTACTCTAGGTTACTAAATCCTTGTGATTTGGGCACAAACAACCCCTTCCAGTTAGTTAGGAGTTACTCCCTCCGTTTTAAATTATAATTCGTTTTGATTTTTTTGGTGTATGCATTTTACTATGTACCTAGATAAATAATATGTCTAGATACGTAATAAAATATATGCACCGAAAAAATGAAAGTGAACTATAATTTGGAACGGAGGGAGTAGGACTTAAAGATAGTACAACAATGAAATTATGCACCAAATCTTTGTGTTCCCAACAAGCCAAATTTGTGAAATGCAAGACCGATGCATAAAGAGCAGATAGAAAGCATATTAATTCCAGACGGTTGAGGCATATGAGTTCGGAGGATACCTGAGTGGTAGAGTTCCGAGCATAGCTTGCTTCTCCCTCTCCCCTTTTCATGTGCAGAGATTGCTCGGAGGCCATGGTAATCTAATCAAACAAAATCAAAATTATTTGTTTGATTGACTAGCTTGCTAACCGCAAGTCAGAATCATTATTTGTTCTTTAGATTATAGTTAGCTAAATGCAAGCCAGATGATCCCAGTCAGCATACTACATATACAATAGAAAATGATTCAAAGATAGTGAAAAAGAATAGAAAAAATCTGCTCACCGCTCAGCGTTCACTCAGGGCAGGGGTGGACGACTCAAGAGTCACGCTGTCACGCGGCTACGCCGCTACGCGACGCGGGGCGGACGGCCGGACGGGGCCAGGGATGACCGGTGCGGAGGGCGGCCGGGCGGCGCCCGACCTGGTGCTGGCCTGCTTGAAGGGAGGCGGAGGGAGGCCGCGGAGCCTAGGTGCAGAGCGAGGCCTGCACGAGCCGCGGAGGAAGGCCGGCGGCCGGCGCGGTGGTTCACCGGACGGCGGGATGGGGCTAGGGGCGGTCGGCCGGTGGTGACCGGGCGGCGGGATGGGGCCAGCGGTGGACGGCGCGGTGTCCTCGTGACGGGAGCGGCCTTCTCTCGTGGGATTTTTTTTCAATTTAATCATTTTTAATCAATGTTTTAAAAATAACAGCTCAAAAAAATCATATTTGATCCTATATATTTCTGGATATTTTTGTCTGTAGTCTTGTTGCCTCTCCAAATGTCTTCAGTATTCGCCTTGTCGCAGTCCTCGGCTGAGATGACTCAGTCATCTACTGATCTCTGTCTAGCCCCAGCGTTAAGACAATACAGTTAGTCTAAATGGTGATGGTGACTTGGATCATATGGCTTGCATTTAGCTAGCTAATCTATTCAGTTGTTGGATCCTCTCGTTTGCCTTTAGCTAACACTTCACATAATGATGCTGACATGCCAAATGTTATAAAACTTTCTGAAGTGCCAGACAATAAATCTCTGAAATCGTAGCCTTTCTATTGTTGATCTTTAGGACCTGCAGTTTCTGGTGGTAGCCTCTGTATCAACACAAGGTTTGCTATAGAACCATGGCCTCTGAGCAATCTCTGCACATGAATAGGGGAGAAGGAGAAGCGAGCTATGCTCGGAATTCTACCAGTCAGGTATCCTCCCAACTCATATGCCTCAAACCGTCTGAAGCATTACTATGCGTTGTATCTGCTTCTTATGTATTGTTCTTGACATTGCACAACTTTGGCCTGTTACGAAAGTGGTGAAGGTCACAAAGATATAGTGCAGAAGTTTATTCTTTGTACCATCTTTGGGTCCTATTTATTTGGATTTTTTTTTGTCCAAATCATAAGGATTTAGTAAATTAGATTTTTTTTTATCCAAATCATAAGGATTTAGTAAACTAGAGCACTTCCCCCTTGTCAAAATAGGCCACAGCAAGGAAGTCTACGAATGATTAAATGTCTGTTTCTATCAGCAGAGTTAAACAGTTAGATTTTACTATTCGCCAAAAAAAAAGATTGTTCAAAAATCTAAACAAAATCTACACTTTCCCTCCTAGAATGCAGGGCAAAACAAGATGAAACCTTTGATACAGGAGGCTGTCACAAGCTTATGGAAATATACCGACACCCTCAGAAACGTAGTGATAACTGATTTGGGATGCTCAGCTGGACCGAACGCACTGACCCTGGTTAAAACTGCAGTTGACGCGATTTTTCATCATTGCGCAGATCACAAGGAAACAGTACCGGAGATATCAGTGCTGCTGAATGATCTTCCTGATAATGACTTCAATAACGTTGCAAAGAGATTGTTTGCATTCCAGCAAAGCACACAGGATTTTGGTCCTGTTTTTACTGCTATTGTACCTGGATCGTTCTACAAAAGACTCTTCACCAGTAATTCAGTCAATCTAGTTTTGTCATCACAAAGTTTGAATTGGCTATCCCAGGTAATCTACATAGGCCCTGACTTGCAATACTCAATAAATCTCTGAAGATTTAAGTAGGCACAATGGAATATCAGGTACCTGAGGATCTACAGAAAAGCAGGATCCCTATGTATGACAAAGACGAGGGTCTCAGGCAAGCAAGGCGGCCCTTCATTGTTCAGGCTTTTGGCCAACAATTCAAAAAGGATTTCACAATGTTCTTGAACACACGGGCTCAAGAATTGGTCCCTAAGGGTCAGATGGTGCTTTCCATGAGCGGCCGACCTTCCAGTGACACTGCCTACCAGTCCCTTCAACCATAGGATTTTTCATTCATTCCCTTAAATGACATGGCATCAAGGGTACGGTAAAATTTTCAACTTGTTTGTACCAAATAATTAGTTTTCTTTTGAATGCATATTACATATCAAGGGTTTTCCATGTCCAATGACATACTGTCCATTTCTATCGATAGAGAAGAAAGGCCTCTAGCGGCGAAACAAAATCAAAAGCCAATTACAACAATGATAGCCGACATTATAAAAAACTAAAAAAATAAGATGAGGTTTCTCTTGCTAACTTCGGTAAAAAAACAACGATAGCCGATACATGGGCCAAGGGAGGCAAGAATTCGCAGACGCTAGTTTCTTCGCCAACACTAGTGCCCAAGTTATAGCTTCATCCTTCAATTTTTTCCCCCAAGAGCCAAATGATCGTTGGTCGATGACTCTGTGCTAAAACACCCTTTGATTCCTTTGTTTAGAGGTCCCACGACAAAACTTCCATGATAATTCTAATGTGACACGCTAGAAAAAAAAATAATGAATGTTTAGGCAATGCTAAGGTACAAACTTTACCTCTGGGGTGGTAATATTTCAAATCAGAGCATTTTATTTTTCATATTTTATAAATTACTTAATAGATTAAAAAATCCAAGAAAAATCCCCCTATGACAGGCTAGATAGCTATCTCCTTCCTTCCTTGGAGACGTGTATTAAATTTGAGCATGCACAACTATTTATTCTAATAAGCATAAATCAATAGATAAAGTAATAAGTGAATATATTTGTTCTTGTTAAAATCAAAAGTTATTATCAAAATATAAATATACATTTGAATTATCGATTCATATACACATATAATACGTGTGATGTTCTCAGAAAAATATCAAAAGATTAATATAGTTTTTTTAATCAAATTCTAAAGTTACAGATAAAATTACGTTACATGATGCACTGACAAGTTATTAAGCACTCACCTAACACGCATACACTATACATAGGCTAATAATATGCATGCATGTCACGTATCCTCTCACCTAGAATGCATACACATGCTAATCGTGTTGCGCGCAAAATTTTAATGTGTGACGCTAAAATTTTGCATACATACGATAAAAATGGTGTCACGTACCCACACTCACCTAAAATGCTTACATACGCTAATAGTTTAATGCAAATCAAACTATATCAAGTCCAATGTTATAAAATAAAAAGATTTACCATATCACATATGCATAATCAAATATAGAATTATATATATATATTTAAAACTTTTCTTATTTATCCTATTTTATAAAACAAATAATAATAATAATAAATATATATATATATAATTTATTACCTCCTAGGAGGTAATAGTACATCATAACCGTCCAATCAAAATCAATGAACGGCTTGTAGTCATTTGGAGGCCGGGTACCGTAGCAAAGCCATGAATGTTACAAATTTACACAATAGTTAGAAACATATGTCCTTTTATATGGTTGGCTTTAATCTTCATCTCCTAAAATCCTAGATATTCCAAGTAGAGTTACCTCAAAGGTGCCTCCATATTAATCCTCATAAGACACGCTAGAAAAAAAATCCTACAACCCCTCACAAATTAGAATAATATGGCCTTCAATTCAATGTACTCTTATCACCATAGATAATAATAATCATTTGGTCTATTTTATTTTTTCTAAAGATTACCACTTCTTTGATTATGAAAAATAACATAAATTATGAATTTGTATTTAAATTACAACATATCTATTGTTGGCGTTTTTTAGCGTCACTATTAAAGATAGACTATAAGTCCATCCTTAATAATAATACTAGAAACGTGTGTTGACATTCCTAACTACCATTACTTCAGAAAGGTAACCCTCCGCCCTTAATGGCGCCGGCCTAGATAATGCAGTCTAGTAATAACAGTTAGAAGTGGCTGATTGGCCTTCCTAACCGTCATTACTTACGATATGCAAAACTGCAGCACGGCGCCTTGGGGTGCAACAAGGATTACAATTCTTAAGTAACGGTACTTAGGTACGCCAATCATGATAGCTCAATATGAATAAATCCGTAAGTACATGGAATTATCATTGTAGCATTTCCCCATGAATATTCAGGGGGTGTCGTATTTATAATTTTCCGTAGGAGGGCAGGACGAATGCATCTAGCTTTGATATAAATATGATTACTTATTGAGTGCACAGGTAGACATAGCATAGGTAGGGGTAAATCACAGTTCGAAGATAGTGGAAATACATCTGAGTCAACCTCAAGGATAAAAGAGAAATAAAGAATAAAAGAATATATCTAGTTGAGCAGGCATTGGTCTTATATAGCTATGCAAAGAACTGTTAGTAAATATCTAACTAGCATATCTAGCATCAGGACTAAGTCTGGGATGACAGGGAGATTCCTACAGCTGGTCTGCCAGCCGATAGAGACTTTACGAACTCCTACTCAATACCAGAACGTGGGGGAATGCTAGGGATGGACAGGGCTGTCACCACCTGCCCACCTACCCCTCTGCTCGTGGGGCACCGACATATCCGCCGATCTCCGTATACCCGGGCACCACGCCCGTGTAATTGAAAACAACTCCTAACCCCCATGGACCCTACCTCTTCGGAGTGACAGGCTAGGTTAAGAGCAACCGAGAAGGCACGACGAACCATCACCTCATCCCTAGTTCTTCCTCTATTCATACTAATTCGATGAACGATGAAGGACAATGATGAACATGTCAAGAACATAACATATAAACTATATGCTAGTTCATATATCATGATCATAACATAAACAAGACTATACTCTAGTTCATATGCATTGCTATATAAATAAGATAAAAACTTGAACTTGAAAGAGAACTGCATAGTATTCATACCAAGGTGTTCTTCTTCTTCCAAAGAGATAAGCTCTCCTTGCTAACTCTTGCCTTGCTCTACTACTAAAACTAACCTAAAGACTACAAGTGAGGAATGTGAGGTGAGTGGCTCCAAATGATGGTGTGTGTGAAGAATGAAGGAGCTCCTCCTTTTATAGCTAGAGTAGGACGGTTCGGGCGTCTCCAAGTATGGAAGGAGGTGAAACCACCCTTGGGGAACCACCTAGAGCACCGCCTTCGAAGGATGGGCCCGGGAACCGTCACCATGTGGTTACAATCAGGCCCAGTTCTGCCTCTAAGGTGGGCCTTCCCTATTATGTTTGATTGCGCCTTTTCTGAATGTGTTTAGAAATGCGCTTTCTTGTAAAGTTTTGTGCATTTTCACGTGTCAGACCTGCAAGTCACATATACACCAAAGCTTGTGGAAATGTTAGATAAAAGCCATATCTACTATTTATTTTAGTAATATATTAGCGATAGAAAATAGGCTCTAAGGACCACCAACATCTAATAGAATATAATCTAAAGTAACTCTAAATTTACATCTAGTTGTCCACCTACAATTGTGATAGATAATCTATTTAGGCTATAAATTTACATATAAATTCCACTTCTACAAATATTAAAAACTAAAACATCCTCTCAAATATACTTATAAATTACCAACATATTATATTACAAAACTATTGAAATAATCATAAACTGCGCATATATATGTTTCTATATTACCCATTTCTATTAATATAAGAACTAATTAAAGTAAACATATATGTTGTGCTATTATTAATATGAGGTACACATGCACGCACGGGCAATAAATATATGTGTTATTGTTTTAATGATCATGAAAATATTTCTTTAACAACTCATATACTAACAAATATTTAAAAATTATATTTATAACCATGACATATAATTTGTAGAATTGATATTTAGACAAATCTATACATTTAGCTAAAATATTTGACATGATAGTATAATTGTGAAATCTATTTTGTATAATAAATAAATATTATGACACATAATTCTTTGATAAAAAAATAAAAAAATGTTTGTGAAGTTGAGGAGGTTAGTGTAGACCAAAATGTGGCCATAATTAATTATCTGTTCGAGATTTCATTCATGTAAACAATGATTATAAGACTAAAATGTTAATGTCCTCTTGAGGTTCACATAGCTATACATCTAATATGTTACTTCAACCTCTGCCATCGATCTTAGTGGCAAGTTAGGTGGCCCGCCGCGATAAACCGATTTCCCGCGGTGGGCCCCTCGGTGGCCGGCGGCCACCAAATAATTGTGGGGGGCAAACTTTGTGCCCGCCACGGAGCTTGCCGGGGCGACACTGTGGGAATTCAATCCTCTAGTAGTGTTTAAAACCTTAAATGTTTATTTCAATAAAATGTATAAAAGGAGATATTTTATAAAAGATACAATAAACAAGTCGTAGTAAGATTAAGATCTAAAAATCAAAATCTAGATTCTTGACGTCATAAAATATGGACCGAAAGGACTACCATAGTTTAAACTAGATTTTCAACTATAAAATCATATTCAAAATACATAGAGGTGTGTTGCTAAGGAATGGAAAGAAATTGTATATGTGAAAAAAAACATAGATTCTTAACTGATAACTCTATTGAATTACAGAGTGACTACATAGTATCTATTAATTATGTGTTAGAAAATGAATAAAGAGAAAAAAAATGGAACTAAACACTGAAACTCTTTGCCGCTGGACACTAAAAATAGTGAGATTTGCTAGAGGAGACTTTGTTTCTTATCAAATTTGCTGGTGGACACCGTGCCTAATTAAATATTTTTTTACAAAATAGATATACAATTATATAAGAGCAAAATAGTATTATAAAATATTCTACATTCTATATGATGAGAAGAGAACTACACACTGAAAATATCTTTTTTCACTTAAATGTTCATGTGCCTCTCTTCATAAGTATAGGACACTAAGATTATTGGAAAAATCGTAGAATGCGTACATCACCAAACCATGTCTATGCTAGAAATATCAACTTTTTTTGACAAATGCTAGAAATATCAACTTGATATAATAAAAGTTTGATATATCAATTAAGCTTGACAAGAGATAAATCTATAACTCATACCATTATAAACTTTATTGTTTTGAGATAATATTTTAAGAATTGTAAATATTTGGTGATGTACACAATCAATGATATTTTTCAAGATTTTTAGTGTACTACAAACATATTAACCATGGTGAACTTTATCTTTTTATGAAGAGGGGTACAATGGTTATTTTAGTGCAAAGAAATGTTTTATCGTGTAGTTCTCATCATATAGAGTATAGAAGATTTCATAGTATAGTTTTAGGCACTTATATAATTTTATATTTTTTTGTAAAAATATTTTATTGTGCACAATTTCCATAAACAAATTTGACAATAAATAGAGTGTTTTCAACAAATATCACTATTTTCGGTGTCCACCAGCAAAATGAGGTCATTTTAGTGTCCAGTAGTAATATTTTTTGATATCTTATCTGGTTTTTTTCCGCATGCGTTATGTGTGTGTGGCAGATTAGTCTCACGAAGCATGGACTAAATCTCTTCCACTCTAGCTGCTAGTTGTGATGTGATTAGGTGAAGTACTCCCTCCAAGAACGGATCTAGCGATGGGGCAGGGGGCTCGAGCCACCCTCCTCCCCAAACGCCAGCAAACCCTTGTTGCCTTCCATGAGGTTTGCTGTATTTTTTAAGGATAGTAAGGGCTGGAAATATGTTCTGGAGGTTTAAGAAACAATAGTCATGAGCCTCTTCCTCACCTTAGGCGGCATTTTCTCTTTAGACCCAGTATAAATCGGTGTACTATACATATATTTTTATAAAAACATTACAGCACTAAGCCCACCTCTTCCTCTCTCTGTTTAGCCCAGCCCCTCTAGATTTTTTTCATGGAATCGCCCCCAACTCCCTCTGTCCACAAATCTAGGAGAAAACCTCACACGTTGTTGTAGGAATCGCCAACGAAATTATACTACTTATTATACTGCTTATGTTAACTAATACGATTGAATGAATATCATAATATGGATGGTTTCTAAGCATTCTAACATGGACAACTAAATATATGTTAATAAATAATGTGGTATGCTAATATGAATAGTTTGAGTGAAATATAATAGAATGTGTTAGTTGGATGTGTTAGTGGATGATGTGTGGACACTTTACATGATGAAATAGAATATGCTAGTGGGATGTTGAATGGACGTTGATATGAACACTTTGTATGGCAAGATAAATAGCTAGTGAAATTTATCTTTATAAGAGATATAGATAATTAAATTATAGATCCGTGCTAGCCAAATTAGCTTAAATTTAACTAAGTTTGTAGTAAAAAAATAGGTAATAATAGCATTTATGTATTCAAATTAATTTATTATAAAAATATATTTTATAACTAATCTGATGAAACTTATTTTGTAACAAGAATGTTAGTACTTTTTAGTAAAATTTTATTTAAATTTTATACTGTTTGACTTCTTGAAAAGTGATAATTGTACCTTTTTTTTCTGGACAGAGGAAGTATATCTATTGTATTTTTTGTAAGAAAAATAACACATATTGTATTTCTGATTGGCAGGGTGTGATCAGCAGAGAAATGTTAGATTCATTTTACATACCAGTATACGGGCCTTCAGATAAGGAGCTAATAGAGATCATACAAGATGAAGGGTCCTTCGAGATCAACAATATTCAGGTGGACGAACTCATGAATGGTATGGACAAAAACCTGCTGACCCCAAAGATCAGGGCACTCGCAGCCAGGGCTGCATTCGAGCCAACAATCACCCGGCATTTTGGATGTTCGGAAGGACTTATGGACGAGTTCGTGAGAACCAGGGAGCACCAGCTCACCCTGACAAGCACGGACAGCTTACTTTTACTATGCGTTTCCCTGACAAAAAGGGAATAGAACAATTCCTTTGTGCAATTATACTGGCAATGAGGAGTGTCATCTTCAGAAACAATGTTGCTGCAGTTGATGATTGTAAGAGGAGCCTCACAGCTGAGGCGCTTATGCTGCTACACAGGACAAAAGCAAGGATCACCCCAGTCTTAGAATCATGGATTCAGTCTCATTTGTAATTTACCTGATCTTCTTCCTCTCTTTCTTTGTTTCCTGAACACTCATTTCTTTTTTTTTTCTCTGTAATCTCTCTTTGTGAACTCTTTGTGTGTTCCTTTTTTATTTATTAAATTACAGTAGGAGCTTCTTGCTCCTCCTGATTTCTCAAAAAAGAAAAATACTGGCAATGGAATTGTTTTTACTGATAAAAAAAGCAATAGTAAAGAGGTTAACTTCATGCACGGAAGCTACCTTAAAACATGTAGCTCCATCCATGGGAGCTCCCCCATACAATGCTTAAAAATTAGCTTATTATATTGAGAATGTTTACATAGTATATCGAATTAAATTATGATATGTATGGAATTTGTGCCGTCGATGGCAGCAACCAGTTTTTGGTCACTTGATCGGCGATTAGTCAGTAACTGAATTGCTTGCGCTCCTCTGACGCCACTTGGATCAGCAGTCGAGAGTGGAGAAGCTCCAGAGCGCAATGCCGGCGCCGTCGTCCTCCCAGCAGCCGTCGTCGTCGGTCACCATCGACGCCGCCGCCGGCGCAAAGAAGGCGCTGCAGGGGTCCATGAGGGCGTAGTCCATGCACTTGGGCGACTGGAAGAAGGCGTCGATGTCCGCGAGCGAGCTGTAGTCCACATCGCCGTAGTGGCTGGCCAGCTCACTATCGCTGCTGACGGTCGACTCCGGGGAGGAGACGTCGACGTCGTCGCTGGCGGGCGAGCTGGTGCTCCACGCCGGCGTGGCGTCACCGTCGCCGTCGGCGTCGCTGAAGGCGCTGGCATTATTGTTGTCGGCGCAGGGCGCGAACGGCTGCATGCCGCAGGAGGAGCCGCTGGCGGCGGCGGCGGCGGCGGCGACGCGCTGGATGGCCTTGGGCGACATGGCGGCGGGCGGCAGGTCGAACGGGAGGCGGAGCGGGAAGTTGAGGTCGGCCGCGGCCGCCGAGCCCTTGAGGCAGAGCAGCGCGGCGTCGTAGGCGCGCGCCGCGGCCTCGGCGGTGGAGTGGGACCCCAGCCATATCCGCGTCTTCTGCCCCGGCGCCCGCACCTCCGACACCCACGAGCCCCAGCTCCGCATCCGCACCCCCTTGTACGTCCTGCTCTTGCTGCCGCCGCCGTGCCTCGCCGCCGGCGCGGCGTCATTGCTGCTCGCCGTCGTCTTCACCATGATGCTGCAGATAAGCAGCTCGATCACCGGCCGGCTTCGTTCTTCCGTCCCAGACGTCGTCGCTTGGTTTCTTGGTTTCCTTCGACACGGTCAACGGACGGAGATGGTTTGCAACGCAAGGTTCTTGGTGTACTATGAATGTGTGGTACCAGCTCGATCGATCAGAGACAGAGTGATGTTGGTGCTTGTCTGTCTGCCCTGGGAAACTTTGGCGATGGATGGCGACATTTTATAGGGATGGCATGGCGCAACTGTGCTAATGTCAATGTGAGTATTTTTTGCATTTGTTTGGTGGTTGAACATTTGAATACATTTCCTGTTCACATCAGGACCGATACGGGTGTGACAGGACAAATAGTGTTTAGGACGGGCACATCAGCTTGGGTCAGCCGTACAGCTGCCAGTGATGCAGAGAGACATTTTTAAAAGCGAACGAGGAAGCATCCTCCATTCCTGCTGATGGAGTTCAGGTAGGTACTGTGCTCTATGCAATTCTGTGCAGTGGAACTAGTAATGGTAGTAGTATAAACAAAGCCCATGGATTTTGGTAAGCGAGGATCTTGCGTGATGTTCTACGACTTGCACAGCTGTCACAGGAAGAATTGGCAAAACCCAACTGTCACTTGGAACGAGTTGGATGCTCGCCAGAGACCTTTTACTCCAATATCCTGACGGCTAATGGCGATCGGTTTACAGTGCAGCCGCGGACATGGTAAATGGCTTGATATTAAAGCTTGGATGTTCACTGGACAGGCTAGGGGACTTGTTATCGCGAGCGAACATCGGTCAGTGACTGGCATGGGACTTTTCATTGACAGGTAAATCCAGTCAATTAATTGAAGCTTAACCCATTCATCTAGGGGACCTTTTCAGTCAGTGACAGGTAAACTCGGTCAGTGGAGTACTTTGGACACAAAAAAATGGCAGTTGGTTAACCTTGCATAGCATGCGACTGAACATAACCCTACATGTGATGTTGTAGTGCTAGTAATTTGGTCGTTTCGATCCAGCTGGAAGTGGAAAGTTTAACACTACCGTGCCGACGAGTTGACTGTGCACATGACAAGTTGACATACTAGTATGTGCCTGAAACTTCTTCCCACTAGATCTCGGTGAAATAACGGCCACATGGCCGTGGCAACTTTTTTCCCACGGCGGCACGGAGACGAGACGTCGAGGCTGCTGCGCCTGCACATGATACTGAATATGAACAGTAGTGGGAATTCACACTAGCTTGGCGGCACGCGCACACCCTACCAGCTGCATTGCATTACGGGCACACGGCAGAGATTAGTACCAGATTACTGTGGCACCACCACAGTGCTGCATTGGTGCTACTACTAGAAGGGGTAACATGCGTCGGAGTCGGAGGGTTATCTTTTTTTCTTTTTGTTTATTCGGCCTGGAAGGCAGCTTCGCGGACTTTGGGGGGCCGGAAGTACGTAGGCGATGAGACGGCGACAGGAGATGGAGGAGATACTATAGATGATCACTTTCATCAGAATTAGTCGTGCGGCAGCGTACGTACGGCGTCACCACGGGCAGCGACTGCAATGCTAGTCGTACGAAGCCGTGTGTGTGTCTGTCGCGGGCAGGGGCAGCTGGAGCTTAGCTGCACTGGACTGCTGCAACTTGTAGCCATCAACTTGTAACCACTGCTATTCTGGTAACTATTGATGATATACAAACCGCTGATAGTATCGTGCTCCTGCATTATGTCTGAACAATCTGTTCATTTGAGGAGCAGCCGGGCGCCGGCCTGTGGACGAACTGTGTACCGATCGGTGTCATTTGACTACGTTGAAAAAAGGCGCACCAATCCATGTTCTTGTATATGTTTTGTATAAGTTTTATTGACCCACTATGAACCTACCCTACGCCTAAGTTAGCATTCAGCAGGGAGGGGAAGATTTGCAATACGATATTCGGTACGTTTTGAGCTCATTGTCCTTTTTACATACATATATGCTCACATGACATGCAGGAACATGAATTCTTCGATCTTTTTCAAAAGGAAAAAAAAAAGGAGCATTGAATTCCAAGTGGATGCATGTTGCCAAGACTGGTTGGTGTGTGTGATGCATCCACAGGCCAGCCATATGCTCCAGATTTTATTTTAATAAATAAACAAGCTCACCTGCGTTAGGGAACAAAATAATAATATCAAATCGGCTCCCGGGTTGCGTTGCGTCTCGGCGTGGCCCACGCTCACGCGGTTTAACAGCCTAGCTCGCAGAAATCAACCTCGGCAGGGCAGACGCGACACACCAATCAGGCAATGATAGATCCTCCCCGTTTCCGTTCGTCAAAGAGAGCCGAGGAAATCGACAGCGGCGCGCGAATAGTTAATCCATGCATCTCGCCGTCAGTATCTTTCGGCCCGTCGTCAGCGTGTAAGAGAGCTGGAAACCATCGGGCCGCGACAGGGGACGATGGGCACGAGCATGCCGCGAAGCTTCGTGCCACGAGCAGGGACACTGTTCGTTCTCCTTCAGGTTTCTCATCATCAAAAAGGAATAAAAGGAAATAATTTCTTTCAGGATTTTCCC
Source organism: Bothriochloa decipiens (assembly GCA_023333625.1). NCBI lineage: Eukaryota > Viridiplantae > Streptophyta > Magnoliopsida > Poales > Poaceae > Bothriochloa > Bothriochloa decipiens. The sequence continues at coordinate 35,923,559 of CM041638.1, forward strand.
TTTGGAGAAAAGTTTTCTTAGTACATGTGGTTAGTTTATCATGACCTGATGACTTTTATCCTTTTTCAGTGACAGGTTTTGATTCTCCATAGACAAGAGCTCTGCACGAGCCTTGTCTCACTTTGCGCCGGAGTGTCACGCTGGTCTGACGCGCTCGTCAGCCAAGACAAGCTGGGTGCCGTGGTGTGAACTGAACCCTGACCAAGAAAGGAACGAACGATCACGCTGTCCGCTTCATCAAACCGCGGTTCCAGTTCCAACTCACGCCCACAACAAATCTGTGTGTTCAACTGTTCAATTCAGCGTGTCCTTGGACGACCTTTCCTGCACACCCTGTGTTTTCCTACTACGCAGCCGCATATATGAAATATGATAATTTGCAACGTACAATCTCGTAGTCACCGCAAGCATGTCCTCTAATAATTGCGGCTCAACTTAAAATTAAAGTTATTCATTCAGTCGTCTTGATTATTTGCTTTTGCATGAGGGCGGTCAGTGCACATGGGGGGCAGAAGAAGGGTCGCACGGCGCAAAGCCAAGCCACGGTACAACAGTTTTGGCTGTGCCTGTTACGCTTACGCATCATCAGCAATCAAGCTGCCGACATGGGTAGTACTAGTACTCCTAGATCAGATCAATCACGCAGACGAAACCGAGATATAATAGTGCTCCTGACACCAGTGTCGTTTATTTACAAGGCATGGACAATAGCACTACGACTGTTGGGTTGGGACGACAGGCCTCAACTCAACAATCAACACACACGCGCACGAACTCAACAATCAACACACAAGCGCACGAGCAGGCATGCCCCGTAATGTCTTCTCGGTGCGACTGACGAGACTGTCCCAAGAAAGAACACTTCCCCGACTGTTTCCGTCAGGCGTTGCCAACTGAAGTTTCGGGTCAGTGTGAAGCTCTTGTCTTGCTGCAAACCAATGCGGCACCCATCACCACTTTCAAGTGTTCCGTAATGCATGTTCAGAAGCTTGATCAAACAACTGCAGCGCTGGTCTGCAACACACCTTTGTTTGGTACAACGCCTGCGATACACATTGGAGATACTAGCATCATTGTATCAAGCAACAAGCTCGACACCAGCTTACGCAACACAGCTGTTCAGATCTCCCACAACAAATGACTCCGGCCCAAACACGCCGACATCAGAGCACCGTTGGCGAGAGGATGGGCTTCAACAGTTCAACTCGTTGTTCACGCTGGTGACTTGGCATCAGTGGAAAGTGCAATAACAAAAAAAAAAAAAAAAAAAAAAAAAGCTGGCACAGTTCTCTTGCGTTTTGGAGAGGAAAAAAGGTGTCCCATGTGGGGAGAAATTATTCCAACGCCCGGTTTGTTCCAGCACACGGGCGAAACCGATACAACCTCCAGATCGGAAAATATCAACAGAGACAATACAGTTCACAACCCCTACGCCATACATACAGTTCTGTGCCTAACTGCCTATCATTCGTATCACCATACTTGACAAACCCTGATGGCTTCGGCCTTTGGAACGTTGGCATGTTTGTGACTGAACCAGTTATTACAAACCTGTACGTAGGCCATAGCTTTGATGCTCTTATCTCCATTCAGTAAATGACCAACAATGCTACACTTTATGTAACAGCTCTTTCCTTTTACGAATCAGCCTTGGAACGAGCTTAGTGCTCTAATAACATGTTCATACACTTTGATGCCCCTCAGGAATACATTATCTTCCAGAAACTGCAAGGTTGAGATAAACATTGACTTTGAGCATCAAATTTCTGGAACTTAGGAAAGGAAAGTGGTAGCAGGCTGGTTTCAGTTACCTCGTTATGGTCATGTAGCAGTATTGGAGTATTTGTCATCGGAGAAAACCCGAGGGCAGGGATGCCCAGCTGCCTCACAAAGCGTGAATCTGTGGTTGAAGATAAGATCTCAGGCTTAGATAGCTTCCCACCTGCGGAGGTGATGGCCTTCTCGAAAACTGACCACCATGGGTTTGACTCATTTGTTGCTGTGAATATGGGACGTCCAGCCACATCTGTTACTGGACCTTTCCGTATTAGCTGTATGACAACAAGGGATTCCAGTAAATGCAGAACTTGGTTTGGTTTCAGCTATGGAAATGACAGTGAAACTAATTTTTCACCTCATAGGTCAAGTTTTTGTGAGCTGGTGCCCATTCCTCTTTGACTCTTCGTTTGATCTGTTCAATATCTTCCGTTGGAGGAAGGCGGAAATCAAAGCCAACCTCTGCTTCTGAAGGTTGCATATTCATCACAAACCCCTGCAAAAATCTGTCTTTAGAGACTACAAAAGCCACAAACAAATTGCACAGTAATGTTGACTTTGGTGCATGCCACTATCTGTAACCAGAGAATTCTCTTAAAATAAATAAAATAGAGATTTGCACAGTAATGCAGATAATTAATTAAGTACTGTTTTGTTAGTGTTATGTTTGGAGTAAATTATAGGTAACAAATTCATTAGTGTTGTAGTACACATGTGGTGAAATAAAACCGAATACAGAGAGTTACAGTTCATTAATCATTAATCCATATGTATTAATCATTAATCCATATGTATGTTTAAGTATAGTTCTTGATCAAATGGGATGATCATATCACATTGCTAACTTTTGGAAAATGTATGGCTTCAACCAGAACTATCATCAACATGGTTTCCAGATACAGTATGGTAACCTTGCTCAATTGGTTCATATCCTTTTGGTTGCTTATTAAAATCACATATAAGACAAGTTGACCTCTAGAAATTTGATGATATGAGTTGTAGGGATTCTTCACACTGTTAATCCAGGCTTACTTATCCAATTATTAAAGAAAGCAAGCAAAATTTGAACATGTTTTGTCATTACAGATTCCTTTTTACACAAAAGAGCATTTTCTTTCCTTGTGCCTTATTTGTTAAATGCAGAACAGACGCAGGTCCAATGATACTTGAATAATAAGAGTTTAATAACTAAAAATTGAATAATATAATTTAGTCTTACGAAGGGAAGGAACAGAGGGATGACAATGTATCATTAGAAAACCAAGGGACCAAAAACAACAAGAATGATTTAAGGATCAAACAGGATAATGAAGCAGAGGTAAAAAAACAACTGCACATTTGTTTGCAACCAATTTCAATAGCATACACTTTTAAGGTCTGAAAGGAAGATACTGCCTTCCAAATTGATAATGTCTCAGAAATTGTCTGGCACATGCTGACAGCTATACTGAAGTGTTCCATTATATTCATTTCTACTGGACCTATTTAACTTTTTTACAATATTTATTATTGTGTAGGTTGTAGATAGTATTTGCACATCATAGCTTGCATGATCTCTCCGATCAAGAATGAAAAACATTTTATAGTATAGTACTTTAATCCTATAATATATTATGATTGGGTAAATTGTACCCATCATACAACAACTAGGCAAGGCCAGTTATTCATTTGCTTCGTTATTTTAAGGTATGCAGTTGATCAGTTGATCATATAGTCACTAACAGGCAAACATAAAATCACATCTAAATGTTAAAAAGCCTGGTGGTTGCGTGCACAACAACAGGTTCCCAGGCATTTCCGGAAGGATTTTAAGAGTGATGCTAGTTGCTAGATCATGGTGTATGGCAGGTGCAAAACAGCTTAGTACTTTGTGACCCTAGTCACCTAGTTTTTTCTTCATGTGTTGTTTCATGCTAATTCGTGTTGCATCTTTTTAGCACCGCGCGTAAGAACTGCATTCCCCCACTCCCCTCCTATGTTTAATACGATGGTACGGCAATTATCCTAGGTGTTCAAGAAAAAAATTGCATCTCAGAATATGTCATAGCCATAGGGAACTATTTACTGGGACTGAAAGTCTTCAACACTAATCTCAAACACCAAACAGAAGTACTAAAGTAAACTTTTTTACTTCGGCCCTGTTTGGACTCCGTTGGCAGCTCTGGCACCGGAGCTGGAGGAGCCGCATCAAAAGCAGACGTGAAGAGAAGCATTTCAAGGATTTTAAGCAAACATGGAGTCACAATTTGATGCTCTGGCTCCGGCGAAGGAGCAGCGCATGCAGAGTCATGCCAATCATGCTCTTATCAGCCTACTGAAGCCTATAAAGTTGGGCATGGTACTGTTTGGTGGAAAGTACAAACATTCAAATTCAAATTGCAAAAATGTTTAGTAACGGCAGGGGCAATTGTGCCCGTCAGACGATTTCAAATTAGAATCAAACTTGTACTATTGTATCGAAGTTAAATTAGAATAGATAGCAGCATTGCTATACTCACCGTGGGGCTTGGTATGCCGGCCTTCATGTACACAGGATTCACCGAGACCACCTCCCCTGGACCCCTCTCCCCAGACTTCACCATCCTGAACTGCGCATCCCTGAACCCAGCGACGGCCTCCATGCAATCCATCAAATTGTCCACGGCGGCGCCGTCGAACATCCTCGACCCATGCCCCGGCGCCCCCGCCGCCTTCACGATGAGCCTCCACACCAGCCTATCGGCGTAAAAGACCCTGAACACATCCGTCGGCGACGCCTGGCCCTCGTCGAGCATGAACCCGATGTTGAGTGCGCGGAACTCCTCCGACCGGGCGAACTCGTCGAACCCATCCGCGCCGCCGATCTCCTCGTCGGGGACGAGCGAGATGTGGACGGTGCGGGCGGGCTTGAAACCGGCCGCCTGGAGGCCCCGGATCGCCTCGAGGTACTGGACGGGGAGGCACTTGTCGTCCTGCGCGCCGCGCGCGTAGACGCGGCCCGTGGCGGCGTCGCGGTGCGCGGCGAACGGCGGGTGCACCCAGTGCTCGGGCTCCGCGGGCACCGAGTCGATGTGGGAGTTGAGGAGCACGGAGGGGAGCGACGGGTCGGAGCCCCGCCAGGTGAGGAGGAGCAGCGGCTTGGTCTTGCACGGGGTGAAGTGGAGCGTCACGGTGTGGAGACCCAGCGAGGCGGCGTAGGGCAGGAGGAAGGCGGCGGCGCCCGCGTAGTCGGGGGACGGGTGCGCCGTTCGGATGCGGAGGTATTCCTGGAAGCGGGCCACCTGATCGGACTCGAGAGCCGTGAACGGGTGGGCGAGACGGGGGTAGCCAGAGAGGACGACGACGAAGGCGAGCAGGAGACGGCGGAGAGGCGGCGGCATCGTGTTCGTGTGGTGGTCTGGTGGATGCGCTGCGAGCCTGCGACTGCGAGCTGAGCTTCCAGCAAAGTGTCCCATTCACACTGTCTCGGTTGACTCAGGCTTTGTTTTTAGATGGTGAAAAAATTTAACTGAAAAATACAGTAGCATTTTATTTGTATTTAATAAATATTATTTAATTATAGTCTAATTAAACTTAAAATTTATAATTAATTTATATAATTAGTTATTTATTTTATTAATATTTAATACTTCGTACATACACCGCAATATTTGATATAATTAAGAGAGTAAAATTTCATATTTGATATAATTAAGAGAGTAAAATTCCTGGTCTTTTTGAGTGATATAGACAAAACGTCACCGAAGCAGTGGAGGTCTGGAGCGGCTCGTGTGCGTCAGGTGAAGTCTGGCCGGACCGGTCTAAATTTCTACAGTAATTTTATTTGATTATTTTTCCTTAGAAAAGATTAAATAACAATGTGATACAAGGATAGAGAGTAGAAATCTAGATTTCAAGTATGGCAGATAATGAGATAATTGCACAAGTAGCACTCATCTGCAAGGAAATCAAGATGAAAGGACAACCTCAATTCCACACAGTATGAGTTGCTAGCCATTAAGTCATGTATCATGTATTAACCAGCTGTTTTGTCCATCATATGAGTTTCCTTCTGAAATAAATATATATGACAAAACTGTCCTCCTAAGGTAGTTAACACGGGAAGTACACACTGATAAAAACGTGAATTTAAATGAGCTTCTTCTTCCGGAAGAACCCTTGAAGGTGCCACAACTGCAGCACAGAGACGGCAACGCAGACTCCCAGTGACAGGATGCTGAACCAGGCAACCCTTGAATTTGTTTTCTCGCTCACTGTTCGCATGTCGGCTTCCCTGTATCGATAACATTCAAGAATGCATCAGACTATACACCACCAGGCACCAGCTGCAGATAATTTCCCTAACTAGGTTGCAGTGGGACCATTATGATAACAAGCTCCATGCAGTAACTCCTTTTTCTTTTTGGCTGAAAAAGAGAGCAGAGAATATATATAAAAAAAGAGAGACAGATAGCTTACCTTGCTTTGAGATACAGCAAGTTATGATGGATGGACTCAACTGCAGCTTCAAGTTTCCTAAGCTCTAGTTCTACACCCTGAACAAGGAAGCCAGATCACAAATAGTCAGAAACCAAGAGCAAAGCATTACTGGAGTGCAGGTTGACTTCAATTAGACTGTATTTAGCCACACCTCAATTTTTTCTTTCTTAGCAATAGTATCCCAGTCCTTTGCAGCAATCCCTATCTTCCAATCAAGACTTAGAGATGTTCCTGATCCTTTCTCCACACTGTCTATCCAGAAACATGCAAGGTAGTTTCCAGCTTCTGAAGTAGTGAAAGCAAACTGACCCGATGTAGCATTTTCATTATGATGTACAGTATTTCCATAGGGTGATGTAACCTAATAAACAAAAAAAAATATTTAGGAGTATTAAGGATATCAAAGGGGAAAAAAAAACTCTGATGCATTCAACAAGCAGCATTGCTTAGATATGTTCAACAAGAATATGTACATGTCTGATGTCTCCATCATTACAGATAATATATGCAAGGGAAACTATTCCAGGAAGTCCCCTTCTCAGTGAAGTCCAAACTCAATCTGTTTATTAGTATCAAAATTGGCAAATCAAAGACAAAGAGCGAAGAAAAAGACAAAAAGAGTACATGTCTGTATGTTATTTCTTTCTCTGTGATTTGTCAATTTCATTACTCAGGAATGAGGTTGAGTTTCATTTTAAAAATGTTACATGCGGACATGTTACTATCTCATCTATGTACAGAGTTTCAGTGATTTTTTTTTAAAAAAAACTTCTAAGTATGTCTTTTTAGTGGGTCTTCACGAATCCGCTGGGAAGGATTGTGCACTGAATATCTTTGCCATATGCAAATATAAACCAAAACAGAGAAAACCATTCATACATGCTAAACTTGCTCTCTGAGAATCAAGGCACTCCGAACCACATTGATCGTTTGTACATTGAATTCCAATGTGCTTCCTACAAAACTAGAGTTATGGGAGAAAAGATCCCTCACTAAGCACACATAAATGTCCTAATGATGCATTGTGGGATTAAAAAAATGATCACAGAAATCTAAAAAATGCAAGGCTAGCATAGGATAATTAGATAAGACACGAGCATCAGACTTGTAGTTAATCTGTTCTTAAGTTGACAGATATGGCTACACACAGTAGCGGACCCAGAGCTGGATCGAAGCCCGGGCAGATTACTACTCAACCGCGCACACGCATATACATACGTGCACAGTAGTGGACCCAGAGCTTGATAGCGCACACGCGTATACAACAAATTCTTCGACGTGCATCAGCAACGGAGCCCGGGCGGACGCCCAGGGTCGCCGGGCCCTGGGTCTGCCACTGGCTACAGAAGTGCTGCTATCTAATACCTATACTGCACCTTCTCACCTCGATCTTGTCGTCTCAAGTTTGTGAAATTCAAGATGGATCTGAAGTTTCCTAAAGGAGTCAGCAATTGAGCAGGGTTCAGGGCGGGACTCCAGTCAGTTTTTTAGTCTAGACTCTTGCAACACTATGCTTTGAAATGTTTGGTCATACACACAAATGATTAGAAGGTACTAAAACAATCCAGTAGCGTGCATTGGATTTTAAAAACCTATTAATGCACAACACTTGGGTACATGAAAAATCTCAATAGTAAGCACAATCCAACATCTGTTGCACCTTATGTTATGTTCACCCCCTATTGCATTAGGGCTAGTAACTGGTATTATAAGAATTTGATTCCCAAGAGAGAATGGAAACCCAGCACAGCACATGCGCGTTGCTTGGGAGAGAGCCATCCAGCATATGAATGCCCAAATTGAAGATTATCCCCATCTGAAGCAATGGTCAATTGCAGTTTTGACTCATAAATCAATTTTCCCTAATGTCTAGAAACCATGAATTACGTGATACTATGGCCAGATTCATGATGAACTGCCGACTTGCATATTTCCCCTTCTCGACAGATTCATATACAAAATTCATGCTGAGCTACTTAACACGAATTTGTAGCGAAAATGACCCGTACTTAGGTACTAGAACATGTACAATTCTTCCCTCCCTCCAGGCCTCCACCTCTGAGAAGTCATAAGTGCTAGTTTTGACTGGCACAAGCTCAATCAGCCAACAATAAAATTCGGGGCTTAATCCGCACGGAAAGCTAGCGCAATCACCTCAGCTGCGTCCCGATTCGGCGATTCCCCTAGACCGAGATCCAAGCACGCACCAGTTCACCGCCCCATATCGAGATCAAGCACGAGAATGAACGAACGAGACGAAACCGCACGCCGAGGGGCATCCGAGAGCGAGTCGTGGGGCGTGCGCGTGCGTACCTTGACGGCGACGGTGGGGTGCGAGCTGGGGTGGGACTCGTACATGATGGCGTAGTCCGCGAGCACCACGACGTTGGGCTGGATCTCCTCGGAGACGCACTTGGTCCCCGACGGCGGCAGCTCGAGCCACACGGCCTCCGCCGCCGGTAGGAGCAGCACCGCCGCCGCCGCCACGGCCAGCAGAAGCACCGCCGGAGACACCGCCGCCATCCCCCGCCGGCCGATCTGGAGGCGGGCGCCTCTCTCTCGGTCGTGGGAGCTTGGACTTGCGGCGAGAGAGAGCAATTGCTTGCAGGGTAGGTTGGGAACTCGAGGATGGGGATGGTCGGGATTTTCAATTTCATGCTTTTCTGGAGGTCTCCGTACACCGTATATCGCTGTAACATGAAGAAATTTTCGTTGGCACGCGGCCACGATGTGTGTCTCCCTGACGGTGGGGGCCGCTGTACGTGAGTCGTGGGCTGTGACTTGTGTGTGAGTCTGACTCGCGCGATTCGTGAAGCGACGTGGGTTACGTGGAATAGACAAATGGGCTACGCTAAATTGGGCCCGAAGTATAAGGTTCGGCTCATGGTTTCTGCGAGCGTTAAGCCGATGCGGTTTTGGTGCGAGAGAAAATTGATAAGTTGGGCTGATAAATAAATTTAGGGCAATAAACAGGATGAAATCATCATTTACATATGAGAGAAAAAATAAAATTTACCTCCCTCAATTTATGACGTAGTTTGATTTTTCTCCTCACATTATGCTGAAAGCTTTCACAACCGTTTAATTACCTCCCTGCCGTGGATTCAAGTGGTTTTGGAGATTGTTTGTCTTATTTGTTATGATCATTTTCATTAAGTTCCTTTATAAGATTATTATAACCCATAAATTGTCTCTAAGCTTATAAAAAATTAAGAAAAGTATCTAGAGATAGATAGGGACATGACAAACCAAAATAGAATATTTGTAGCTTATGAATAATATCTCTATAAGCTTTAAAACAGAGTTAGCTATAGAAAACATACAAGATATAAATTTCTTTTGAAAATTCTTAAAACAATATAAACAATGTCTAAGTATATTTTAAAAACTTTCCACTATAAAAAATATGAGATGACCCTGTCATTAATGCAACATTCATTAAAGATGAATGCATATATTCATGCTATCATTCGTGACGGTGTCTTCTGCTTGTGTTGTGGATTTTCAAAATTCATTTAGACATTAGTTACAATATATTTTGGTAATTTAATACAAGATATAAATTCATTTAGACGGTGTCTTCTCATAAATCTTATTTTTGGGACATTTTAAAGATATTTTAATGAACTCTAAATATTTTTTTTGTAACTAATATTTCAATCTATCTCTAGGCTTTTCATGATAGTTTTCAGAAGCTTCTAGATATTTTACGGCTTGAAAAGCTTACTAGATTTTCTTAACTAAGAAACTGATAAATCTATCTTCACAACCACTTCAAACCAACGCACGAAAGTAATTATAATGATTTTTTCTATAGAACTGGAGGGGCAGGAGCCCCTACAAGAAAACTTTATTAGAGCAAACATTCAAGAAAAAATTTAGTGGTTTTGAGAGTCTATTGAGGGTCAGATGTCTGATTTTTACAATTTGAGAAGAAGAAATAGATTACATTAATGATTTAAAAGTTTCTTTTTCATAAAATAGTCTTTTTCTTTTGATACCTGTCGCTTGTGAGCTTGCAACGACCTGACTAATGGGTAAGCCAATCATTGCTTATACCGGCATTATGCGTTAAGCGGTAAATGAGATGTTCCCAATGACAACAAGGCGCCAGCGGTGATGGTTGTCCAGTGTCCAGCCCTTCGGAGGTGCTCATAGGAGTAGAGGCAGATTTACGTACGTGTATTTATAGGAGTACGTGTACGTATATGTTGTGAGCATCTGTATTGTACTGTGTAATTCTTAAAAAAAGAATCTCTTTCTAATTCTAAAGAAACAAAGCTGATAGAACCTAGAAGTGGAGAAGAGCGCATGAGCCATCACCGATCAGCGATCAGCCATTCAGATTGGGATCACGCTCGTCAGGTGTACATCTTCGTTTTCAACAGAGAGCGATCGGCTACTCTGTTCGTTCCTCTCATCACGAAAATGAATGAATAAATATCCAAAACCTTTGAAAACGAAACAAAAAGTCTTGAGACCAACGCGCGCGATATGAATGTTACCATTCCTCAACTAGTGCACGTTAGCTCGACCTATTGTCTGCTGCCATGTAATATCTGCATGCCCTTTGGCTGCTGAGCCAAACTGGAGCGAGCAAAATCCAGCGCAAAACGCCCTGCACTGATTCTATGGAACTGCCTGGGTAGGCCAAATTTTGTGGAAACCGCAAACATTTGGCCTCCAACCAAATATAGTATAGCGCTCATATTATTCGGGCATGAGCCAAAACTTCAGTTTGACTTGCTTGGCTTTCTATGTAAACCAAAAAAGGTCCTAAATGACATTTTTTTTCGTCCCTCTGAGCTAGAAATGATTGACTATATGGATGAAACAACGTATTCTTGCTATGCTATGTAAAGCCAACGAATCCCTGAGGCGTGGAGCAAAACCACACATTATTAATTATTTGAATGTACTTGAGATAGATTTGCCTTAAGCTAGCTAACTTTTGAGATTGATTTGGAGTGCTTTCTGAACAGGATGCATCCTGCTTCGCCTGCCACCAGTCCAGAAGGGAGATGCAAATCTTGCTGCATCAAAAATCACAAGCCAGAAAGCTTCCTGCACCTCCCATTCGCCACCCCAATTATTGTGTGATAAGCAACGAACAACTGAAGGAAGAAGACAACCAATTTGATTGCCAATGTACTCTTATTTTCCAGAATAGGTCGTTTTATATCTTATTGTCCATCTTTTGTATTGGCCTTTATTTTTCTTGTGATATATGAATTGTGAGGTATTCTTTTGACTGTCCTTTATTGAATAAAATAAGCTACCTACTTCCATTCAGCCTATATATTTATGTATTATTACACGAAAGTTTCTATGATTAGAGACAGAGGGAGACCAACCAACTGGGATTATATTTGTCCTATTCTATACACAGGACAATGTTGGAGCTGGGCCAGATTGTTAGTTCGATCAGTGTCATCAGGCACTAAGCCATAAAGCCATGAATTATGCGCGTAGCGTTCAGAAGGCGGAAGCAAAGCTGATGGAGCGATGGTGACGGCTGTACCTCGTTGCAGATTCGAAGTGGCGGCAAGCGGTGGCAGCGCCCGCTATGGATATACCATCGGATTCTGGATGGAACGGGGCGCCGATCGAACACATCAACTGGACAGCTGATCGATTACTGATGAGATGAGAATAATAATCAAGCAAATTCATGCAGTGCACTGCAGAGTGCAGGCTAGAATAATTTTCTTCTTGTGGTGCATGCGAACTAAACAAAGCTTAATAGTATTAGTGGTGGTGGCACAGCACATCCATGAAAGTGGTCAAAAATCAAAAGTCATTAACGCAACGCAACGATCGGCATCGGTCCCCGTCTCTACGAGAGCAGAGCGATCCAAGTTCCCTGAGGATCAAATCATACAGGCTTACAGCCACTGGCAATGCACTACTAGTGTGCGGTGAAGTCCGACTCGAAGGACGGAATGGTCATGCATCATGGAGCTCGATCCGTGTCGTCAGTGAACGCATTTGGGCACACACGGCGGCGCCGGTGTCTCGACGCCGGCGACATGGTGGCCGCCGCCGAGCACGGCGTGCTGCTTGCCGTTGGCCGAGGGAGGCGAGGTCAGGGGCAGCTCGGCGACGGCCGCGGCGCCGGGCTTGCCGTTGGCGAGGTGGTCCTTGCTCTTGCCCCAGATGAGGCAGTAGAGCCCCACCACTATGATCACCGCGCCAATCAGACTGTAACCACAAGGGCGGGAAAGAAAGGGTTTCATTAATTAATCGGCAAGTGAAGCCACTCGATCGATCAGTAAATTAACTCGCCTTAGAATAGATTAATTACCTTCCGAGGGTGGTCTCCTCTTTGAGTATGGTGGAGCCCAGGACGGTGGTGATGATCATGCACAGCGGCTGGAACGCCGTCACGAAAACCGGCCCGCGCGCCTGCGTCACGATCCCCTGCACGTAGAACGCCACGCCGGAGCACACGATCCCCTGGAACACCACCAAGATTAGCAGGCTAATTTCATTACTGTGATGAAAGAAAAGATTAGTCAGGTGAAGACTGATTACAGAGTAGACGGCGGTGAAGAGGCGGGTGTCGAAGCCGATGACCCAGGCGCTCATGTCGTGGCGCTCCGCCACCAGCGCCACGCCGCCGGTGAGCACGGAGCCCAGGAAGCAGATGAGCGTCGCCAGCGTCAGCTCCGCCGGGTAGCTCTGCAGCGTGTTCGACTGGAGGATGAAGAAGCCGGACCAGCACAGGCAGCTGCCGATGATCATGACGGTGCCGTTGAGCCAGGACGCGCTGCTCTGGCTCGCGGCCGCCGCGGCGGCGGCGGCGGCGTGGTGGTGGCCCGCGGACGTCCACGGGAACGGCACCACGGGGCCGTGGTAGAGGATCATCAGCACGGCGCCGGCGACGGTGCAGACCGTGCCGACGACCTTGGCCTGGCTGTGGAGGCTCCGGAGACGCAGCTTCTCCATCCGCATGACGAGCGCCAGCAGGAACGTGATGGCCGGGAGGATGTTGACGAGCGCCGAGCCGAAGGTCGCCGACGTCAGCTTCGCGCCGAGGTAGTACATGTTCTGGTCCAGCACAGGCCTGCAGAAACGGATGAATTGATAGAATGCACGTCAGTGGATCAGCAAACTTTCCTCGATCTGTGCTGCTGTTCACTGCAGGTTGGATTGGACACATACTCGAGCACGGCAAGCCCCATGATCTTGAGGAAGATGAGCGGCGTCATCTTGGGCCTCACTCCCCTGCAAACGAAATAACATCACCATCTATGAATTAGCAACGACGACGACATTACAAGAAAAGAAGCTACGGTCACCATGGTTGCTGGTCGATCGTCATGTACCTCTCGAAGATGAGGGCGAAGGGGGCCATGACGACGGTGGCAACGAGGTTGCGGTAGACGACGAGGACGAAGTGGTTCATGCCGCGCTTGAGGGACGCGACGGAGACGATGTACATCCCGGAGAAGCCCACCTGCAGCAGCACCATCGCCAGGTACGGCTTCACGTCGTTCATCACCTTCCCCACGCCCATGGCTGCTAGCTCTAGCTGCTGATTACTAGCTAGTACTAGCACGACACGTGCGTGATGAGGACGGAAGCAGCAGTGGCCTAGTAGCTAGAGCTAGCTCGATTGTGTTTGTGTGCTCTTCTACTCCTCGGCGAGGAAGACAGCTCGCTGGGCTGCCGGTTTTATAGCACGCGCGGGCGCGCGGCGCACGTCAGGTCAACGTCGTCTGTCCCATGCATGCATGGCCCGCGCGCGTGCGCGCGACGTCACGAATGCAGTTGCAGGTTGCAGCATATCCATCGGTGTTTTTTGATTTTTTGATTTTTGATTTTTTTTATTTTTTAAAGGGCCACTTGACCCGGCCTTCTTTGAAGGCCATTGTCGTAGTAGCGGAACCTGACCGGACAGCTCCCACCTCTTGACTGTTCCAACAAGGCCATTTTCCAGAGCACATCCATCGGGTGCTTGCTTTTTTTTTTTCTTTTGATGAAGGGCCACTTGAGACCCGGCCTTCGGCTTAACCGCCTGCTCTATGAGCAGTTCCTAACATCCATCGGGTGCTAAAAAAGAAAAGATAATTACGTGCTCCCCATCGCAGATGATCGAAAGTTCACGTCTCTGTATTTGGCTTGTGTATGTGATGGTAACACACGAAAAGACGAGGTCTTCACGCTAAAATACCCCATCACACACAAGCATGTTTACGTGCAACTCGCAGAGGCGCGTGTTGTAACGCCTCTGCGAATACTTCCGGCGTGTATGCACAGTCACACACTACAAAAATGGTGGAGTTTACATAGTGTTTTTAAGTACGTAGTAATAAAACACTATCATTAATCATAACACATATGAGTTCTCGCTAGCAAGAGTTTGGTAGGAAAAGTTTACGCTAAATGTTGAATGCTAAAACACTAGGAGAACCCTACGTCACCAGAGGTTTCTAGATTTTAGTTGTCGACACGCTTAAATCGCACTTTGGTTGTCCTAGTGCCGGCAGGCTAGCTAGCTAGGGCGTTCTCAAACATCGTAGAGATGTAACAAGAACATAATAAGGGCTTGGAAGATGTTATGGCCAAAAAAGACAAATTTAGGGGAAAATGACAAAATATAAAAGATGTGTGTTTTAGTACAATTGGATACCTTAATTAGTCACAACTCTTTATATTTATATAAGGAAAAGACACCCAAATCGACACGATACATCCTTACATGCATAATTCCTTATGTTCGCATACAGAATTGGCTCAGATTGGGTTCACATGAAAAATCGGTCTGATAAGTCCAACTGTTGAATAGGCTCACCAGTGTAGCTGTCAATGAAATGATGTAGATGCATATGTGGACTGCCCAATTTAAAGTCTTGATGAAAGAGTTATCACCACTTGAAGGTCATGCTCAGGAAACTATACATGCCTATTTCCTAGAACTGGCTAGTTCGATTTTGACAGCATAACTCGATTTAGAACTTGTACTTTAGCCTAAGATTTGTAAGAGTTACTCTCACGAGGCAGGACCTTCTCATCTGTTTTTTAGAGTTAGCTATTGCTCTTGACTAGGTTAGGGTATGGTATGGCGTAATTCAACCTTTAAGGCTAGTCTTCGATGGGGTCGATATAATTCTCTGGGGTACTACATAAGCAAGTTTGATGGCAATAATAAAGTTACCGATAGAGAGGGGGATGATCTATATGAAATTGGGTGTGCACTCTTTCTAGAACTTGAAACTATGCCACACTTGCGCATTGACGGTGGCCGGAGCATTTCATTCAACATCCAATCAAGCACCATGTATTACATGCTTTGACTAGCCTACGAAATAAACTGAATTGAACTCTGAAACTTATCATCACAAATGACAGTTGACGACAATGATGTATTCTTGGCAATAACAAAATTAAACTTCCTAGTGAGATTAGTCTAAGTATGTACATGCAGAATGAGGGAGGAGCCTGACCACCTATTAGGGAAAGTACATTGGTACCATCTTATAGATGTTCTAATCCAAGGTATGTGATTTGATATGATTTAAACAATCAACTTTGTTCTAAAATGTAAGTTGTCTTGTAACTAGCCTAGTCCCTCGACTTATGCATACAAAATAAATGTCATGAGTTACAAGGTAACTTCAATTTGTACAATGGTGGATAGTAATCTTGTGGCTCTAAGATTTACCTATGAGTTGGTTGCTTCGTGAAATAACTATATATTTATTTCACCTTTCTCTCTTTTCACACAAATCATCAAAATAGTACATGGCATTTGCATGAGACAACATGTGAGATCGTTAATGTCTGCTAATGTACTTGCCTTTATTCTATACAAATTCCTTCCATGCATATATAAAACTAGGAATTTGCCCCTTACTACAAGTACTTGCATGGTTTGTTACACTCTTTTTGTTTGTGAATGTAATGTTAATGCAATCTATTTCTTCATCTGTCTCAGTTTTGTTTCTAGCCTCATAGCCTCACATAAGTCTTCTTGCATACCTTAATCACAATGTTCACACATATTTTGATTTCTAATCTAAATAAAACATTTTGACATTATATATATTTCAGTTAACTATTTATTATCAATCATATTTTTATCTACTATTTCTTTAGATATTTTGCTTCCTAATCCACACGACATCCAAGATAATGTTTTTCCTTGATTTTCATCCATTTTTTCTATTAAATAAAATATCTCCATGGATTTGTTTTAGATATTTTGCTTTCTAATGCAAAAGGAAATTTTAGTGCTATATTTCATTATTCTTATTTTAGTTTTAGCTATTTATTAATTGTGTTTGATTATTAAAATTAGGCCATTGGATGATCTTTAGTCAATGGCCTACTATTTCCCCCATAACGTGGTATTTCTCCACCACTTCAACGAATGTGTGATGCCATTTTTTGGATTATTCTATTGATTAAATTATATGCATTGTTTCTTTGTTCAATATTTTTCTTTAGAATCAAAATATAAATAGAAATATGAATACTATTGTCTCTATATTTATTCTAGTAGCTATATACCACTTGTTTTATGTGTATTCTTCATTTACGTAATATTCCTGTTATAGTTTGTGTATAGAAATCAAATTCCTAATTTTAAATTTATTTATTTATATATTAGTCATATATGGTATGAACTCTTTAATATACCATTAGTTGTCTTTTAAGCTAGCTTATTAGAATAGTTTATTTACCCTTAATTTGTGCAATTGATAAAGAAAAGTTTGTGAGTTATATGACAATATTAAATCATATAATGGTGAGATAGTTGTATCACAGTACTGGTTTTGTGCTAATGAGATACGAAACAACCACCCTTTTCTCTCACCTTTCTCTCTCACTTCCACAGCATAAAAAATCCTACATGTCATTAGATGAGACAAGCTTTGAGCAATATATCTACACTAAATACTTGAACCGGCCTTCTTGTTTCTATTTTCTAGCTCCAACATGTATATATACGTACGTACACTCTAACAGGTATCGTGTACCATACAAACCAAGATTTCCCTAACGTTGTCGATCTTTTATCGATAAATAAATTTCTAGGTATTATCATTTTTATTAGTGACATACATCTAAGCTAAGATCCATCTTGTGCATCTTGAGCTCGATGGAGACGGCCGGCTGCAGGGATGTCGCTATCGATGGATCCGAGTCACTCGTGCACCCAAAGTCCATCATATATTTATATTGATCCATTGCAGTACAAGATTCCTTGTGATTTCATTTCATATTCGAGGAATACTGTGCGTGTATATATAATTAATCGACCATCCACTGATCTACTGTCAGCTCCGGGTAAGCAGAGCTAGCTGCAGGGATGGAGGAAGTTGTCCCTGTCGGCGTTGATTAATTGCCTAGTGTTTCCTGTGCCGGCGACATTGGAGGTGCAAGGGCCAAAGGGTACGTAGTGTCAATCTATCAAGCAATGCACTTATGCATTGCGCAGGAACACAAAAGGTGTTTACCATTGAGTATATGTTTGTCGCATTGCCTCAACTTGCTAGAGTTAGTCAGTCCCTACGTTTTTCTCTTAAATCCCATTTCTTTTACAATGTACTCCCTCCGTTCTAAATTATAATTTACTTTAATTTTTTGGTATATATATTTTGCTATGTATCTGGACATATTATTTATCTAGATATAAAGTAAAATACATGTACTAAAAAAGTCAAAGTGAACTATAATTTAGAACGGAAGGAGTAATAATATAGGAATTTATATTTTTATGATTTACTTTGATACTAGACCATTTTATTTTGTGAATTTTAAATATTGTATTTTTTGGTTTTTTGGCATTTATTAGAAAATTGGTGAAGTTACAATTGTAAATTTGCATATTTTCATTGCTTATCTGAATATTGTGATTAAATTTCCGTATGTAACAAATATCCATCGACATCCAACATAAATATCCATGCTACATTCATCATCTAAAAAAACACCTTTTGTACAGATGGATGGCTGATAAATGTCGTCCCGTTTTCAGGTCTATCTGTGAAGTAACAAGTAAGTATATACAAACTTCGATTCACCCCTGAGGCTGAGGTCACTCCTTTTGTACACCTGTCGCCGCCTGTTCCTATTACCAAAGGTGGAAAAACTAAAAGAGAGAAAGAGTTTGCCCCCTAACTCTTCCTTCCCAAAGATAGAGAGCAATAGCTAGATAGGTTACTTAAGGCATAACGCAACCCAAAAGAAGCCATTGCTGTGCATGAATCTCGTATGCAAAGAGCAATTTTGATTACAGGGAATACTAACACGAGCAGATCGAGAGGAGGTCGAGGGGAACACGGACAAGTGTACGTAGATGAAAGTTCAGAAATGTTTGGCCAATTAGATCCGTTCCAATGAAAAAGTTCAGAAATGTTTGGCCAATTATTAGTTCCGTTCCTATAATAACTACAAGTGTATAAAGTTAGTCAAAAAGCTTAGGGGCGCCAGAGTACTTAACTAACAAAGTGTGGTTTGTCATGACTATGGTAGTGTAAGCAAAAATGTCTGGTGTCTGAAATTCTAAAACATGACTAAGCTTAGGTGTAGCTAGTGGCAAAGTTCAAAGCAGCATAACAAAAGACTTTTAAAAAATCTAGTATTCATTTTGTTGGGGGTGTACACTACTAGTTTCTTCCAGATCAAGAAAACATAGAATACACCATTGTTGTCTTTTGTTGTATCCATCCACAGAGCACAATTATTAACAACCCAAACCTTTCAATTTCAAAAACAAAAAAACAAAACCTGCTTTCCAGTGTTGCAAACGTGCAGGCCCAGATGCACCGCAGAGGCGTCCATCTGCCCAAAGCAAACACGCGAAAAGCATGCATATCTCTCGTTCTCCCTTTTCTGATCCAGCTTTAAGTACGCATCGAACCAAAGAGGCGAGCAGTTTGGTCGCCGGGGGCAACGAGTGGCGCCTTTCTTGGCAACAATGGCAAGACCAGACCACAGACCGGGCGATCGATCGAGCAAGCCATTCGTTCATCCATTCACCTAACAATTATCAATTATGCAATCAAATCAACCGGGATGGAGGACCCGGCGACCGGCCGGCCGGCCGGCTAGTGCTTGCTGATGAGTCCTCCCTCGGCGCGTGGTCCATGGTGCGCTCCTGCGAGGATTCGCATATCTGGCTGGAGCCTGAGCCGGTGAACCCTCTCTGCTCGATCGATCGCCTTCGATTCGTCCGTCGATCTCGATCTCCTCCTGGTCCTCCTGGGCTCCAGGCCTGCCTCTCCTGCACTGCATTTGCATGGGAATCTGAAACCTAGCTAGCTCCTCTCTAGCTACCTACGCGATCGATGCTGATGCGTCTCTCTTACTGTTGACCTCCGTCTAGAAAGCTCTGGTGTCCTGATTGGCGAGCGCAAAGCGGACGTGCCGCGTAGATTGTTGGTGATGAGGTGTCGCCAACCACGACGCCGACGCCATTTGCATTTTGCCCACGAGAAACAGCATGAATGTTCGTTCGTTCCTGCGCCCGTGTTTTCGTCTCTTTTTTTTTTCCCCAAGGAAAAACGGTGTAACTAAAGATGACGAGATTTTGACGAGATTATATTGATACTGATAAAACAGAAAAGAGCACGAGCGAGTTGATCTGTCTCTCGCACTCGCAGCTTCGATTCGCTGACCTCGCAGGCACTGAGACGCACATCATCTCGTCAGGTGCCGGTGCCTGTGCATCAGGTGCTGCTGCTGCTGCATTCGCATGATTCGATAGGCGCCCGTCAGGCATGTCACGGGCGAATCAAGCCGTACGTGTTCTTGCAGAGAATAGATATGCTGTCGATTGGTTCGCCTGCATGTGCCTGCATTCGCCGCATGATTTACGACACCACGTCTCTCTAAACTCTAATCAAGCGCTGTGTGAATCCAATCAATCCATGATAGATAGATAGGATGTGATGCCGATGGGAGCTTGCGATGCATTATATGATTGTGATGCGATTCTTGCAGGCAGCTCAACATGTTGTTGGCCCCTGACTGGCCACTTGGCCAGCCGGAGTACGTGTTGCTATATATTGCTAGTGCAGACAACCAAGCATATATACTTCTCTGGACTCAGCCTGGTAATGATGCATATTATGTGCACATCAAGTAGTGCATATCTTTTGCTGACGAAATAGGATTTGTGGTCGTCTTGTGGACGAAGATCACGTAATCCTGGAAAGTGGAAACTGCTCAGATCGAATAATTAACCTGGAAAAACTCAAAACTTCAGATTTCCCAGTATCGATCCCTGGACGTGATTCCTTTTCTTTCTCTACCCATTTCTTAGTGAATGCTAACAAGGGTTCCTCTGACGCAAACACCGGTACTACATGCAAGAAAATATTCCGAAACATAGTCATAATCAGTTTGTGATGTTTTCTTCAGTCCTTGAATATAATATGGCAATTTACTGAGTGGTTTCAGTTTGACAGAGCAACAGGTTCAGATAAGCACACTGCACACATGGATTCAGTCTGTATCCTGAGTCCTGACGACACCTGGGAGGTTGTCTTTGTCCAGTTTGGTAAGTCCTAGGATTCTACTCCATCAACTTCTGTGTCCGTGCTTACCAAATTGGACGGTAAGCCCTGGATAAATTAAATTACATCACCAGCCCATTAATTATATTAGCTAGTGAGTAGTGACACAGTCAGTCAGTGACTGGCACTAGCTAGCCATCCGTGATTTTTTTTTTAGTAAAATAGTGTTGACGATTTGATGCTTGGTTCAGCTACAAATATACTAGCAGTAGTTCCAAAAATAGTTCATATTAACATTTGGTCATAACATGCTGACCTAATATAATCGCGACGTTCTTCCCTTACATCCTCTACATCTAATCCAGGGATGCATGAAGCATAGACAGAGTGTAAGCACACAGTCCACTGAGCCATGATCTTGATTGCATTGCAGCCATATGGACCGGATCGTCAGTCGACCTGACTTGTCAACATTTTCACACACAAAAAGAAAACCATAGCAGCCAGCCAAAGATTTCAGACAGCCTAGCTACGCTTTGAGGCACAGCTACTGTCAACGTGCATGGGTCAGTGCAGAGTGTGTTAGAAGTGACTGCTGACAGGTTCACTCACAATCACAGAGAGTCTACTAGTTGATACACTGATGGCAAACAATGCATGGCTGTCTCGTCTCTCATAAGTACGCCTCACACAAACGGACTAGTGCTGGATACACCAATGGCAAACAAGGCGTGGTTGTGTTGTGTGCCTTTCTTTGGCCATGATCGTGAATTCGCACACTTGTTCAGTGTACAATGTAGGCCACTGAGATCATCCTTATCGAAAATGAGAGAGAGGAGAGACGTCTCCTTCTGAGCGTCCTTGAGCAGGGAGGATTTCAGTCCGGGTGGTGGGCGAGCTCGCCAACTAACCAACTTTGCTGTTGCGGCCACTAGACCGACGAGTGCCCTCAAGGCATTCGTCCTAATCACAAATCTAACGTTTATGAAGCTGCAATTCGATCTTTGTGGAGTTTATTCTGGCGGCCATGCATGAAACCTATCAGTACAGTTAGTCACTGAAGATTGTGAAGGATAATATTAGAGCAAGAACACAGTGCACGCTTACCTGATACGACTATTGGTTTACAATTCAATAGAACTCCACTGTGCTACATACACCGATCATCTATGGTGCAAATTATTTCACATGGAATTCTGACCTCATTTTTCTACTCTTTTTGGTTAGAGAATTGTTCTAGACATCATGTGCAGGATTGCAGGTAAAGGTGGTACACACTCAAGACCAAGAATTCTCCACTGGCATAATGCACAGCCAGAGAAGAAATGTACACATCTGTCTCTGCGCCAACAGATTTCCCCAGGCCCCAGCAAAAGGAAGCCAGCACCTGAAAGCTTCGCATGGCGACTGCTATTGACAAACCTAGCCAGTAGCCACAGCGTAGCAAGCGGCAGAATACTCACAAAGCATATTGACAAACTATTCAAAAGGTATTGTAAGTTCCCTAGAAAGTAGAAACTAACAAACACCTGTGACCTGTTCTTTGATTGTGACTTTACCAGGGCAGCTAGTACACTGCTGCATACTGATCTACTGACATCTGAGGAGGATGAAAGACTGCAGAAATGCATATATCAAAATATCTAAATGTGTGGTTCCTGATCTTCTCTACAAAACACACTAACAAGATTATGGTACATTGGAAAGCAAGGAATGGCAGTCGCTTCAACAAAAGACAGTGGACTTTCAGCCAAATGGCATGCAAAAATGGCCGATGTACATGGAACAAACTCCTCTTTTTACAGATGATGAACAGGTGCCAAAACAAATGAAACAATCTGGTGATGATGAACGAACAAGTGGAAACTGTCAAGACTGAACCCATGAGGAGCAGAGGCTCCCCTTTCCCCCTCCCTACAACCTGACAGAAAAAATTTCTGCTCCAAAATTGGCAGGCTCAGGGGGGTAACACAAGCAGCATAGAGACCCCTAAGCTCGAGTGAAAGAAATCTCCAATGTCATTGCAGAGGCTAGTTGGAAGAATTGCAAGAATGTTACAGCTCCAAGACATCAACTACATGTCTGACAGTGAACTACCAGATAATGCCACAAACAATCCTGGCTCAAAAGCTCTAGTAAATGAATTCACACAGCTCAATGAAGGAATCCAACATTTTCAGAAAATAGTAGGCACAATTAAAGACAGGAGTACAACACACAAATTATCTACTCAGGCTAGGAACTCCAACAGTTCTCAGGAATGCATATTTTCCTTCTCAAATGTAAGCCATGCAAACAGATGCCCAATTAAAGAGGCATACATCATGTAAAGTGTAGAATGGAATTATCCGCATCTCTTTGATGTAAGCTGCCATTAAAATTAATGCAAGTTATCACAAAAACTATGTACGAAATTTCATTTATCACTATTTTGTCATTCTTCTTAAAATGATATCTTGTTCTTGTTATTTGAAAACCAAAAAAGACATGTACTATGATAACATTAAAAAACCTGATCATATATAGAGCTAATCTTAATAGTTTCAAACATATAATGGTAAAACTTGACCATGCATTGTGGTATCAAAACAAAAGGAACACCAAGTGGCAAGTGCAGCATCAAATTAAATATCAAATATAGCACTATGATGAATATAACCAACATGTCCAATCCAAAACGAAGTGTAAGATAGTTCCTCTATGTTCAGTATAAGATTCTCTTTTATGTGTTACCACAGCTCGGTTGTTGTGGTTACAACCGCAACTTTAACAATGGGTGAGACTTTAGAGGAAGAGAATAGATGGCACTGCTGTTCAAACTTGTAACATTGGGTTACTTTACATTCAGTAGCAAGGTCATCATTCTATCATGATTGACACCCCACATACCTCAACTCATCATGACATTCAATTTGCAAAAGATCAAATCATACCCAAAGATCAATTGTCATTTAATTATTGCTTATTACACTCAAGTTTCATGTTCCATGCAGTGGATTACCTGAAAGATATTTGGTTCACGAGCAGTAGTTTCCAGAAACAAATAACATTTTTTTCATCTTATAAGCAAAGTGAGCAAAAAAATAGTGGGATTACTCTATAAGTGATTATTTCAGAGAAATATCGCAAAATAGATTGCTGCTGAACATATAAGAAATATTTACTTGAACAGAACCAACATCCATGCCAGAATGCTTCATCACTGATTGCCAGAAGACCCGGTGCCAGTGGTTAAGTCATAACTGTTAACATGCTTGCTCAACTTTGCGCAGGCACACTGTAACAACCCTAGAAATCCGGTCACCGAAAATACGGGTTTTCAAAATTTTTTTTAAAGATTACCAGTGTATGGTGGATGTCATGTAGAAAAACCCACCAATAGAAGCACAAGTAGCACCCAACGTTAGCCCGAGCATTGCATTTAATTCACCAGAGCTTGATTCGCACTTTTCCCGATTTTATGTGATGACCGATAAAATCAAATAACCTGTCATCGCATGTGTGAACATGTGTCGACTAACTCCGAAAATGGATCCGTCATGGCCTAGAGACCCTAGTGGACCCACCATGGTGTATAGATCATGGTCACTAACCTCACTAACCTAGGGTTGTGGCTAAATTAGTTGCTTGGCAAGAAATAGAAATAGAAAAGGATTTAGGAAATAAAAATAAAAAAGAAAAGGGAAACCAGCCCGCAGCAGCTTCCAGCCCAACCCAGGCCGGCCTGCTGCGCTACCGCCAGCCCGCTCGCCCACGCGCGCGTGGCCTGCCAACCGCCCGCAACACCCACGCCCGCTGCGGCCTGCTGGCCCAACAAGGCGGCCCGCCAGCGCCGCGCTCGCCCGTGTGGCCGGCTCCGCTCGCGCGCGCTGCGCCTGCCCGCTCGTCGGCTGTCAGCCCAATTGGGCGGCCCAGCAAGGCCGCTGCCGTCGCCCGCGCCTGCGCCTTCCCCTTTCCCTCTCACTACCACGCGGACCCCGTTCGTCAGCTCTTACCTTTTCCCATTTCTGTCGCCCCCGCCGTCCCGTCCGCCAGTCCAGAAGTGGAACGGCGAAGCTCCGCCGTTCACCCGCATACGGCCACGCTTCGCGTCGTCCGTCTTGCTGCCCGGCCATGCCGCGCTTCTCTGAAACCCTAACCCTAACTGTGGCCGCGCATAGCCGCCCGATGGGCATCTTTCATCCTCGTCGTCGGCAGCCGCCCGCCATGACTATAAGAAGGGAGCTCGGTGCGCTAGGGTTTCCCATCTCCGCGCCGCCTCTGGTAAGCCCCACGTCTTCCCTTGACCATGCCAGAGATAGAAAGTGAGAAAGGGAGAGGAAGAGCGGACTCCAGCGCACGCCCCCGGAGCACCGTCGCTGTCCGCCGCCGCCGCCGCTGTCCGCGCGCCAGAGGAGGACCCCGGAGCGCCGCTCAACCAGCTCGATGCCCCGACTCTGCTTCCCTTCACCGAGCTCCCCACCTCGTCACCTGCTTTGCCCATCCTCAACTGGACAAGGTGAGCCGCCCAAGCTCGCACCCATGGCCGCCGGCTAGCTCACCGCTCACGTTCTGCCTTTATGCTTAGTCTCGGGCTTCATCGACCCCGCGGATAGCTTCGCCTTGACCTAGAACATTTTCCGGGCAGCTTCTTGGGAGCCGACATGGACCACAGACGGGCCACGCACCTTTGCAGCTCTGGTCTACTCGGACTCCAGCCGTCGAAGTGCCGCCGCGGTCTCGTAGCCGCGTGCGCCCCCGCTGAGCCCTCGCTAGCTACGCCCTTAGCCTCTAGAGCTTTGAGCTGCTCCGCACAATAGAAAGCAGGTGAAGATGGAGGCCAGCGTCAAGCTACACCGGCGAATTTGACCGGAGAGCCGTCGTCATCGCCGCTGGGTCGCCGTTGTCGTCCACCTTGCCAGGAGCCCCACGGCCAAATTAATATGGCCTGTTAGCTTCGCCTTGACCTCGCGAACTCTTTGCATGAGTCAAAGCGGCCCCTTAATCTCTGCTATGCCCCGCAGCCACGGCCTCACCGTCGGCCACCGCCGAAACACGAGCGCCGGCGAGCAGAGGCACCCCCAACCTGCCTGCGCCCCATGACCATACCCGCCTGGCCACCGCGCTGGCCTAGCCGTTGCACCACCTTGCCTGGCCGCTCGCAGCCGCCGCACGCCTGCACGTCGCCGGCGAAATGCCGCGCCGGTCGCCGCGCGTGCAAGACAGAGAGAAGGGGGAAATCTTCCCTGGTGCACCGCGTCCTCCACGTGAGGCCGTGCTGGACCAACCATAGACGGCCACGCAAGCCACCAGTCTACGGTGCACCATAGACCGAGCCCAGCCAGATAACGCCGTAGACCAGAACCCGTTAAGAGCCCAGCCGCCACGCGGCCTGTCTGCCTTGCTGACACGTGTCCGGGCCAGGCCGGCCCAGATCCTGCCTTGCCCAGGCCCGTCGAGGCCCGATCGAAGCCCGGTCGGCGTTGACCGTTGACCGGTCAACATTGACCGTTGACCTGGCCCCACCTGTCAGCCGCTGACGTCAGCATGATGTCAGCATGACGTCATCCAAGCCATCTGACCCGCGTCCGTGCTGACGTCAGCACTACGACAGCACCTGTGCCCGCACGCCACGTGGCCCAATCAGGCGCCGCCACATGTCACGTCCAGGTTAATCTACCCTTTTTCTTTTTCAGAAAATAGAGTAAACTTCGAAAATTCATAACTTCTTCATACGATCTCCGAAAAATATGAACCAAGTGTCCAAATTTTCATAAAAATGAGCTCTGCGTGATAGGCTTATGTATGAGTGCATTTGGAGTTATTGAATTTTATTGCTTCTTTGTGTTGACTCTATAGGAGCCACTAACGCGACTATTATATCTCGTTTCAGAGGAGGATCAGCTTGAGGAGGACGACTACGAGTACGAGGAGGAGCTTGGTGATGACTTCGCAGGTGCCACACCCCACCCAACCTCATAGATCCTATTACGCATGGCATAATATCTAGCTTGCTAGTGCTTTAATTACGAATATCACCTAATGATAGGCTGTATGGTAGAACTGCTTGATGAGCCTTTACCTTGTCGCAACCTTACTCCTGCACACCCGCTGATAGGCTAGATGCATGCTTATTTACTTATAATGCTTTACTTCTACTACGCTTATATCTGTGTGATGTGATGCATGGTGGAGAGTATGGTTATATGGTTAAGGCACGTGGTGCCACTTTACTCAGGGAGAGTGCTGCGTGCGTCTTTGGTGTGTGGTGAGGGTTGAGTCGATCGGACAGGATTCTACGACGAGCCATATGGGCGAGTCTTGCCAGGGAATGTGTTCTGGGCATTCCCGTGTGAGGTGCTTGTGGCGGGCACATTGTGAGGTATAAGGAGATCCCGGGGGTGCGAACCTTCGTGGAGCGAAGCCCTGGGTAGGAGGTGCTGCTGTAGCATAGACTGTTGTAGTCCCTAAGGGAAGATAATCCTGTCTGATCCCCCTAGGACCTGATATCTCTTGAGGACCGAAACCTTGGGACTTATGTGCTCACCACTCGCTCTTGTATGGGCGGGAGACGGATGTCTGACTAGTTAGGACGGTGCCACTACTACTAGGTTGTTAGCAGATAGTGTCGGGAGGTACGGGCGTGGAGACCCACACCCTCCTTAGACAACATAGTGACCATGGGGGCCCGGTACTATGTCTCACAGTCTCAGTGTGCCCGTGGTACCTATCCGGGATGTCCCAGTACTGAGTGGTAGGGTGGCATCGCACCGGTTAGAAAGTAGCCGGAATCAGCTTAGGTGGGGCACCGCCGATGATAGTGATCTTGTGGTTACGGGAGTACACGCTCTGCAGAGTTTATGAATCTATATATATAGTCCGCGAGCCACTGGTATGGCTTTTTCCTAAGACCCACGCTTCTCAGGAGTAGTGAGAGGAGTCCTTCTATTTCTCCCCCTGGTGTTACCCTTCCGTATGTGAGCCGCTGAGACAGGCTCCGAGAGGGAGTTGGACCTGTCGACTGAGTGCGAGAGGGTGAGATGTGTGTGATGGGAAGGAATGGGTTTGGACATGTGGATGAGATGGGTTAAAACTTGATGATTTATATTATATAATATTGGTCACTACTTGTATAGGAAACCATAGCCGTATATTAGGTCGATTTGATTATATCCTTTGCATCCCACCAAATACTAAATAGCGAAAGCAAAGCATAGGGTGGGAGATGTGGCCAGTACAGACCGTACTGAAAATTATTTGGCAGGTGAGCCCGACTACGACTATGATGATGAGGAGGAGTAGACGTCTCGTTCCTATGCTCAGGCTTCTTTTGGAGATTTATTGATGCTTCCACCTTCTGTAGCCGCTCCAGAGGCTGCTACTCTAATGGTTCCGCCGGTGTGGCGGCAAACTATTTATGTAATTTCCCCTAATTGTACTCTTTTATTCGATGTATGGATCCTGTATCGACTGTTGCGAGATAATGAGATGGTTTGATGCTTCAAACTATTATATTATCCGCCATTCTATGCATTTCCCTTCGTGAAAAATTAAGGATGTTTCAGTTGGTACCAGAGCCATGCTTGACCCTAGGACGAGACCCATAGGATTGGACGATAGAATTAGGAGAACCTTGAAGTCTCTCGGTTATACACCGACCACTGCATACGCTTTTATGCATGGCTTACCTCTCTCTGCAACTTTTCTAACTCCATTCTCGTGTCAACCTGCAGATGGACCCCAACTTGCCGCTTGGTCCGTTACCGCCGATGGATATCGTTGAGTTCAGACTCGACGGGACGGAGCATGGAGGCTATGCTCACGTGCTTCGCGAGGTTCTCACCGAGCTTGGTGTTCCCGTGGAGAACGTCGAGTACCTTTGCCGCGGCAAGCCCAGCCCTGGAGGAGGCATCGAGGGCTACAAGGCAGTCCACATCAACATGCCTGCAAGCATGAACCTGCCCGAAGTTATCGCCTTCTCTGACTTCGCCTTCGACAACGACACCGGCATGAGTGTTCAGACCGTTTCACGCCAGGCACTTCGCACTGTGCTGCGCAACAGAGCTGACTATCTGAAGGAAAGTCGCTTTCGTCTACTTCCTCATGCCCTCGACGTTCAGCAGGGTACTTGGGAGGAGGTCATCTACATCGAACAGAATACCAGAGTTGACCGCCACCCCTGCCACCGCGCCTCTATGATGTACATGTGGTGCCAGGAAATGTACATTGCTGAGTTGGAGCGGAAGGGACGCCGTGATCATCGCTACCTGATGGAAGTTGACGAGAGGATTCGCAATTTGGAAGGTAAGGAGGCAGCATGGAAGCAAAAGATTGCGGACCTAGAGCGTGAGATAGCATGCAAAGAGCACACTCACCAGGATCAGATCACTAGTCTGATGAACGAGATGGATAAGCTTCAAATCCACAACAGTCGTCTCAACAAGAATATCTGGGAGCTTGAGACCACCATAGCTGAGAAGAACGGAGACATTGCAAAGAGATTCCAGGAAAAGAGTCAAGATGCTGCCTACAGGGACAAACTCCATGAGCAATGCAAGGCTCAACGTGAGAAGCTACTGTAGGAGTACACTCTTGCTAGCTACAACCAGGGACACCTGATCAACTACGTTCACAAGACAGCATACCTCATGGATAAGCTCAAATGCACTATGAAAGCTTGGAAGAGGTCAGATCGCAAGAGAGTCAGAGAGTACGAGGAGTTGCAGGACGAGCTTCCCTTACGTGCCCGTAAGAGGGTCAAGGTTGAGACATTCGAGCTGGGGCAATCTCGCCTCAACTTGAGTGGATGTCCCACCACTGGACTTAGTGGACAGGCAGTGTCCACCCCTCAGCTCGAGGAGGCCCATCGTTATGTCTCTCACCTTTAGATGACTGACGAGCAGATCTAGGCTTCTGGCATTGGTATACCTCCCACAGCTTACAGTTTGGACCAGCCTCTAGAGATGGTTTAGTGTAGTATCAGATCGGGATATGATGGGCCCTGTATGGCCAAGTGACCAGACTCACCATGATGCTGAGTAGTTGTCCACCCCTCTTGCTAGAACTACTTGTGTGTAGTACGTTTCTCGCGAGTCTCCTAGCGTAGCTGCTAGAGACATCGCCATGTACCCACCTAATGTAATGAATGATTCGGTTTTTATCGCATCTTTTTGGATCTTCATGCTTCTTTGTATGAGTGTTGGATAAATTAAAAATGTTTTAAAATTATTTCAAATTATTACATCATTGATATCGAAGTTATTTTACACGCGCATATGCCCTAATATGAGGTTTATGTTAAGCAGGATGTCCACTCGTCGTGCCAGCCGCCTGAGCAACCGCTCCCCCTCACCTGCGCCCACCAGGGGCCGTGGACGCGGTCGTGGTCGTGGTCGTGGCCGCGTTGGTCACATACCCATTGACCTTGATGAGCCACCCCGCGCTGCCACCCCACGGCCTACACACCCACCGCCACCGTCGGTTGTTGAGCCGAAACCAACTACCAGAGGCACGGCTGGAGGACAGCCACAGCCTGCTGCTGAGCCCGAGCCCGAGCTTGCCGCAGGAGGAGATGCAGCTCCACCACCACCTCCCGTGCCACTCTTGGCGGATGTGATGGCCCGGCAGACCAAGCTTCTTTGAGTCTTAGCTGAGAACGTGCTGCACCCCTAGCACTGGGAGCCCCGCGATGATTTCTATAAGAAATTAGAGTTCTTTCTCAAGCTAAGGCCCCCGACGTTCGATGGCACCAGCATTGACCCTATCGCTGCTGGTGACTGGCTTAAGGAGATTGAGAAGAAGCTGGACTTGACCACTTGCACTGACAAAGAGTGTGTTGGCTTGGCAGCTCACCAGCTTGTGGGTGCTGGGCGATCTTGGTGGGATAGCCTCTGCGAAACCCACCGGGACCCCGCCAACATCTCCTGGGATGAGTTTATGGACGAGTTTCGCGCATTCTTCATCCATGAAGGCACGCTGGAGAAGAAGGAGAACAAGTTCCACAGCATCTCCATGGGAGCTGACAAGGTGCATGAGTACACCACCCGCTTCACTAACCTACTGCGCTATGCACCTGTCTCAGTGGTGAACTCTGAGAAGGAGAAGATGTACTACTACCGCAAGGGCTTGTCTAGCCGCATCAGGCTCTCCCTCTCAGGCACCAAGAGCCACACCCTGCGTGACTTGATTGACAGGTGCATGGAGATTGAGAAGGACCGCGATGAGGTTTTCGCGGAGAAGGAGGCGCTTGGCAAGAACAAGAAGCGCCGTACTGAGGGCACTTCCCGCACACCTGCCCCACGGAGGTCGCGTGGTGAGACATCTCAGCCACCCCGCTCTCGCTTCGCCCAGGGAGCTGTTCATGGTTTGAGCCGGAGTGGTGGTACCCACACCAGCAACTACCCCCGCACTGCTCAGGACCGCCAAGTGTACGCTCGTGCCGCACCAGGAGGTAGCACGTGGAGGTCCGCCGCGCCAACCCCCACAGGCGACGTGACCTACACTTGCTTCGCTTGTGGCCAGCCAGGTCACAAGGCAGTCGAGTGTCTGAACAAGGCTGCACCAACTACACCAGCGCCCGCCAAGCAGAGCCAGGGCACCCCGCACAAGCAGGTGCCATCCGGAGCACCCGAGGCCGCCTCACCCACATCTCAGCAGAGGCTGCCCAGAGTGCCCCCGACGTGGTGTACGGTATGTTTTTAGTGCATGGAGTTAAGGCATCCGTGTTGTTTGATTCAGGTGCTACATGTTCATATATATCCTCCAAGTTTGCACGAGAGCACCATATACCTGTCACTCCATGAAAAGAAGCCTTATACACCAGTTCACCTTTGGGCAACATTTGTTGTACCAAAATATGTAAGGGAGTGAGTATCACCATCGAGGGTCTTACCTTTCTTGCTGATCTTACCTTGCTACCCTTCGAAGGCCTAGACGTCATTCTAGGGATGGATTGGTTAACTCAGAACAAAGGAGTGATATCTTGCTCACCCAGATTTGTGGATATAACCCATCCAAGTAGCCGTCAGATCAGATGTGAACCAAACAAAGGGACAGATGTTTTCATGCTGTGTTCCCTAGAAGAGAAGTCACTTGAGGAAGTGCCCGTAGTTTGTGAGTACCCGGATGTCTTTCCGGAAGAGCTACCAGGAATGCCACCGGGCAGGGATGTTGAGTTTGTGATCAACCTGATGCCTGGTACGAGTTCGATTTCCAAGCGACCCTACCATATGGCAGTTGACAAGCTTAAGGAGCTTAAGAAACAGCTTGAGGAGCTATCCGAGAAAGGGTTCATTAGGCCCAGTGCCTCGCCCTGGGGATCTCCTGTTCTGTTTGTTAAGAAGAAGGATGGGACACAGAGGATGTGTGTTGATTACCGAAACTTGAATGTCGTAACTATAAAGAATAAGTACCCTCTACCGAGGATAGATGACCTACTAGATCAGCTTCGCAATGCCAAGTACTTCTCCAAGATCGACCTCAGATCAGGCTACCATCAGATGAAGATCAGAGAGGAGGACATTCCCAAGACAGCATTTGTCACCAGATATGGGCAGTATGAGTACACCGTCGTGTCCTTCGGTCTTACGAACGCACCGGCTTATTTTATGAACATGATGAATAAAGTGTTCATGCAGGAGCTGGATAAGTTCGTGGTGGTCTTCATTGATGACATCCTTGTCTATTCTGCCACCACCGAAGCGCATGAGCAACATCTGAGGATAGTGTTGGAGAAATTGAGAAAGCATCAGCTCTATGCCAAGTTCAACAAGTGTGAGTTCTGGCTTGAGGAGGTCGCCTTCCTAGGTCATGTGCTCAATGCTGACGGAGTAGCTGTTGATCCGTCTAAGACTGAGACAGTGAAGGGATGAGAGCAGCCAGAGAATGTGACTGATGTGAGAAGTTTCTTGGGATTGGCTGGTTATTATCGCTGATTCATCGAGAACTTTTCCAAGATAACTCGCCCCATGACCAACCTCCTGAAGAAGACTAGAGAGTTTGAATGGACGCCCCAATGCAAACAAAGTTTCCAGACCCTGAAGGAGAAGCTCACCACAATGCCTGTTCTAGCTTTGCCCGATATCCACCAGGACTTTGTGGTCTATTGCGATGCATCTCGCCACGGGCTCGGTTGTGTTCTAATGCAGAATGGGAAGCCATTGCCTATGCTTCCCACCAACTTAAGGAGCACGAACAGCGTTACCCCACCCATGATCTTGAGCTTGCAGCTGTGATCCATGCCTTGAAGATTTAGAGGCACTACCTGATTGGGAACAAGTGCGAGATCTACACCGATCACAAGAGCTTGAAGTACTTTTTCACCCAGGAAAATCTAAATATGAGACAGCGTCATTGGCTCAAGTTGATTAATGACTATGATGTGGAGATTCTCTATCACCCTGGGAAGGCCAATGTGGTAGCCGACGCTCTTAGTCACAAAAGCCATTGTCATGCCTTGTTCACCACCACCTTGCCCAAGGAGTTGCAAGAGGGCATTAATGAGTTACAGATGGAGGTGATACCTCATGGCCTGTTGAATGAGCTTCGCGTGCACCACACCCTCATGGATAGGATTCATGAAGCCCAACGCCATTGCCCAGAAATTTGGGAGATACACGAGCTCCTGACACAAGGCAAGTGCCCAGAGTTCAGTGAGGATGAGCTAGGCACTTATTGGTACAAGGACAGAATTTGTGTGCCTGCCGACCTAGCTATCCGCAATGAAATCCTATCAGAAGGTCATGACTCCAAGTATTGTATCCACCTAGGCAGTACTAAAATGTATGCTGATTTGAAGAGGAAATTCTGGTGGAAGAACATGAAATCAGACATTGCACAGCATGTTGCTAGATGTGACATTTGCAAACGCGTCAAAGCTGAGCACAAGAGACCTGCAGGACTGTTAAAGCCACTTGATATACCTGAATGAAAGTGGGATAGCATTTCTATGGACTTCATTGTGGGTTTGCCTCGAACCCCGAAGGCCATGATGCTATATGGGTGATAGTCGATCGCTTGACTAAGGTAGCTCACTTCCTAGCCATCAAGACTGATGCCCGAGTCGGCCAGCTAGCAGATCTGTATGTTGAGAACATTCTCAAGCTGCATGGAGCCCCTAAGAGCATAATATCTGATCATGGGCCGCAGTATACGTCCAAGTTTTAGAAGGCCCTGAACAAGTCAATAGGGAGCAAGCTAGATTACAGTACCGCATACCACCCTTAAACAGATGGACAGACAGAAAGAGTGAACCAGATCCTTGAAGATATGCTTCGAGCTTGTGTTCTGAAATATGGGACTGATTGGGAGAAGAGTTTGCCCTTTGCAGAGTTCTCCTACAACAACAGTTACCAGGCTAGCCTCAAGATGTCACCCTTCGAGGCTATGTACGGAAGGCCGTGCAGAACACCCTTGATGTGGTCTGAAACAGGTGAAAGATCGTTCTTTGGCCTGGCTACCATTAAGGAGGCCGAGGAAGGAGTCGCCCAGGTGCGAGAGAATCTGAGAATTGCCCAGAGCCGTCAAAAGAGCTATGCCGACAAGAGGCGCAGGGACCTCGAGTTTGAAGTCGGAGACTATGTCTATCTCAAGGTCTCCCCGCTTCAAGGAACCATCAGATTCCATGTGAAGGGAAAGCTAGCACCAAGGTATGTGGGACCGTACAGAATCAATGAAAGGATTGGCAAGCTTGCCTACAGAATAGAGTTACCCCCGCAACTGGCAGGAGTACACCCAGTGTTCCATGTGTCGCAACTGCACAAGTGTTTGCAACCGCCAGAGCATCCAATACCCACAGAGGCACTCGATATTCAGGACATTTTGGAGTACAGAGAGCACCCCATCCGCATCATGGACAGAACCACCAAGGAAACTAGAAACACCAGCACACCATACTTGAAGATTCAGTGGAGCAACCACACGGAATGAGAAGCGACTTGGGAGAAAGAGTCAGAATTGAGGAAGCTCTACCCCTACCTGTTTGAAGAGTAAGTTACACTCTTGAATCTCGAGGACGAGATTCTAATAAGGGGGTAGGACTGTAACAACCCTAGAAATCCAGTCACCAAAAATACGGGCTTTCAAAATTTTTTCTAAAGATTACCAGTGTATAGTGGATGTCATGTAGAAAACCCGCCAATAGAAGCACAAGTAGCACCCAATGTTAGCCCGAGCATTGCATTTAATTCACCAGAGCTTGATTCGCACTTTTCCCGATTTTATGTGATGACCGATAAAATCAAATAACCTGTCATCGCATGTGTGAACATGTGTTGACTAACTCCGAAAATGGATCCGTCATGGCCTAGAGACCCTAGTGGACCCACCATAGTGTATACATAATGGTCACTAACCTCACTAACCTAGGGTTGTGGCTAAATTAGTTGCTTGGCAAGAAATAGAAATAGAAAAGGATTTAGGAAATAAAAAGAAAAAGAAAAGGGAAACCAGCCCAGAGCAGCTTCCAGCCCAACCCAGGCCGGCCTGCTGCGCTGCCGCCAGCCCGCTCGCCCACGCGAGCGTGGCCTGCCAACCGCCCGCAACACCCGCGCCCGCTGCGGCCTACTGGCCCAACAAGGCGGCTCGCCAGCGCCGCGCTCGCCCGTGTGGCTGGCTCCGCTCGCGCGAGCGGCGCCTGCCCGCTCACCGGCTGTGGGCCCAACTAGGCGGCCCAGCAAGGCCGCTGTCGTCGCCCGCGCCCGCGCCTTCCCCTTTCCCTCTCACTGCCACGCGGACCCCGCTCGTCAGCTCTTACCTTTTCCAATTTCTGTCGCCCCCGCCGTCCCGTCCGCCATTCCAGAAGTGGAACGGCGAAGCTCCGCCGTTCGCCCACGTACGGCCATGCTCCGCGCCGTCCGTCTTGTTGCCCGGCCATGCCGCGCTTCTCCGAAACCCTAACCCTAACCGTAGCCACGCATAGCCACCCGATGGGCATCTTCCATCCTCGCCGTCGACAGCCGCCCGCCATGACTATAAGAAGGGAGCTCGGTGCACTAGGGTTTTCCATCTCCGCGCCGCCTCCGGTAAGCCCCACGTCTTCCCTTGACCACGCCAGAGATAGAAAGTGAGAAAGAGAGAGGAAGAGCGGACGCCAGCGCACGCCCCCGGAGCACCGTCGCTGTCTGCCGCCGCTGCTGCTGTCCGCGCGCCGGAGGAGGACCCCGGAGCGCCGCTCGACCGGCTTGGCGCCCCAACTCTGCTTCCCTTCACCAAGCTCGCCACCTCGTCACCTGCTTTGCCCGTCCTCAACCGCACAAGGTGAGCCGCCCAAGCTCGCACCCATGGCCGCCGGCCAGCTCACCGCTCACTTTCTGCCTTTACGCTTAGTCTCGGGCTTCATCGACCCCGCGGATAGCTTCGCCTTGACATAGAACATTTTTCGGGCAGCTTCTTGGGAGCCGGCATGGACCACAGAGGGGCCACGCACCTTTGCAGCCCTGGTCTACCCGGACTCCCGCCGTCGGAGTGCCACCGTGGTCTCGTAGCCGCGTGCGCACCCGCTGAGCCCTCGCTAGCTACGCCCTTAGCCTCTAGAGCTCCGAGCTGCTCCGCACAATAGAAAGGAGGTGAAGATGGAGGCCAGCGTCAAGCTACATCGGTGAATTTGACCGGGGAGCCGCCGTTGTCGTCCACCTTGCCAGGAGCCCCACGGCCAAATTAATATGGCCTGTTAGCTTCGCCTTGACCTCGCGAACTCTTTGCACGAGTCAAAGCGGCCCCTTAATCTCTGCTATGGCCCGCAGCCACGGCCTCGCCGCCGGCCACCGCCAGAACATGAGCGCCGATGAGCAGAGGCACCCCCAGCCTGCCTGCGTCCCACGACCATACCCGCCTGGCCACCGCGTTCGCCTAGCCGCTGCACCACTTTGCCTGGCTGCTCGCAGCCGCCGCCCGCCTGCACGTCGCCGGCGAAATGCCGTGCCGGCCGCTGCGCGTGCAAGGCAGAGAGAAGGGGGAAATCTTCCCTGGTGCACCACGTCCTCCACGTCAGGCCGCGCTGGACCAACCATGGACAGCCACGCAAGCCACAATTCTACGGTGCACCATAGACCGAGCCCAGCCAGATAACGCCGTAGACCAGAACCCGTTAAGAGCCCAGCCGCCACGCGGCCTGTCTGCCTTGCTGACACGTGTCCGGGCTAGGCCGGCCCAACCCGGCCCAGATCCAGCCCTGCCTAGGCCCGCCGAGGCCCGGTCGAAGCCCGGTCGGCGTTGACCGTTGACCTGGCCCCACCTGTCAGCCGCTGACGTCAGCATGATGTCAGCATGACATCATCCAAGCCATCTACCCCGCGTCCGTGCTGACGTCAGCACTGCGACAGCACCTGTGCCCGCACGCCACGTGGCCCAATCAGGAGCCGCCACATGTCACGTCCAGGTTAATCTACCCTTTTTCTTTTTCAGAAAATAGAGTAAACTTCAGAAATTCATAACTTCTTCATACGATCTTCGAAAAATATGAACCAAGTGTCCAAATTTTCATAAAAATGAGCTCTACGTGATAGGCTTATGTATGAGTGCATTTGGAGTTATTGAATTTTATTGCTTCTTTGTATTGACTCTATAGGAGCCGCTAACGCGACTATTATGTCTCGTTTCAGAGGAGGATCAGCTTGAGGAGGACGACTACGAGTACGATGAGGAGCTCGGTGATGACTTTACAGGTGCCACACCCCACCCAACCTCGTAGATCCTATTACGCATGGCATAATATCTAGCTTGCTAGTGCTTTAATTACGAATATCACCTGATGATAGGCTGCATGGTAGAACTGCTTGATGAGCCTTTACCTTGTCGCAACCTTACTCCTACACACCCGTTGATAGGCTAGACGCATGCTTATTTATTTATAATGCTTTACTTCTACTACACTTATATCTGTGTGATGTGATGCGTGATGGAGAGTATGGTTATATGGTTAAGGCACGTGGTGCCACTTTACTCGGGGAGAGTGCTGCGTGCGTCTTGGGTGTGTGGTGAGGGTTGAGTCGATCCGACAGGATTCTACTACGAGCCATGTGGGCGAGTCTTGCCGGGGAATGTGTTCTGGGCATTCCCGTGTGAGGTGCTTGTGGCGGGCACATTGTGAGATATAAGGACATCCCGGGGGTGAGAACCTTCGTGGAGCGAAGCCCTGGGTAGGAGGTGCTGCTGTAGCACGGACTGTTGTAGTCCCTAAGGGAAGATAATCCTGTCTGATCCCCCTAGGACCTGATATCTCTTGAGGACCGGAACCTTGGGACTTACGTGCTCACCACTCGCTCTTGTATGGGCGGGAGACGGATGTCTGACTAGCTAGGACGGTGCCACTACTACTAGGTTGTTAGCAGATAGTATCGGAAGGTACGGGCGTGGAGACCCACACCTCCATAGACAGCATAGTGACCACGGGGGCCCGGTACTATGTCTCACAGTCTCAGTGTGCTGGTGGTACCTATCCGGGATGTCCTAGTACTGAGTGGTAGGGTGGCATCGCACCGGTTAGAAAGCAGCCGGAATCAGCTTAGACGGGGCACCGCCGATGATAGTGATCTTGTGGTTACGGGAGTACACGTTCTGCAGAGTTTATGAATCTATATATATAGTCCGCGAGCCACTGGTATGGCTTTTTTCTAAGACCCACGCTTCTCAGGAGTAGTGAGAGGAGTCCTTCTATTTCTCCCCCTGGTGTTACCCTTCCGGCTGTGAGCCGCTGAGACAGGCTCCGAGAGGGAGTTGGACCTGTCGACTGAGTCCGAGAGGGTGAGATGTGTGTGATGGGAAGGAATGGGTTTGGACATGTGGATGAGATGGGTTAAAACTTGATGATTTATATTATATAATATTGGTCACTATTTGCATAGAAAACCACAGCCATATATTAGGTTGATTTGATTATATCCTTTGCATCCCACCAAATACTAAATAGCGAAAGCAAAGCATAGGGTGGGAGATGTGGCCAGTACAGACCATACTAAAAATTATTTGGCAGGTGAGCCCGACTACGACTATGATGAGGAGGAGTAGACGTCTTGTTCCTACGCTCAGGCTTCTTTTGGAGATTTATTGATGCTTCCGCCTTCTGTAGCCGCTTCAGAGGCTGCTACTCTGATGGTTCCGCCGGTGTGGCGGCAAACTATTTATGTAATTTCCCCTAATTGTACTCTTTTATTCGATGTATGGATCATGTATCGACTGTTGCGAGATAATAAGATGGTTTAATGCTTCGAACTATTATATTATCCGTCATTTTGTGCATTTTCCCTTCGTAAAAAATTAAGGATGTTTCACACACATTAACACTGCAACACAATAATATAATATGCTACTCTATAATTGCAATCAAATCAGCATGCAAATTGAATATGACATGCTAGATGTCCTGAAGTGTAACCGATTGAAATATATGGGAGCTGTTGACTTGTTGGTATAAGAAACCTCAATGGATTGGTATATCATAGTATCATTAATTAAATTTTTCTCAGATGGCGCAAATCCTTGATTTTATACTATCTATGCTTATGAGTATGAGGAATGACTGAATGAAGCAGTAGTGGACCAACACGTCCCATTCCTCCAACCAAACACCAAATAGACATTAAAAAAAGCACAAAACAGAGATATTATGTGAACAGTATCACTAAAATATGTTGAAACTGGAAAATGAATCTTATCATGGCTAGTTTTCAGTACAAGCAACAAAATACAAATGTTATCCTTGACAAAGGAAGAAGAAGATATTTAAATCCAACCCCTAAAGCGAAATCCATCAAATGCAGGTTCCAATGGAACTAGTCAAAAACATAAAACTAATCAACTTGGTGCAAACATATAGCAATATTTGCAGTATGTCTATTGATTATATCAGGTACTATCATTCTTTCATTTCATTTTATTTTTTTGTTGTTGTCGCCACCATCAGAGCACTAATGACTCTTCGTGCCCACATCCATCGCATCAACCCTTGGTATTGCATGCCCAGCATCCATGGGAGCAATGGCTGCTTCCTCTCCAGATAATAGCACACCTCCAGCATCCATTGGAGCAATTGGTACCTTCTCTCTTGACACTACCAAACATCCAGCATCAGCAGGCCCATCATCTATCCCCTCAACCAAAAGTACACCTTGAGTTTCTGCTTTCTTCCCTGACACAAGATCCACGTCTCTTTCAGGCCCATCTTCTGTCAAGTCCGTAGACACCTCAACTGCAGTTTCCACAGACCCAGTTTCAAAAGGCCTGGCCTTTCTTGGCCTCCCACGCCCTCGCTTCTTCACCAATCCATCAACTTGGGTTTCTGCAGTTTTAGTTTCCAGTGGCCACTTTCTAGGTCGCCCACGACCTCTCTTCTCCATCAAAGGAGTGCCAAAGGATTGCAAAATCCTAGCTTAAGCTTCATTCTGCATAGGTCCACCTTGGTCTACAGCTTGTGCAGGCGGAGCTTCATGTTGATCCTCAGTCATCTGTACAACTTTCAAGTCCCCAGTTTCCAATGTCTTCTCCTTTCTTGGCCTCCCACGCCCTCTCTTCACTGTGGATGCAGGAACCCCTGCTTCTGAAGTTTCGGTTTCCAGCGGTCTCTTTCTAGGACGCCCACGGCCTCTCTTCTCTGTAAAAGAAGTACCCAAGGATTGTAAATCCCTAGCTTCAACTTCATTTTGCACAGCGCCAGCTTGGTCTGCAGCTTGTGCAGGCAGAGCTACCTGTTGACCCTCAGTCATCTTCTCTGTCAAAGAAGTACTCAAGGATTGCAAAATCCTAGCTTCAACTTCATTTTGCAGACCATCAGTCATCTGTGCATCTTTCAAGTCCCCAGTTTCTAAAGTCTTCTCCTTTCTTGGCCTCCCACGCCCTCTCTTCACTGAAGACGCAGCAACCCCTGCTTTTGCAGTTCCGGTTTCCAACGGCCTCTTTCTAGGACGCCCACGGCCTCTCTTCTCTGTCAAAGGAGTACCTAAGGATTGCAAATCCCTAGCTCCAACTTCATTTTGCACAGCCCCAGCTTGGTCTGCAGCTTGTGCAGTCAGAGCTTCATGCTGACCCTCAGTCGTCTGTGCAGCTTTCAAGTGGCCACTCTCCAATGCCTTCATCTCCTTTCTGGGCCTCCCACGCCCTCTCTTAGTCAATGAAGCATCCGCGGACCGCACAGATTCATCAGGTTGCATCTTCTCTTCCCCACCAACCACACTGTTACTACATGCAGATATGTTCATAGGGGAACCACGCAAAGCATTAACATCAACAGCAACCCTGATCGGCCGGACAGAGAGAGGACTGGTATTATTCCTCTGTTGTTGTCCACCAGCAGGTCCCTCAACTCCCACCAACGGCGCCCGAGCAGGATAGGCATCCTTGCGCGGGCGTCCGCGCCCCCGCTTGACCCCAGACGGCGGCGGAGGTGGAGCAATAGCTCCCAGCAGCTGCGAAAAAGAGGAACGCACCGGGACAAAGGCCTTCCGAGGGCGTCCACGGCCCCTCTTGACCCCAGATGGAGGCGGCAGAGCACTCGCTCCCTGTAGTGGCGAAGGAGAGGAGGAAGCCGCCGGGTCCAGGGGGTTCGGTGGACCGCTCGCTCCCAGCGGCGGCGAAGAAGGCGAAGGCGGAGGGACCTTCCGCGGGCGTCCACGCCCCCTCTTGACGACCCCAGACGCAGGCAGCAGCAGCGGCGACGGCGAGGAGGACGCGTTCTTGTTCTTGCGCGGGCGCCCACGCCCGCGCTTGGGGCACTGCTGGAACGCCGGAACCGAAGCGCCGGAATCTGGGTTCTTGCGAGGCCGGCCCCGCCCGCGCTTCTGCCCCGGAGGAGCAGTGCCGGCGGTGGCGACGAAGTAGTGGTCCTTGACGAGGCGGAGCTGGTCGTGGGCCATGAGTTTGCGGAGGTGGGCGTCGAGGAGCGCGTCGTGGCGGGAGTGCAGGCCGGTGAAGTGGGCGGCGATGTAGTCCGCGATGGCGCCGCGGCTCGACCCGCCCGGGTCCCGCAGCTCCGTCAGCGCCTGCATGATCATCTGCGCGCGCGCATCCAAGACATCGATCGAGAAGCAGCAGCAGCAAGATTCAGAATTCGCTCCAACGAACCGAGGGAGGGAGACGGGGAGGAGCGGCTACGATGGGATGGAACAGGGGGAAGAGGGAACTTTCTTACCTCCTTGTACGTCGGATGGAGACGGCCGGCGGCGGAGGGTGGTGCCGGTGCCGCCGCCGCCGGCGACGGCGACTCGACGGCAACCACCATTTCGCCTGCTTGCGTCCGCTAGGCTGCTGCTGTTACTATACTGGGGATGGATTGGATCGGGGAACGGGGGATTTGGGGATCTCCTGTCCTGACGGCGTGGCAGCAGCGTAGGGATAGGAGAGGGCGCGGGTGATGCGACATGCGAGTCAGCAGCCGGCGATGCCGACAAGGGGTGTGATTGGTGTACGGCACAGACCAGAGTACCAGATCAGGGATCAGACCCGTTCGTTCGTTACAGGAGTGCGGCCTGTGGTTGGCTGGACTACAGTTGAGTCAGGCTAATCGG
Source organism: Bothriochloa decipiens (assembly GCA_023333625.1). Classification (NCBI taxonomy): domain Eukaryota; kingdom Viridiplantae; phylum Streptophyta; class Magnoliopsida; order Poales; family Poaceae; genus Bothriochloa; species Bothriochloa decipiens. The sequence continues at coordinate 35,965,734 of CM041638.1, forward strand.
CCCGACTAGCCTGGCTGGATTTAAGGGCGTGTTTACGAGGGTGGTTGTGGCCGGCTCGGCCTGCCCGCGAGGCCTAGGCCAGTTTAGGCCAGCCCCGTCTGCTGCAACGGCTGTTGTTTGCCTCCAAGTAGGAAACGAGCCAGGCCAGGTTCAGATCGTGTTTGTGTGCGTGTACCAAGAAGTATGGCTACCTTGCACAACCATGTGGTAGCCTTACCACCAGAGAAGGCCTCAATGGCATTTCACCGAGCAGTTGGCGGACGTGGCCGAGCTCAGGTTGCTACAATGGCCTCCCCCCCGCATCATGGCTACCCTAATGTCGCTGCATGCAGAGCCCAATCCTGATGCCCTGGTGCACGTTCTCGACGCCGTAGGGGAGCAAGGACGATGCGGCAGGCGAGGGCGACTGTGGGCGCGGCGTCGGCGGCGCTCGACCTCGCACTCCATGGACGAGAGCACCTCCTCGCCCTGGCACGTCATCCGCCTGCGCTCGTCCCTCGGAGCCGCTTCGTGGCCGTGGCCGGCAAGTGCCTCTCGCGCCGCCGTCGTGGCCGTGGCCGTGGCCGGCGAGTGCCTCGCACGCCGCCGTTTTGGCCGTGGCCGGCGAGTGCCTCGAGCTCGCACCACAACTGGACGAGCCAGGATGCCATGGTCGGGAGGGCGGCGCCGGGCGCGACGGTGGCGGTGCTGCAGCAGAGAAGAGGAGGAAGGAGGAGGAGGTGACCGGAGGTGAGATGAGCGTGCCTCCACGCTCCAGCGAGCCGCTCCTGCGCTCGAGCGAGCCGTGCCCCCAGGAAACGAACTTTCTGAGCGTTTCTCGGGAGCCATGAGAGAGAAGGCAAGTCGCACCGCGGCAGCCCGGCTTGCTGGTGGGCCCTAGCTCGCAAACACGCGAACTTGCACGCCGGGGGCGCAGCCGGGCCGTCGGGCCAGGTGCACAAACACACCCTAATTGGTTCTGGCGGGCCTGTCCAGCACTCCGGCTATATTTATTTATGGAGAAAATTGCCAAAAATTTGACTCGGCAAGTGCAAATTTGCTCGAAGATTATTTCACATCTCACGCCTTATCTTAGCCCATGGCTGTATTTGTGCCAAAACTAAGCTCTGATCAGATGTACAAACTCTAGCTCTAAAGTACTCCGTAGCTGAAAATCAAATTAGATTAGACTGCTTCTAGATCAAATACTAACATTGACGCACCATGTGCCCTGAGCAACTGAGATAATATGATTACCATGCCGGCAACAACTGACAGTAGAGAGCGAACAACTCCAACCAAATCATACACATATATGTCCAGACAGCTAGTAACATACGCAGCGTAACATCATAAGACGAGAAACTGAACTAGTGGAAACTGGATTCTACACCTGAAACACAGCATCATCATCGCAATAATACTTGGCGAATGATTTACAGAAAATGTTGCATTGATATGAAAGCTGTCTGATCATAGACCGAGCTTTCTTCTCAGATAGATAAGTAAAATGAACATCTCCAGACCTAAGCGACTTAGACAATCATTGAATAGTTCAACAACTAAACACAAACTGACACGACTGATTCGTGCAAACCCCTACAGCACCTCACACCGTGTTATGCCTGTCAGTCAGCAACCAAGAGGTCGGGTTGATCAGCCTACAAAATAACATCCCACCTATGTATCCAGCTATGTACTCCAACTGCATCTGCAAAAGAATTTAGCTTTAGTAGCAGATAAACAGTGTTCTTACAATCAGAAATTCAGAATTATGCAAACATTCCAAAGGGGTATAACTAGGATTATCGGAATACAGGCTTTGAAAGAGTTTTTTTCACTACTGTTGGTAACAGAACAAAAAAAATGGCAGTAGAGTGTTAAAATGGTCAGAAAGTCTTAGGCTCTTAAAAAGGAATAACATAACTAAGAGCACATGTATTGTGTTTGTCACTACTTGCATATTCAAATGTTGTAGCATGTGCAAGAAAATTATATGGTTTTTGCCTTTTAGGGAATCTATACAAGTAAATTACTCTTAAGAAAAGGCTCTGATAAAAAAAAAAACTCCCTTTTTCGGCTGGCGATTTTAGTAAAGCATGTGAGAATTACTACAGATACTTTTCCTCAAACACAAAATTGCTATGGTTTGTAGAAATCTATAGAAACAAAGTAGTCCAAAAAGGAAGCTTTTGTCAATTAGAAGTCACAGTCACAGCAGCACAAATATAACTGAAAGAAGTGCTAGTCTAGCAAACTTTCTGCTGGAAAATGGTGAAGCAAAGGGATAACAAAATCAAGCAACAAATGATGCAACAATTTAAGGTTACGTAGAAAAAAATGAAAGAATGATCAGCAAAAGGCACAACACAATTTGCTTTAGAAACAATATACTCCCCACCCCCCCCACCCCAAAAAAAGGACTTATTCATGAGTACCTCATTTGTTACAGAGCACAAATTCAGGTGCTTTTAGAGCCCCCATGGTTACCCATCCAAAAAGGGGAAAAACTCATTGTGCTAAAATTATCCCCAAATGCTTTCACAAGACTCTTCAACTCCATAAATGGAGTATCGCACTATTTAAGGCTCAATTCAAAGATTTAGGCAAATTCCATGACTAACTGGAAGCTACCAGAAATTACACTGAAAGATTTCTTAAAAAACAATTTTGCTATCTGATATATCCTATCAAGTTCTACCTGATTCTGTACTGACCAGGCAACCTGGAACAGACAAGGAATCCAGCCCAATGCGTCCGAAATCCAATACCTAAGATTTTCTGCCTGGACCAGGCAGAACGGCAAGGATCAGTACAAGACAGGCCCAAAGTTTCCATATAATCAACTATTTTGAACGCCTTGGCTACTTGCCCTAATTGTAATATCTTTTGTTTCTTTTCAGCATTCAATAAATACTAGATGCCCTACATGTAACCCAGGTGTAACACCCATGATGAAGAGCAAGGTGCCCGGTGCTTCAACTGACATGGGGCCAACCACCCATGGGACCCAGGTGTAAGGCGTGTGTATATGTTCCAAGAGTCTGGACAGGTGAGACTTGAGAGCAAAAAAGAAAATTGAGAAATTAAAGAAACAGAACAGACAGGAAAGGAAGGTTTCTTCCTTGTGTTATCTCGATCATCTAGCCTCTGATTTCCTCTCTTTGTTTTTTTTTTTTTGCTACTCACATCGTCAGATTGATCTCAACAGCGACCATGGGTGTGACACGTGGTATCAGAGGCTCGTCTTCCTCGATGTGGTCAATTGGGCCGCGACTCCTTTCTGGTGTGGCGACAAGGAATCCGTCATAGATTCCTTCCGCCTTGATTTGTAATCCCTCGGCAGTCGGTTGATTTATGGTTTGTCCTCCATTCCAGTGCATTGCTGCATTCCTCTAATTACGTGCGATTGTTTCGGTCTGAGGGCTATTGGATTTATGGCCACGCTTGGTTTTGAATCAGAGAAAGATGAACAAAGCACAACTCCACACAAGGCCTGATCTAGACAGGCATGAAAATCCGAATATTCTAGAGAGAACTGCCCACATTATGCATGCTGTAGAAACGATATAACCTAGATAAAGAGGGAGGTGTTGAGGTATCAATAGATTTCCCATGCAGTGAAGAGGGACTTGTAAGGTTCAACTCACCAATTGCATATAGTTAGAATTTGCCGAACAGACAGGGCAAGCCAATGTGGCGACACGTGAGACGTGACAAAATGAAAGAAGAGTATAGCAAAATGGCTTAGCTACACCAAAACCAAGAAATACAGATTTGGCAGGTAAGTCAAAATGCCCCACCATGGGATGCAATCCAATAGTATGATTACCAAATTGCTTTGGGTATCATAAAGTGTTGCATGTTTTCCATCTTAACTCCTTGTGAAACTGATCCATGAGATAAGATTTAAGCTTTACCAGGCTTTGTATTTGAACTCCAACAGGGTGGGTGCGTGGGTGGGTGTCTTGGCCCTTGGGGGGAGGGGAGCGGACAGAGCAAGGACAGAACAGACAGGAAGGGAAGGTTTCTATCTTAACGCCATGCAAATCTGGTACACTAGATGAGATTAAGGGCCTGTTTGACTGGGCTCCAAGCTCTGGCTCTCTAATAGAACATATCTACTATCCATGTTGCCCCTATCTATTACTATATTTATGAGCTTGATTTTCTCTGATTTTTTTCATTTCCCTTTTTACTTTATAATTCATAAGAAAAAGGCACTATTATATTACTGTAAATTCTCGACTTGGTTTAAACTTGAGTGTGGGGTAGAGGTCCAAGTATGTATACATGTATATGTATTGCTCTGTATTTCTTTTGTTTTCTAAGGGTGTGGGGTGGCTGTCATGACATCACCTCATCCTCATGCCTCGCTCTGCATCCACCGATGTGGGAGCAAACGCCAGTCGAGGTCAGACAGCCAGGACCACACTCGTGCCTGTCGCGGCCAAGCCTTGCAAGGCCATTCCATCATAGCTTCATCCACAGCCTCATGGCCTGACAACCTCCGCTCCGCGCAGCCATTAGCCTCAGCAAGGTTCTATGCAGGGCGCATGCGTGAGCAACGGGAGTCCACTAGACAGAGAGGAGGTTCACACGTGACAGAGGAGGGCATGGGAGTCCTTTGCTTGTGCGACCCTCGATAGAGCGAAGTGAAGCCACAATTTTGGGCTTTGTCCATCCTTCACAAAAAAACGGCTCTGCTTCGCCCGCGAAGCACTTTTGCAAGAGACCGTTTGGTAGTGTTTCAACTTTCAACAGGAGCCAGAGTAGAAGCCCTTTCTGGTGCGCTCCCAACTTTAGTGGACATTGTGTTAGAACTTCAATTTAGGGGACAAAGAAAATTAATAGTAGATCTAGCTAATACAGAGCATGGATTTTGCACACATTGGATTTCAAACACTGTATTCGGGTGAATTTTTTTGTTACTTTGGTATAGATATTCTATTTGAATGGTAATACTTGCTTCTATCATGGATACTCCTAGTTGCCTAAATAGCTGGAACCATAGAGAGAATCAAAACTATATAACTGGAACTTTTATCCCATAAATAAAATAAGGAATTAATTGGCCCTGATCTCATTCTCCACCACAGCCAACCCCACATCAAACAAAGAGAACAAAAACGACAACACACAAAAAAGAAGAGGGAGAAATCACAGCCATGTGGCTTATCTCAACATTATAGAGGATGGAACTCACTGCATGGCAAGTTGGCAACTCAGATAATAAGCGGTGGACACCAAAAGCCAAATTGCTAAAATGTGGAGATAGCGGTCTATTGACTGACATACAGTAGAGGGCACACCACAATTGTCCATGGAATAGAAGACGTGTCAAGAAAACAAACTAGACAGTTGATTGCTGGCCTGCCATACAGACTACAGAGGACACACTATAATTGTCAACGGAATAGAAGACATGTCAACCATAATACAGTTTGCCTTGTCTTTTCAATGCTGCAAAGTCCAACCAAGTACCAACCTTCCAAAATCAAATGCCTAAGCCAAGATCGTCCATCAGGGAGAACCAAGGCAACATACAAGCACAAAGTCCAATTTTTTATTAAAAAATCACAAAGGTTTGATGTCTTAAGGATTCCACCACACAAGTAACAAATTTGCTCCAAAAAAAAGTAGAACCTCCAAATGCCTAAACATGATTGATGCATTAGTGATACCCCATATGCCAAAATCTCAAATAATTACACAACTTGAACAATAGTTGTGCACATGTAACATGTATACAACATATTAGATATGCATACTTGACTAGTTCTTTCAAACAATGCAACCAGATCCAACAGTGGTACTCTCTTCAGGTATCTACATATTTAAAGCAGGTCACTTTTGCCAAATTGTAAACTACAAGGCATATTTTAAACACAAAAAAAAAAACGTGTGATTCAACTCTCACAGGTCTACTAAAACAGCCATGCTACCAATAACCTTGACCTAAACCACAAGATGCACAAAGAGGACAATAAAGTTTTAGCATCAATAATTGATTGGGAAAAATACACAAATGAGTTTCACAGTTTCACACTCTTTGGCTTGAAATTAATTATGCCACTTATGCCAATTTAGCTCATGGAACTCTTCGTTACTTATGCCAATTCTGCTTATCCATATAGACTACCGGTATTCACCCGCTAGACAATTCACCAACACCTAGAATTTTTTTTGGAAAACTGATTATGCTAGAAGTATACCTTTATTAGTAAAAACAAGAATAATGTATCATGTTAAAAAACATTGGTTTTAGTCATCAATCGAATAACTAACATGTCCTACCAAGACCATGCCAAAATAGTAATCAATTTTTCTGGATAAGAATGGTGGTTTTGCCATCGAGGGTAAAAGTGGGAATGGATATAAAGCAAAGTGCAAAGAGAATTATACATGTCAAGTAGAATAATCACACCAAGCATGCTATCATTTCAAAAAAAGAAACACAAAACTATTGCAATGAAACACATATTAAATGCAGCAGCTAATTCAAAAAATCTAAGCTACCACATAAAAGCTGTGAAAATGCACTAATCATGTCAGGCACTCAGAAATAAAAACAGCTAGTTTACAGTAGATGGTAGAACTGGGATGACAAAGAAACCAAACTACAAACACAATTCTAGTCGAAAAAGAAGAGTAAACCAGACAGGCGTGTAATCAGTTTGCTATTTGAATGAATAAAAAAAAGATGAGGGAGCATGCCAACCAAATACATTTAAGCATAATGACTTATCCAATGATAAACTCATGATGAATACAAATCGCAAACCCAATTATCCATGGCAAGCTGAACTCTAGAAGATTGACACCAATTCTACACACTGATATTGTGATAAAGAAACCTGAGCTCAATAGTTCCAGAAACAAACACATGCATATGTACGAATGTGTCATGGACTATTTTCTGGAAGGAAAGGAGACAACCAAACAGTTCTACTTTGTAAACAAAATAAGACTAGATAATCAGACAAGATAATCACAGTGTAACTATGAAAATGAAAATTTAGCCAATAACCAGAAAACCATCATTCCTTCAAAGAAATATCACCCTACAAACATTGCACTGTGAATGTAAGAAAAACAAATGACATAGCCTAAAACTTCTTAAAAGTACGCCAACTTTCATAATTCTGTATGCTTTGAAACAAAAAATGGCTACAAGGAAGAGAAAGAGACTAAATTGTCAACACAATCAAACCTCATGACTTGAGTAAATCGAACAAACATGGTGATTTTGGATAACTAAATCCCACTAATTAATAGTCAACCGAGCATGCCAATTTAATGTAAGTTTAACATCATTAACACCTTAATCCAATTGTAAACCGATGATAAGCAAAAGAAACAGCCTAATTAGTCCAAGCAATCGAAACAGCAGAAGTAAATCGATCTCTCTCACAGATGACAAGAGAATGGTAAAATCTGTACCCAAGCTAAGGCCCTAGGCCTTTGATGGCATCGACGAGCAGGCCATAGACCTCCTTTTCCAGATCATGCCGGCGAATCTGCATGCGCATATCTGCCTCAAGCTGTCGCCTCCATTTGACCTCGGCCACACTAGCCTCCTGTGGCCCAAGCATCGCCAACCCCTTCTCCAGCGACACGCCCGACATGGTCTGCCCGTTGAGCTTCCAGTACTCTCCAAGCACCTCCTTGACCATAGGAAGCTTGACGGCCCCCTCCCTAGCCGCGCCGACGAATCCCTCGTCGGCGTCATCCTCGTCGGCCTCCTCAGCCACCGCAATGGCATTCTCCTCGGGGCGTGCGAGCTCGGCGCCCCAGAGGGCCGCGCCCAGGTCGCGCAGCCGGTGCTCGTGCGCGGTGCTGGACTCCCCCAGCACCGAGTGCTGGAACTTGCCCTTGAGGCGCTTGAGCTTGTAGTACACCTTGGCCTGGTCGATGTGAGGCGCGAGGGAGTCCTTGATGGACTCGAACAGCTCGCCCATGTCCGGGAGGCGCGGCGCGATGCCGGTGCGGTCCTTGAAGGCGACCGCGCCCGAGAGCAGCGCGACCTCGTCGGCCTCGGTCCAGAGCTTGTTGACGGCGCCAGCGCTGCCCCGCCCCCCGCCCCCGCCGGACGACGCCGCGGCGGCGGCGGCGACCGAGGCCATAGCCGTCGCGAGCGTGGCGGAGTCCGGGAACGAGCGCGGCTTGGGCTTGCGGTCGCTCTTGCGGGAGGGCGCGGCGGAGCCGGGGTCCGCGGCGCGCTCGCGGCGGGAGCTAGGGTTAGGGTTCGGGGACGAGCGGTGGCGATCCCGGGAGCGGCCGCGGGACTTGGAGCGGGAGGTGCGCTTCTTGGAGCGCGGAGTGGTGGGGCGCAGGCGCGCGGCGGCGGAGGCGGCTTCGTCCATGGCGTGCGGGGACGGCCGCTTCGAGGGCATCGGCGGCGTGCGGGCGAGGCAGGCGGGCGATTCGAAATTTCGGTGGCTCGCGAAATCGGGGAGGAGGAGATGGGGGAGGGGAGCCGAGGCGGACCTCAAGGGGAAGGAAAGGAAGAGGAGTTCAGCGGCCAGCGGCCAGCGGCCAGCGGGCAGGCGGCACTCCGGAGTCCGGAAGAGAGCGGGCCGCGGCGCGGCGAGGCGAGCGTGTCGTGTTGCGTGCGGATTGCGAGCCTGACAAGGGTACGGTTTGTTCGTGCGTTTCCGTCGGCATGTCGCCCCCCGTGTCGCTCGCGCTGCTGCCGTGCTCGCCTTCCACTTCCGGAGCCTGCGCTCCCGACTCGGAGCGTGACATCACTCGGACAGTCGCACGGCACGGTGCGTCCTGTCGTGCCGCTGGTGCCGGCCGGCCGTTGTTTGGAATTTTGGATGACGCACCTCCGTTCAAGTCAGTCTGCAATTTTCCCCAAACCGGCAGCACGCCAGGCCTGGTCTAAAGTCCACGATGGCCCATGGCTCGCTACACGGTCCACGGTGCGCGGGAATGGACCCGTGCTTTGCCCGGACGGAAATATCCTACAATGGTTGCCATCGCCTTTGGAATGTGGAAAAACAAATATCCCTAGTCCTGAAACATACTTTGCATCCGCCTCCAGCCTAGCACGACAGAGATCGATAGCCGAATAGCCCATGCATGATTGATTCCCTCCCGCTTATCTTATCTCGCCCGTCGCGCGTAGAGCCCCACCAATTACACTACGCCATCAATGTCTGTCTGCCACCGAACCGGCAGCCGGTGTGGCCTCCGACAATGGCTATGACCCCCCGGCGCGAGCTGCAAGCGTTCGACGACACCAAGGCGGGCGTGAAGGGGCTCGTGGACGCCGGGGTCACGACCATCCCGGCCATCTTCCGTCACCCTCCGGAGTCCCTGGAGGCGGCCACGTCGCAGTCCCCACCGTCCACAGACGACGTGGCCGCCGGCATCATCCCGGTCGTCGACCTCGCGGCTGCACCGTGAGAAGATGTGGCCCGACAGATGAAGCGCGCGGCCGAGACCGTGGGATTCTTCCAGGTGACCAACCATGGCGTGCCGTGGGAGCTCATGGCCGGCGTGCTCGCCGGGGTGCGGCGGTTCAACGAGCAGCCAGCGGAGGCGAAACGCATCTTTTACACCAGGGACACTGCGCGCAAGGTGAGGTTCAGCTCCAATTACGACCTGTTCCGGTCCAAGGCCGCCAACTGGCACGACACCCTCTTCTGCGAGCTCGCACCGGACCCGCCAGGGCCAGAGGAGCTCCCCGAGGCTGTCATGTTGGAAATAAGAGCAATTTAGCGATGTATAAACACAGGTATGTGATTTGATACTAGCAACAGAGAGAATGCGAGAACGAACAACGGAGAGAGAATCGACATTCTTACAGTGAGATTGCTGGCGAAGGAAGACGTAGCAGACCGTCGACTGAGATCCGGATCAGCGGCGTAGAGGGAAGAAGACGCCCAGCGAGCAGTCGCGACGGCGCTTCCCAAAAACCTGATACGCCCCTACCCCGTGCAGGGACGCGAGGAGACGTAGGCTTCGGAGCCTGCTCTTCCGACACCGATGGCACGTCGGCGACGAGATGGAGAAGACGACGGCAGCGCAGCACTGTGGCGAGGAAGAGATGAATCTCTTGGTACTGAGGACGACGTCTCGCTCCATATTTATACACGCGTCCCAGCAAATAGGAAAGTAATTAGCCGCTCAATCACAGTATTATGGTAATTGACCTGCCGTTTGTGCACTTAAGATAATACGAGAATAATTGCTTACCAAATAGGTCAGCGCAATTTTCTCCATGCATGCAAAAATTCGGAGTGGCAAAAGGAGGCCGCGCACTCGCAAGGGTCGGAGCGAGAAATCGGCGGACCATTCATGCGCATGTCGTGCGTGCGCGCCCATTAGACCCGACCCGACCCGCCCCGCCCCGCCCCGCCCGGCCCAGCGAGGCGAGGCGAGCGAGCGCGCGCGCGTGTGGTTCTTCCTTTTCCTCTCCCCAATTGCTCTAACAAGATAGAGATAGCTCAACTATTTAAGTTGGCCTCACTTCTCTTGAAGTAGCAAGATGGGACTAAAGTCCCCCACCTTTCCATATATACATGCATATGCGATTGGGTCTTTGGGATTTATTTGGAATTGTTTAGCCCATGGCTTGGAGCTGCTGTCGGAGTCCCTCGGGCTGGCCAGAGACCACCTGCGCGAGATGGGCTGCGCGGAGAGCCTGAGCGTGGCGAGCCACTACTACCCGCCGTGCCCGGAGCCGCACCTCACCCTCGGCACCAGCCGGCACGCCGACGCCACCTTCGTCACCGTCCTCCTGCAGAACGGCATGGCCGGCCTGCAGGTGCTCCTCGACCGCAGGGGCTGGGTGGACGTCCCTCCTCTGCCCGACGCTCTGATCGTCAACATCGGCGACTTTCTTCAGGCATCCACTCGATCTCCACATCGTCTTGATCTCCATTTTCCTCCAAATTGTCAACGACATTGCCCGTGATGTGCAGCTTGTCAGCAATGGCCGGTTCAGGAGCGTGGAGCACCGAGTCCTGGCGAACAAGAGCAGGGACACGCCGAGGGTGTCGGTGGCGTGCTTCTTCAACGCGGACACGAAGAGCTCGACGGGGCTTTATGGACCCATCGCGGATGGCAGCAATCCCCCGCTCTACAGGAGCGTCACGGCTAGAGAGTTCGTCGCGTACTCGTACAGCAAAGGTCTCGGCGGTCGCCCGCTTGAGTGCTTCCGGTTGGGGGCTGAAGACTGAAGAGCATACTCCTAGACCAGCTGCGTAGTTAGTCATGCAAGTTATAATTACTTTGTACGTATAGTTGGTCAATCCAAAAAATTGTTTAAATGATGTCTGTACTTTACCGGTGCTAGAAAGGCTCCGGAGCTGGACTATTCTCGTCAGGAAATTTACGGAAAAAGTCGCCGAAAGGCATTGCAATTGCAATTGCTGGTCCGCAACCGTCGTGCTCGAATCTCCTATGCCGCAAGCGTAGCACATATCCTCCACCCGTCTCGTATATAAAGTTGCAGGAGGGCCATGAACATCAGGACAGATCACTGGCCGGTAGACACACATGGACGCGCTCTTCGAGCAGCTCTCCGTGCTCGCCGACATGGCTTTGGACGACCGGGTCGAAGACCCGGCGAGGCTGGACGGCATCCTGGCGCTCTTCGAGGGCGAGGCGCGCGCGTCGTGGGCGGCGGCTGAGGCAGAGCACGAGGCCGTGGCCCGCGCCACCGAGACCGCGGAGGTAGCGGCGGGCCACCTCGACGCCGTGATGGGCGCGGGCGCGGGCTGGTCCGGAGGCCGACGCGCAGTCCGCGGCCACCGCCGCGTTGGAAACGGCCTTCAACGCGACGTCCAAGGCTGTAGATCCAAGAAAAACAGATTGATCTCGTGGCGATCTGACGACTACAAATAGGTGTAGCGCTACAGTACAATATTCATATTTTATCTATCAGTCAGTATATCTCATGGTCTTATCTCCATGTCAGTGTGCGTGGCCTCAGCATCCTAGTTTTATCATTTGATTTGACATCGTCGAACAAATCAATCTTCTTATAATAGCGAGATGATATGGCATCACAATTCACTGAATTTATAGCATGATGAGCAATTATAACTTAGTTATTTGATACACAAATGTAGAATTAGAAACTGTCAATTCCCTGAACATGTACTATGAGAAGTTTTTGCGGGCCTAAAATTGTCAAACTACTCTATTTCTATGTTGATGAAATATCGATTCCGTCTATTCTAAATTGTAAGTCATTTAAAGAATTTTGAGGAATCAAAGTATCTTAAATTCAACTAAATTTATATAATAAGATTGTAATATTTATGATGCCAACTAATTATCGTTAGATTCTTTATCAAATATATTTTCATAGTATACCTATTTTAATGTCAAAAATCTTCATAATTCTCTCTATAATTTTGGTCAAATTTGAGATACTTTGATTCTTCAAGATTTTTGAAATGACTTACAATATAGGATAGAGGGAGTAGTAATCTTCAACTGTTGCTCTTGCTTTTTGTTGTACTCACGAATGAGTATCTAGTCTAGCTGAGTTAATTAGATAAGTATATCTAGTCACCCCTATGGTCGAATCCCTTGTGGAAGTGAATTTAGGCTAGGATATTTAAAAAAAATCCTCTCTCTCCTGTTCTAGACTAAAGCACTAAGCACATATCTAAGATTTGACCTTATGTCTACTCTCATATACTCACTCACAAAACGAATATAATGGCTAAATCAGTTATTAGTAGACTCAACATTGAAATAACATTATCTGGTCGATGCAACAAGGTATTAGACATCTTTAATTCTTCTTCCATATGAAACATCATTGAACTTTGGTACACTACCAGAAAACGATTTTACAAGGGGTTTCTATTTGTGACGATGCTGGATGTTGTGACATGTCCAATGTTTTTGATTGTCACTTGATTCACCGTTGGAACTGCACTTTTGGCTTCAGTGTTCAAGAATGCACTATGTAAATCAATTAGGGTCGAAGCCCCGGCCATAAGATGGCTTAATGCTATGCACACGAGGATTCGAAGCGTGGTTGCTAGCTCAACTCTAACACAAGCTAGCCCAGGCAAGAGAATGCTCTATTTTGCATTGAGGAAAGCTACGAGCAAAGAAGACAAATAAAAACTTGGAAAACCTATCTATTTTTTATTTAAGATTTTCATGTCTAATTTGAGCTGTACTCTACCAACTTTTTTACTAACTCTTTGAAAAAGAAGGTAAGGCTCTCCATTGAATGTCTTTTTGCTAAATTAAAAAAAAGGAAGATTGCTCTTCAACTGTTGGCCTAGAAGGAAAGATCTCTCTTCAAACAGAGCATTGGACAAGTCTTTTTCTTTTTAGGGAAATTGGACAAGTCTATCATAAAAAGGGCTGGAGCCCAAATCAATTTAGTCCCAAACTGTCATTCCTAGCCCAAGCCCCAAGATGAGCATCCCTATTCAGCCCAACCAAACCGGTTACCTGGCGCCTGGCCTGGGCCCCCACCGGCTCCCATGAAGACGGAGATCCGGGCCCACCCGCCACCCACCCACATCACGTCACGTGAAAGCGCGGTGGCAACCGTCTTCTCTTCAGCGGGGGTGTACGTGTTGCGCGGGCGCCTGGTGGGCCTACCTACGACCACCAACACACAACGCGTCGTGTCGCTTCTCCTGCCAAACTATAACTGACTCGTGGACCCGTGGGATACGTAGAGGCGTGAGGGACCACGTATCAGTCATGCACCGTACAACACCGCCCCGTGACCCGGCTCAAGGAGAAACAGCATCGGACCAGGTATATCCCCTCCCGAGGAAACTGCTACAGCCACGCGTGCCACCTCACTACCATGCGGGCCCGCATAGTCAGTGACTTCATAAACTGGCTCCGCGTGCGCGTAGCGGCGTCTCGGAAGGCGCCTTTCTCGAGGTGGGAGCACGACACGCAGGCCCAGCCCACTACGAGGGGGAAGCGACAAACAAGCGAACGGGCGCTTTGATTTTTACAGAAGCGTCTCTCCTCAGTTCTCTTTCCCTCTCGCTCCCGGATCTGAACTCCCCCGAAAAAATCGTACCTGAGAGAAACCCTAGCGCTGGAGGTTTTCCGCCGTGGCGCCTCGCCGGAGACCCCCGCTCGCCGCGGCCGCCGACGCGTCGCCCTCGTCGTCCCCCTGGAAGTCCGGCGACGATGCGCCGCCGCCCGCCGGGGGCACCACGGCGGCGGCGGCGGCCGCCGGCGTCACCCCGCGCGAGCAGGCCAGGAAGGCACTGTGTGTGCGGTCGCCGTTTGACGGGGAGGAGGCTGCTGGACGGGACCCCTGGTTGCCATCCCGAGTTGCCAGATGGGCGGCGGTGGGTGACGTGCGGAAGAATCATAAGAAGAGCCAGCCCCAGCAGCAGCAGCCGCCGGAGCCAGCACCTCCCCCGAAGCAGCACCCGAGAGTGCCTCCTGGGTGCAAGGGCTTTTGGGAGCAGTTGGAGCCCTATTTCCGAGAGTTCACAGCCGAGGATTTCGAGGAATTAGTGACGAAGCATCAATTCTGTCCCAGCCAGATTGATCCCTATTTTGTGATACCAGTTGTGGGCAGTAGTAAGGAGTTGGGGGAGAATTCAGATCTATCTCATGCTTTTGAAGCAGATGAAAGCCCAGATTTGAGCTCGAATTTGGACAAGCATAACAAGGAGTTGGATAGGGGCAAAGAGGATATTCAGGACAGTTTGGATGATGTTGGAGCCAGTGTAGAGCTGGTCACCCATGATGAGAGTAATAGAGAGAATTGTGATCAGGACATGCAGGAAGTGATTGTGCAGCAAGAGGAGCAGCCGGTTGAGATCTTGTTGGATCAAAGCAGGACTAATGGCAATATTTTACCAGGATGCAAAGAGGATCCGTGTCCTTCTCTGAGCTGGCTCTTAGGAGCAAGGGGACGGTTTGTGCTCACTTCAGAGCGCCCAAACAAGAAAAGGAAGCTCTTAGGTGCAGATGCTGGGCTAGAGCAGCTTGTACTGCTGCCATCCCCTGATGGTGAGGATGGTTCAATCTGCGATGTTTGTTGTTTGGGAGAAAGTGACATGATATCTAACAGGATGCTTCATTGCAAGTGCTGTGAGATATCTGTGCACCAGAAGTGTTATGGTGTGCATGTTGTGCCAGATCGTTTCTGGTTTTGTGTTTGGTGTAGCCGGAATATTGGGATGCCGCGGAGGTTGACACGGAGTGATGCCTGCCGGATTGTGTCAATGCCCTGTGTGCTCTGTCCAAAGGAGAAAGGTGCTTTGAAACCTTTCAAAAGGGACCCTGGTCCATCCACAGATGGAGGAAACCAAGAATTTGTACATTTATTTTGTAGTCTTTGGAGACCAGAGTTTCATGTCAAGGACATGGAATCCATGGAGCCTGTCACCAATATAGTAGACACCCAAGAGAATCAATCAAAATTGGTGTGCAGCCTTTGCAAGGTCACACATGGCTCATGTGTCCGCTGCAGCCATGGTATGTATTTGAACATAATCACTCTGATTCCAACACTAAGCTACATTCGTTTCCTGTTTCTGAGAACTGAAGTTCTTATATGCCTGAATTTTTAATTTAAGATATGTTGTGGCACACCCTATGACATTACAAAGTCAATATCCAATTTTTGTTCTGGATATCAAGACTCTACTTCTATTTTTCCCCCTAATATGGTTTAAACTGAAATAATTTGTTCTCTTTTTCTTTTTTTATTCTCTCTTCTCATACCCCAGTTTCACTTATGTGAAATCTTATCTTAAAAAGTGAAATGCATCAGTACTCCTTAAACTTGTTCCACACTACCACCAGTGTCTTCCATTTCCTGAATTCACAGGTTCCTAAACTAGTTAAGTGTGTCATTTGTCAATATTTAAATATTCCTAATCAAGCATGTAACTGAGAAGAAATATCCTCAGAAGCCGATGCTTTCATTGACCCTTTTTAAGAGCAGTTTTTAAAATATATATATTTTAGTGTCTGCATGCCTTATCACTCAAGCATTTTCTTGATTGACGTCTTATCAACATGCCTCTCCTGTTAAGTTGCCATTTTAAGCCAAAGCCATCAACATTTGGATCTTACCATATTTGAAGAGCTGGCATTCTACTATTTGAGTTATGTTGCATGGATAGTTGCGCTTGAATAGACAACCCACTTAGTGTTTCTCATTAACTAATTGGTATGCAGTTCTAGGCTTTTTGGGACCTTAAGAGCATGAATCATTAGGAAAAAAATACTGACAACATACAAAATCAAATTGACCAATGAAAAAGGATTTACTTAGTTGTACAGAACCACATAGTGAGTCTTTTTTTACCTCTCTGTGTTCCTGTGGCAAATCTTTGTCATCGAAGTTATCATGCAAGTCAAATTGGTTTATTATTAATGAAGGTTTGGCAAATAAATTGTGATTCCTTGTTCACTGTTTCTGTAAGATAGAGCTCTACATGCCTTCTAGATCTAGAGTTTTCTAAGGTTAACCTTCTACAAATAAGGATGTAATTTATTTTGGGGATGATCTGGTAGTTGCCTGGGAGAAATCTATGCACTGTGACACTCAGTTATGGTGTTTCTGTCTTTTGACTACTGGTTTGTTTGTGTGTGTGTTGGGGGCCCGGGGGTGGGTGGGGTGTGGGGTGTGGGGGGTGGGGTGCATTGTTTTATGATGAATACAAAATGTGAAGTTACATAATTGTCTCTGAGAAGGTCGGAAGCTGCACCTTGAAAGTTGCAAATAGAAAGTATGTCTATTTTTCTTTCTATTTTTGCCAGTATTTAAGGGAACCATCAATTTAATGAATATGCATTCAAAGTCTACTATTTCGTCCGTTTTGGTTTGAAATAGTAGATCCGTGACATCAATGTCTCTTAAAAGTTCTACGATTAATATGTTATGTTAATAGCATAAAGATTGACATTATGATAATTGCATGAATAGATTTTTCTTTGAAATGCTTTCACAAAAGTATAATTCCTTGTTAGTATTTATAGATATTAAATATACAAATTAGTGTTCAAAGTCATGTTTTGGTGTCCGGGCAATGCCAAAAATATAAAATGAAATAGAGCATAGGGAGTATTCTGTACATCTGAACAATAGTTCAGTCTAATTTTATATAATCCATTCATTTTCTAAGTTCATGCGGTTTTTAGGAGCATGCAGGACTTCCTTTCATCCTATATGTGCAAAAGAGTTCAAGCTTCAGATTGAGATATGGGGGAAGTTTGGTCATGATAATGTTAGTTCTTTTCCTTCTTATTATTAAATCTGTTCATTATGTTTGATTCCTTATTATTAATTTGTTCTTATTTTTATCTGTTAATAGGTTGAGATGCGAGCGTTTTGTCCAAAGCATTCTGCTGTCAAAAGCATCAGCCCCATACAGAATGAGAAAAGTTTATCTGAACTGGATTCCGCTCAAGTAGAGCCGCATGATGGAAGACCTGTTAATGGAAATGAACAGCAAGTGAGATTTACACGCAGTAACAAGGACAAATTTGTGAACAGCACTATTACTACTACTGGTTCTTGTAGCCTAAACAGAGCACAGACAACTGAAGTGGCTACCGTTCCATCCACACTTGGAAGCACTCAAGAAACTCAAAGTGCAGATATAGCTGTTGATCAACCTTCTGCAGATGGGAATCTTATGAGCAAATCTGGAGATGTTTCCGGAATTCTTAGAAAGGTATTTGCTCGTCTTACATAGCCAGATTAAGGTATGGAGGTTTTGAACCTAACTGCATTTTGTATATTTGCACTGACGACACAGCTAGTTGACCAAGGAAAGGTTAGTCTTGCTGACATAGAATCAGAACTGGGTCTTTGTTCAGAATCAGTGGAAGCTGCTCTTCAGGTAATTTTCTCAGTGTTTCTACTGGTTGTGTGCCAACATGTAATAATTGGTACATACATCTCACTCAATTTATTCTAGCACAAGCTTGTGGTATGTGCGTCGCTTTTGAACTGTCACTTAGGGAATTATTATTTTCCCCAACTTGTCAACTTTTTAGTCTTTATGTAGGCTGCTTATGTCTTTTTTAGAATATATAAAAACAGAGATTTAAATGTGTACGTTATGTGAAAAGTCCTATGTAACATTACAAGCGAACAAAATTTTCACTGTGCATATAAACAGTAAAGATGAAACTATACTATAAGTTTAACCATAAGTATGCTCTATGGTTGTATTCTTGTGTTTCAAAATGCGATGCTACTATCGCCCTCGATATGTTTTGAGAGAAAAAATGGTGCCCTTTACAGCCTGATGAGACAACTGCTTACTCCCCTGATCTGAAGTTGAAAATGATCAAGTGGCTGCAGAACTCTGAACATGCACCTTCTGTTCAAGTGAAGTCATTTAAAGAGGATTCTTTGGCACAAGGTAATAACCAATAATGTTTCATCCTCCATTATCTGTAAAACTACAATGGCTGTGCTCCTGTGCCACTGTGGCCATGCTGTCTTTATTTTATATTTTGTCTGGATGCGGTTTAAAGTTTGTTGTACATAGTATGCTTTATTTATCTCTCTTGTAACTACAATGCTCTACATTTATGGGAGTTGTATTCTCTTTTATTCTATAGGTGATGACCGAATTAGCTAACATTTGCCAATCATTTCTTTGTACAGCCTGTCTAATCTAATGTGTGATACTTAGGCTCTGTTTGCTTCAGACCACTTCTGCCTTTTGCCTCAGAAGCAGAAAGCTGAATCAAACAACTACCTTTTGAAATCGCCTTTTGGGAAGCAACACTTCATTTTTATTAGAAATTTTTGAAGCTAGAAGCTGGTCTGTAGGAACTTATGTTGATTTTAAGTTCTACGGGATGACAATCTGAGGGGTATTACATATATTATACATTTCAAGGAACAGGTTTCCTAGAAGCATTGGCATCATTTAAAAGCCAGTTTTTGAAAAGCATCAGCACAAACCAACATGCCCTTAGATATGATGCTATTGGTTATTAGTGCGCCAGTGCCAACTGTCATGTACTGTTTTGATCTACTTGCTTTAGAAATTTCTTGCTAGTGTTGGGCATGCAGCCTGCCTCTTCTGTTTCCCTTTTCTTTTTAAAAAAACTTGGGAGTCAATCATCTGATTATCCCTTTTTGAAGATTAAACTACTCCAGGGCAATGAAGCCTCAATTTCATTAATTTTATAGACTTCTGATTCTTCTGGTATTTATGAACAGGTACACTTCTTAGGAGTGAAAGTAAGAACTTAACCACTGCTACACTTCAATCAGGACAGGAGGAAGCCATTTCATCAATTGATAATCATTTTCCAGAAAATGACAGTGCTAATAGGGGTGATTTGATTCAAAATGGTTTTGATAGATGTCCTGATCCTGATGTAAATCAGATTTCTGGCCGGCATTTGCTCAAGTATGTCTACCCCCAATCCTGATGTGTCTCTCTCCTCTCTCTCCCCCCTTCCCCCTTCCTTTTCCCTCTTCCTTTCTCCATTACTGGCATGTGTGTACACTGTGTGCACAGGCTTTAGTTACTTTGTTACACTGGAACCTTCTCGCACATTATTACAGGCAGTGTTTTATTTGAATGGATAAATAACTTAATACTGCTTTTCCCCCATGTAGCATGGATGGTTACTGCTGCTATATTCATCCTGTCATTGAGAAGAGGTTGCAAGGTTTGTGGAGTAATAACATGGAGCAAACTATACAGGAAAATGGTTATCATGGTAAATTCCTGCTGCCTCCTTCCTGTCAATTAAACAGAATCCATTGCTTGTTTCTTTTTTCACATCTTAAAATCAACTTTATTTTCTCCCAATTTGACTAGAAGATTTATCTTGCTCTCTTCATGATGAACCTGGTGGTTCATCAACAAAAGTTGGGCAATTAGCAGACAAAGCTGCCTTGGATCAAGTCTGTAAAGCAAAATCCTCAGATACTCTCAAGCATTCACCTGATGATGAAATAGAAGGGGAAATAGTTTATTTACAATCCAGGCTGCTTGATGGTGTTGTTTCTATGAAGCAGAGATATGGTAAGTTTTTCTTTATCATGTACATTAATATTCCTTATTACTTATGCAGCCATACATACAATATGGTTTTGGTTGTTGTCCGCTTATTAATTCCCCTGCTGCTGCAGTATGCTAAAATGAACTACTTAGATGTGTTTATATTCCTTCAGCTTTCTGAATCGATATTTCAGTCCGTCTTATATCTTGCAGAAGATTTGATACTCAAGGTTGTCCAGAATATTTCTTACGAGTTGGATTCTTTCAATAAAAGAAAATGGGATCATATCATTGTGAATCAGTTTCTTCGTGATCTGAGGGAAGCTAAGAAGCGTGGAAACTCAGAGAGGAGACACAAGGAAGCTCTAGCTATCCTGGCTGCAACTGCACCTTCTGTTGTACCAACCTCACGAAATGCAGCAATGAGGAAAGAGACAGAAAACAATGTGGCATCTGCCAGACGAGAGGTTATCACTGTGCTTTGTTTGTTCAGTTGTTTCTTGTCAGGCATTATTGTTTTTTATTGAGTTTTTTTTTTGTTTCCAGAGTATGCCTAGAAGCAATGCTGGATCCTCAAGAATTGGCCAACTATCTTCATCACCACAAGCAAAGGATTTATCATTTTCCAATAGCAAAGTCTCAGAGGAAACTAACTTCGGCATTTTCGATCTAGCAAAATTCTCCAAGAAAAGTGCTCTTCCCTGTGATATTTGCATGCGATGTGATACTGTATTGAACCGTATTTTTGTCTGCTCCAGCTGCAAGGTGATTTGCATCTACTGCCTTTTTTTTGTCCCAAATAAATTGCACTCCATCAACTACTAACTGGCTTGATCAGCAGGCTGCTGTCCACTTAGATTGCTACCAGAGCCTGAAGTATCCCACAGGCCCATGGAAGTGCGAACTTTGCCACGAGATGCCCTCAGATTTTGTTATCTCTGGTGAGCTATCAGATGAAAATGGCACGAAAGCTTGTTTGGTGCAGTGTTGTTTATGCCATGGAACATCTGGCGCTTTTAGAAAGACTGTGAAGGGTCAATGGGTTCATGCTTTCTGTGCTGAGGTAGTGATTTCTACTTTTCTCTTTCCATGTTGTTATTTAGGCTTATGTACATTTATTCATTTAAATTACTCCAACTTTCCTTAGTGGCTGTTGGAGACTACATTCAGAAGAGGACAACATAATCCAGTCGATGGAATGGTATTATCTTGTTCTAACTATGCTCTTAGTATTTCTCTATTGGCAAATGAATATTTCTTCTTTCATATCTCTAGAAGCCATATTGAGTACAATATGACTGAATTATATCTTATTTGTTTTGTTCTGGCTGTTCAATCAAACCTAAGGAGAAGCTTCACAAGGATAAAGATGCATGCTCTATATGCCACCGCTATGTTGGTGCATGCTTGAAGGTTTGGTTTTTAAAAGGATCCTTTATACGTATTGATCTAAAAATGTAGACAACCGAATCAGATTTTGCTAACCTCCTATCTTTCAACTATGCAGTGCAGTACAGTAGACTGTCAAATTACTTTTCATCCTTCATGTGCTAGAGATGCTGGTTTTTACATGAATACAAAAAGATTGGGTAATGTGTTGCAACATAAAGCATACTGTTGTAGACACAGTATTGAGCAGAGAAAGGTAAGAGATACTTTAAAGTGTTTCGGAGAGGTTGATGTCTTCACCATGTAACTAGATTTGTATCCTTATATGTCACAATTACCTTTACATCCTTCTATCGAAATTCGTGCAGTCCTATCGTCAACAATATGGACCTGAGGAAGTCAAGAGCATGAAACAAATGAGGGTAAACACACCGCTTACATACTTTATCATGTGCTTTTGTGTCAAAACAGCTCTCAGCACTCAAGTCTTACTTGGTTCATTAGATTTAAGTATTAGTGTCATTATTTGCGGGTCGAGCATCAGCCATGGTGAAAATCATTATAGGCATTAACCAGTGTCCAGCAGGCTGTATTTGATGAATATATATGGCTATTGCAGTCCTAATAAATGATAGATATCATAATTTCACATATAAACACAACTTCAAATCATATTTTTTATATCTAGACATGAATTGATTTACAGAAGCATCAGGAGCATTCTAAAATATCTATGCTCATACCTGACAAGTAGTAAGAAACAAGAAACTTAAGTTTCTCTGATTTGGACTTCGATAATGTTTACAAAAAATGGTTTGATGCTAGTATTTTTGCTGCTGATCAGTGGCCTATAGCTTGACGATGGTGAAGAAACTCTTAGATTGTATGCTTCTGTTTTTTTCATTCTTGGCAGGTTGAATTGGAACTATTACGCTTCCTTTGTGAGAGGATTGTTAAGAGAGAAAAAGTGAAGGTAAGCTGTTAATTGTGTCTATTTCTGCACCTTTGGTTTCTCGGGATGTTTAATAGTTATCTTTCATACTTTGCTTTGTGATAACAGAAAATGGTGATATTGTTCTTCATCCTTATGTGTGTTTTCTCATTTTTTGTCATACTAATGTTACCTATCCTACAGAGGCGGATATATTTGTTATAAACTACCCCTGGCCTCCACATTTTAGGTCCTGTCGTTTTTGGCAAACTTTGATCAGCAACTGATACAAAATATATATGGTTTTGGTTATACATAAGGCCTCCTTGGTTGGTATCCAAAATTTGCCCTGCCAAAACTAGGGCATGCCAAATTTTATTTGCCAAAACCTTGGCAAGAATTTTGGTATCATTCGATTTGTTTTGCATATACTCTCTAGCGCTGGTTTTTTTTATAAACTTGATACGGCGCCGGTGGGGAGGTGTGCGCAAGGGAGAGTAGAGGGGTAGCTGGGATTGGGAAGAGGAACACAGAGTTGCAGAGGGTAACCGGGCTGGTCGTGGGTCTCGGCGGTGGAGAGGTCAGAGTCCTTTGGCGCCACCGTTGAAGGAAAACCCATGCCCCTGCAGGACGTTTATTCCTTCTTCGATATTTCTGATTATAGATCCAAGCTGCCCTTTATAATTTAGATGCAATTGCCTAACAGTAATAAAACACATTGCCTATAATCTATCCTGAAATCCTCTTGCTTTGGATCTTGCGGCATGTCCAATGTTTTGGGGTTGGTTGTTGGATTCGGCATAAGGACTGCACTTTAGCTCCTGCTTTCGAGGGAGGCCATTAGGGAAGATGATGATGGAAGAGTCTGGATAGAATATTATGTATTTTTTATTTCAGTTTTTTTCATGTGTAATTTGAGGTTGTATTGTGCCAGGATTTAATGTGTCCTCCCTTCCCTTCGAAAAAAAAGAAAGCCTCTTTCCTAAACTAACCAGCCCCTTGGTCGTGTGGGCGTAGTGGGCGCCTAGGATGGCGCCTGTATTGTCGACCCACATAGGAGAGGAGTCAACAAGACTCTGTTTGTCCCATGTAGTTTTGAGGGCTGGCATGTGAAAAGTAAAAATATATGCTCTTCTAACTCTGATTTTCTTGAAATATGTTATGTGCATAACAAAGTAAAAATAGAAGACTTTTAAGGCACTGGATTGCAATGAGAGGATGATTTTGATGTCCGTGTATTAGAAAATTTGCCAAATGAGTAGGGGTCAGGTAAATAAGTATATGCACCAAAAGATTGCGGCTATTTTCAGTGTTGATGTCAGTTATTATTGCTCACATGTGGCTCAGTTGTCAACCCTCCCATCAATCTGAAAAGTAGAAACCTTGTGAACCAAATGTGTAACACTTGGGTTTCTGTTGTGGTCAACTGATCTTACTGCATCAATTTTGATGTTTTTTGACAAACATTTTTCATCTTCATTACCAGAAGGATTTGGTTGGATGTGCACATGACATACTTGCTGCAAGGAGGATAACCGCTGTCTCTTCTTTGTGGACTTCTTGTTATGCTTCTGGACCTGGAGCAAGTTCAGAATCTGCCACTACTTCTGTTAATAACAAATCATATGGTGGAACGGTTCAAAGGTCGGATGATGTCACCGTGAGATCGGATGATGTCACAGTGGACAGTACAGTTACCAAAAAACATACCGTCAGGTTTTCTCTGCATCACAGGGACACTGATAGGAACACTGCTGACAGTTCCACGTCAACAATATCATACAAACGGAAGTTGGATGATGGGGAATCACTTGCATTCAAGAGTCTTCCTGGAGCACCAGCTACTGCCTTACTGGAGTCACAGGATGTAGAAAAGAAGCCAATAGATAAAAAGGTTCTACATTTTTAATGGATGATTTTACATTTGTATTTGCACAATTTATGAAGTGTTTGCATTCCGTTTTATCCTCATTGATTCTGATGCTTTACATTACATTGCAGCGTAGGGAAATATATCAAAAGGAGCTTGTCATGGCTACTTCTCACCAAGCTTTGTTGAAGAACAAGAGCCCTCCAGAGAGATATGTTTACACTCGCCGGAGCTCCATGTCCAAAAGGAAGCAGTGTAATCAGCATGTAGTTGAAGGACCTGCTGGATGACAGCAGACGAAGTAGCATCTTGGTGGCTTCTTCTTGGATGTTTGGAGAGTATTCTTGGAAGCTCGATGGAGAAAAGCACAAAGCAAATACAGCAAGCGGGGCTGCCCATTAATCATGACGGAGCCACAGGGGCAGGCATGGCTGCACCGAAATTGGTAATTTGATGCAAATTGGGCTCTTGGAAGATTTGACCCATTGAGCCCATGTCATCGTGGAGGACTGGAGGCCAACATGAGTGAATTCATTCACTGATTTAGTTAAGGGCAGGTTTTGTGAAATATGCCCTACTGCTAGTATGGTGTCTTCACATTAATTATGTTGAAGAAGGAAATCGTTTGAATTATGCGTGGCGAAAGATAGTGGGTAGACAAATATTGCTAACTGGCGCCTGCTAATAGTCCATCAGCACATGAATTACCGTGTTTAGGAGTTGTAGCTATGTACTAACAGAACTGCATGTTTTGTTGTTGTGTGGCTTACCTCTATTCTGACTTGTGAAATGAACCCTCGATGAGTTAGGGCATTTCATGTTTGTACAGGCATGTAGGTTTAGCCTCCTGCTATGTTTCATAAGCATCATCTTGTAGCCTTATGTGGTTAACCAGATCTTTGATTTATTAGTTATTTTAGTGAACCGATAGCTGCCTTGTGTCCAAATGGGTTGCTGTATTCATATCTGCTGATAGCGTCAAGGCGGTTTATTGCCGATGATGAGCTTCCGCATTATTCTTTTTTAACGAAATATAGTGCTTGTCTTGTGAATACTTGCTGTAGCCTCAGACTGTAATAATGTACATATATTCAACTTCAAAAGTCTGCTTATGTTTTATGAATGGCTCAATCGTCAGCCTTACGTCCTCATGATGCCTGGTGCGAATGTGGAACAGCCTTGGATTGTTGGCACAAAATTATGAAACTGCATGAACTGCGCGAAGAGTTAAGGAAACTTGAAAATTGTATCTTTTAAACTTATAGTCTGGGGCTAAGCTTGATCTACACTAGAAAACCATCAAACTATTCTGGTGTGCACCTTAGCACCTATGCTACTCTGTCCAATTGGAGTGTCAAACTTTCTTCAGTCTAATTAGATTTGTTCATTTATATTTTAAAATAAATTAGTTACAATAACATATTCATCTAATGATACTAGTTATACACTATAGATATGAATATTTTCTTACATATAAAACTCTTTATGGGACTGAGGGAGTATAATCAAACCTTCAAAGGTTTTAGAATCATAACACATAAGACGTGTACTTCCTTCGTCTTAAATTATAGTTCACTTTGACTTTTTTGGTTCATCTATTTTGGTATGTATCTAAGCATAATACAGTATCTAGATGCACAGTAAAATAGATGTAACAAAAAAAATCAAAATGAACTATAATTTAAGACGAAGGGAGTACAATGCAAAAGATTAAATACGAATTTTCTGGCATTATACTTTAAGTGGTAAACGATGTTTCTATATACAACGAGACGTCAACGGTGACTTATTGACGTTAGCGATGACTCCGAGAAACTCTAGATCTACTGTCCGAGTCCTTTAGAGATGCCTTAGGCTAACTTCAACCGAGTTGGCAAACCAGTAGGCAAACGCAATTTGCATCGTCTACGGTGCTTTTTGGCTGAAAGAAAGGCCTCCAACAGAGGACGCAGACGGACCATTCATTTTGTGTAGCGGGCCAAGCAGAAGGCAAAATACATCTTCTCTCTCCACACAATGCAAATCTCCAGCCTCTCTCTCTCTCCTGTCTGCTTCAACCGTTCCTTCCCCATCTCCACGCCGAGGGCTACACTCGCCGCCGTCCCCGTCCCGCTGCGCCACAAGACGCGGCTGCTTGCGTGCGCCCCAGCGCCCGCGGCAGCCCGCACCCTGGCAGCCGCACCCACTCACGCGTGCCCCGCCGGCCGTGGCGGTCCGGTGCTTGCCTGGGACCCGGCGTCTGCGCCCACATCCACGGCGAGCTCGACTGCGAGGGCGGCGGCCACGAGGATCGCGAGCGGCGTGGAAAGGTGCGCCGGGGCCGCGAGCGCCACACGCGCTGCGAAGAGGAAGACCACGAGGCGCTCGCCGGTGACCAGTGCCAGCGACAGGGACTGGGACGCTCCACCTCCGTCCTCTCCTCCTCGCCGTCCGGGTCCAGACGGGGGCTCGCGCGCGCGCCACGCCTAGCGGCGTCCGCATCCCCTCTGGCTCTGCTCCCTCCACTCCCGTTCGAGCAGCCCCGCGGCCGACTCTCGGCAGCCGCGTGCGTGCTCGGCGCCGGCGAGGTGGCCGTCCGCGTGCGTGCTCGGCACCGGAGACGGCGCGCTGTGGAGGAGATGCCCGGCGGCGGCGCAACGACATGCCGCGTCATGCGTCCGGCGAGGGTGGCGGGTTGACCGGAGCGGAACGGCCGAGACGGGCGCGTGCTGCATGGCGACGGCGCAGCGGAAAGGCACGGCCGCACGGGACGCGGGGTTGAAGAAGATGTGTTCCAGATATGCCTTTGCTGTTGGAGAGATCCTAATTTTAGGTGCGTGACATGTTCCTGTGGAAGACCGAAACCAAAGAACGGGTGCTGTGAATAGGTTTTACTCGGAGATAGTAAGTAGGGTTTTAATACGTGTGTTTATAAGGATAAATATACGTATATGTTATAAACATTTATATTATAATATATTTAAAAAAATGAATATGCCGAGGATAGACTATCAAAAATAATCCTATAGTCCGCCGATATGCACTCCCGGTTACCAACATTTCTCACGTAATAGCTAGCTATAAAGTCTTGCATCAAGACAAATGTCACGGGTAGAGTGTTCATGATTAAAAATTAGAATCAGGACTTGTTATATTTCAGGCCCTTATATTCACATCTAACATTGACTACATCTGTGTAGATACCAACCGTCAATAGACATTCTACGTCACCTGAACACAAAGGACGACTGATGATGCTCGCAAAAAAAAAGGACTACTGATGAGTAGAAACTGTGCTAACAATTAACATATTTGTGATAGTAGGATAAATATGGACTATTTTTTGGAAAAAATTATGGACTAATATAGGCTAAAAAGCTAATATACTATTTATACATTAACTCTTATTAGCATATGTTTAGCTTCCATATTTGACATATAAAACAAAGGCTAACTGTTAGTCTACTATAGGATCCAAACACCAGAGTACAACTCGCCGCGTGAGACCTAACATCATCGGTTCCTACTCATATGACATAATTCTATCATGCTGAGTCGAACTTTTCTCTTGTGCTCGTGAGGAGGTCTGTTCTTTCCTGTAGGTTCAATGCCACTCTTTCTTCTTCACTGTTCTCTTTGTTCGCCCTCTTTGAAAAGATAAGGTTGACAACTTGACAAAGTTTGACTATCTTGACACACGAAGGAATACTGCAACCTACTAGATTTTAAACCTACTTTAGCATGACAGTCTGTTGAAAGCAAATTACGGAATGCAAATAGAGAGTGTTAGGAAGACTTGATTTGTTTTTTACGAGATATTAAAAGTGCAGATACTCTTAATTAACTTGTCCTCGTTGAAGCATCTAGATCATTTTTTCTTGAGTGGAACAATATTCCTAGTTCACTAGGTGCTGTTCAAAGTACAGCACAAAAATATTTGCGTTCACTTGGAATTGTCACAAAGAGAAAATGTTTCTAGTCCAAGGGAAAAGTGTTATATATTTACGAGAAAAAAAGTTCTAGGCTCTTGCAATTGCTCTAGGCTTAAAGTGAAAATGGTTTCTAGCTTCAATTGTTCACCTTAACAATAAAATATATAAAATTGTTTCATTTATTATTATTGTTTTCTTATTTTAAACCAGTATCCCACTAGCCATTGGAAGTGTCCCATGGAGAGAATAAATGGAATCGAGAAGATAAGAAGAGATATAAAAAGAGAGAGAAAGAAAGAACTTGGAAAAATACGTCAAAAATAACGGCCCAAGAGAAGGCCCGTGCGGGTACGCTCCCCTGAGCCCAACAACCCCGGACTGGGCCGTACGTCGCATGCCCGCATCACGTTTCACCCCCGCGTGTGCTTCCGTCTCCCTCCCTCCCACCCCCTCTCTCTTCTCCGACGACGGGGTGGGCTGCCGCTGCTGCCGACGCCGCCGCCGACGCCGCCCTACTCCTGGTGCCGAGGCCATCGAAGGTATCTCCTCCGGCGACTAGCACCTACCAGGTATTCCCACCCCTTTTCTTCCCTTCCTGCTGTGCGAAAGCGAGCACCCAAACCCTAACTTAAATCTATTTGACTATTTGATGTCTATAAGCTTGCAACCTTTTGCAAAATTATCGGCTTTACATGTCCCTTTACTGGGTCTTCCCTTGGTGCTAGTACTTAGCGCCTACTGTTTACAGTATTTTCTTCAATGAACATGTGAAGAATAAATTGAAGGGCGGCCCTGGTGCAAGCGGTAGAGCTTTACCGTATGTGACCAAGAGGTCCAGGGTTCAAGCCCAAGCCTCTGCACATTTGTGCAGGGATGACTGCTGACTATTTTTCCATCCCCAGACCCCGTAGTGTGGGAGCCTACGGCACTGGGTACGCCCTAACATGTGAAGAATAAATTGAAAAATAACATGGGGGATCAACACTTGAACACTTGCTTGGTCCCATTTGTTGAGGTACAGTTCCTTTGCAAGCTAAGGATAGTGATAATAATCAGCCTTCCCAGGAATGGATCATGACGTTAAAATTAAATTGTAATTGCATTGAGTATTTTGTTATTCCCATTATTTCACGCATGCCTCAACAATTTCAATCATTATCGATGTGAACAACTTCTTTTTTCTTTGAACTGAGCATTTTGTTTTGGCTTGGGAAATCGGAACACCCAGTTGAATGATCCTCGCTCCACCACTGGCACCTGCATCATTGAGACATGTCTGCAATGGTTCTACATTTTATTATTGGATTTATATTTGAATTTGTAGCACCTGAGTTCATTAGGTCTTTTCTTGAATTCAGTCTCTAAGATAATATCTTGATTTTTGAACAGTATTCTGAACTTTTTCAATTATCTGTTTTCCTGGGTGTTCTATTCTTTTACTCTGGGTATCCTATTTTCACAACATCCTGCTGCCTTGCTTCTGAGTGTGTGTCTGGGGTTCATGTCGCTGTCGGGGTGGTACTTTCAGAACATTGTTTTTGCCTGTTGAACTTCTGTTGCTCACTGAGTAAAGGTGAAAGCACAGCTGGCTCGTAGTCTTAGGGCTCAGGAGAGTGAAAGAAGCAGATCACGTGACAGCTTAAAAGAGTGCTAGATGGAGCTATTGGCATCAGATGCAGGTGCTATTTATCAAGGGGGGGAAAAATAATGATAGGTGGGTAAACGCAGCCAGGGGGAGTGGTATGGTATGCATGCTATTTGGCCTTTTTTCATATCTGAGAATGAACTGTTCTCAAACAGTCATATGATCGCTTTGTCAATTTGTTGATAGAATTGTGATAGATGGGGTATAATTTCTCAGTTGCAAGTAGGCACGATGAGGGAGCTGTGCTCACGACTATGATTGGGCTTCAATGTTGATTTTGACTAACATATATCCATGTGTATAGCTTCATTCCTAACTTGAAAGGTTTGTTTTCAACACTGGATTTCATCTTGCTAGGTTGACCTGTAGAGATTGATTCCTTCATGGAACAATCCATGTTCAAACGAAGGTGCCCCATGTGTATCCATAGCCTTCCCTGTTTTGAGAATATCATATTTCTTCGTAGTATGTGTGCCCTTTATGATCCATCACCTGTTCCTGGATAAGTAGGTTTTCTACCAACCATATACAATCAACCTAGAATTAGCAGCTGAGAGTGGTGCACCCTGCTTTTGTCCTCTGCCCATGTCGTCACCTTATGAGCAATCAAATTTCACACTTCTTCCAGATCCTTCATGTCCCCTGAGTCCTGATTGAGCTTGTGAAGGTAGATATTGCCTAGTAGGGCTGATAGTAGTTCACTAGAGACTATAAGAAAAGGTAGACTCAAGCTATAACAGAGGTATACCATGGTAGATATTTTAAAGTTTTCTTACTATTACAGTCTTCAAAACAAAGAATCAGTCAATGTTCAAGTGGAGTGATATGTTCGACATTCAATATGCTTTTCCCTGTGGTGCTGTATGGTACTTCAGCTGAATTTTACACCAACTCTGTTCACTGATAGCATTACTGGCTCTTTCCCAACATTTCTTGAAAGCAGATCTCACTCACTGCTTTGTGCCTAGCTAGGCTTTGAAATACTTGGAACAAAGTTCTTCCAGAATCAATGTTGTACTCAATCCTCTCTGTCTGGAGAGGGGGATCGTATTAAGCAGAGTATTCAGAGGCTAAGGTTAGTGGAAGTGTTGTAGAGAGATAGGAGGCATGGGGTCCTTTCATCTTTGTTGAGATTTTCAAAATATACCAGTGGATATGCCATCCAATGAGTAGGCCCGTGAAAGGTCTGGCAACAAAACATCTTGGTTCATAGGATTATAGGAACCAACAACCTCACCACTGCAAGTGGAAGTCAGATGGTTTGGATTCAGACAGGCTGTCTCGACAGTAAGAAATCAAGAAGCCGAAGCAATCCAATCTGTTCAGGGCTTTGGGGAAACCAAAAACGAACTCTGTTTACGTTTTTCATAGATAGATGATGTATATAGGAATGATATATATATTCCTTTACTTTGGATGTATATGTATCTTTTCTTAATCATCTCCCAGTTATCTCTTTTTAGTCCACACTGTCCTTTCTCTCTAAATTTCATAAAAAACAAGCACTCATTCGTATTTTTATAGAAAAATCTTTGTCACGGACTTCACCTTAGACTGATGGAATAAAGCTAAGAAGTAGGCTGAATTGAAAAAGGGAAAGGTACAAGGGTTGTCATTGCTTGCAAGGGGATTGCGCTTCCAAGAAGAACAAACGATGAGCGCTTTATTGATCAAGTGATATGTTTTTCTTGCTCCTTTCTATATACAAATTCCTGACTGAACTTCAGTCCACAGTTTGATTTACCTTTCTGATGTCGGGGTTAACTCATTCACCACATGTCTGAAGCACATGGATCTCATTCATTAAGGAAACATTCCTGCACTAAGGTGCTCCACAGATGCTTTTTTATTTCTCTTTTGTTCTATGGACATTGGACATGGAGCATGAGGGGATTTTTCTCTCAATTTATAGGATATTAGGTCTAGAAGACTAGGGCCATGTTTTGATCCGCTTTTAATAGGATTATCGAGCGCTGGCCACGAGAATCCACCCAATTCTGATACTGTGGCTGCGGTACGGCTGCCGCACTGCTACTGCAGAAGTGCAGATCCAAACACGGCCTAGGACTGTAGAAAATCAATTTTCTAAAAAAACATTAGTGATGAATAGCCGTTCTTTTAAGCATGTCACGTTCAATAACTGATTAACAGCTTTGCATGTTAGCATCTTCCTTTCTGAATTCATGATGTTGATAACACAGGGCTATGTAAAGGGGGATGTCCCCTACAAAGAGAAGAGGAGGTGGTCGCCGTGGTCATGGTCGTGGAAGAGGTGCTGTGGCAGAAAAAGATATGGATCATCTGGAAACCGCTGCACCTTCTTCACCAAGTACCTCTGACAGAGATGATCAGCCTGTGTTGATTCCAAGACAATCCCCAGCTTGCTATGTAGGACCATCAGAAGTATCCAACACGTTACTCAACCCTAAGATCAACCATCGTTCCGATGCGATTTTTGGTGATCAGGTTTGTTGAATGACATTGTTTTCTTCCATAGCTCATCATAGTTTTGTGAGACTGAATTCTACATTTTCACTGAATCTGAACGTTGCAGGCAGTGGAGCAGTTGAAGTTACGTCATCACAAGCCTTTGAAATTTCATGAGAGATATCGGCCTTATCTGAGAGATGTGGGTTTGCTTGGGCTCGCACAAATTTGCCAGAAGATGCCTCAGTTGGACAAAGCATTGATTACTGCCCTAGTTGAGCGTTGGAGGCCAGAGACCCATAGCTTCCACTTGGCCTCTGGGGAAATAACTGTTACACTTCAAGATGTTGCAATGTTGTTTTCTCTTCCTATTGATGGACGTCCGGTTTGTTCTACCACTGATCATGATTATGCACAAGTGGTCCTTGATTGTTTAGGCCAGGATGCAAGGGGGCCAGCAATGCCTGGAAAGTCCTTCCTGCATTACAAGTGGCTTAAGAAAAACTTTTATGAATTACCAGAGGATGCGGATGATATGACAGTTGAAAGGCATGTTCGAGCATATATACTGAGCCTTTTATGTGGGGTGCTCTTTCCAGATGGGACAGGAAGGATAAGTCTGATATATCTTCCTCTGATTGCTGATCTTTCACGTGTTAGCACATACAGCTGGGGTTCTGCAGTTCTGGCATTCCTGTACCGTTCTCTTTGCTCGGTTGCCTCGTCCCACAATATCAAGAATATTGGTGGTTCATTGCTTCTCTTGCAGCTTTGGAGTTGGGAGCGTTTTCACGTTGGCAGACCATTGGTTCGGTCTCCTTTATGCACAGAGATAGGCATTGAACAGGACTTACCTCCAGTCGGCTTCCGTTGGGTGGGGGCACGCACACAAAGTGAGAATGCTACTCGCTGCCTTAAGCAGTACAGAGATGAACTGAACCTTCAGCGAGTTGATCAGGTGAAGTGGGAACCCTACCTGCAGATAGAGCCCTCAAGCTTGCCCCCACTTTGTACAAGAGACGCGGACCTGTGGCTTACACAAGCTCCATTAATAAACTTCCCTATAGTTGAAATGTATTTGCCTGAGCGAGTGATGCGGCAATTTGGGCTTCGACAATGCATTCCACCACCTTTCCGGCCTACGCTACAGTCATTACATCGTATTAGTAGACGTGGCAAAGAACGAGAGAACTGGGAAGAAACACACCATGAGTATATCCAGGAATGGGAAGCACGGCGACAGCGCATATTTCGAGATACAGAGCAATATGATCCATCTTCTTATGAAGAGTATTTGCGCTGGTACTCAGGAGCAACACGGCGGTACCTTGTCCCAGCAACCAGTGATGACGTTGAAGCGGGACCTTCAGCTCCAACCGATGATTCCTTAGATTTTCAGGACCAAGCCAAGTCTCCAATAATACGCAAAGCAGTAAAACTCTAATCTCTTATTTAGTTCATATTTCTGGAAATAAATTTCATGCACTGTTTAAAATTTGAGTACAGGCACAGCTTCTTCAATCAAATTACTATGCATATAGTGAACCAGTATTTAAAATGAAGTATTCCCTAACTGTTGTAGGTTGATAAACTGGAAGGTATGGTAAAGAAGGCCAAGAGAGCCATGACAGCTACAGCTGATACAGCTACTCAAGCCTTGGTTGCTGAGTTTCTGCATGGCTTTGAAGATGTCTTGCAAGATCTTGGTGAGATCCAGAATAATAGTGACTCAGCTGTTCCACCTTTTCATTTGGATACTAGTCCACAAGTTGATGCAGCTGCAAGTCAACAGACACCTCAACTTTTGCTTGAAGCTGAAGAACATATATATACCAACCAAGAAGGGCAACAGGAGGAAGATGAAGAACTTAACACAGTGGAGCGCGCTTCGTTTGCCCTGGAGCCTATGGAAGATGAAAATGACTTCTCCAGCAATGTGCTCCCTGAAAATCCTTCACTGGGTGTGGAGCAAAACTGTGATTCAGCTGCACCAGCCACTGAGATTTGTGATCCAGCCACTCACATGTCTGATTTGGTTGTTCCTCAATCGGATGAAGATCTCCATCAAGATCAACATCTAGAAGACCACCCTGAAATGGAGCAGACTATGTTGATCGTGGAACCTAAGTGTGAGGAGGGTGATGGTTCCAGCTTTGTGCTCCCACCAAGCCCTCCAGAACTGATGCTGGAGGAACAGGACGACCCAGGGTTTGTAGCTCTAGGTGCTGAATCATGTACCGTACAGCAGGGCCCTGAAGTAGGAGATGCTGAGGATCAGGAACACCCAAGCACAGCTGAGCATGGCGTCATGATAGTGGAGCATACGGGTGAGGAAAACAACAATTGCAATGACGTTTATTCTTCCTGCCCACCATCATCTGCCATTGCTGATCCCATCCAAATCGAGCAGTGATTATGTGTTAGTTAATGTAGGGAATAGGTTTTTTTTTTAAAAAAAGATTTGACATGAGATTGTTAGTTCTTTTGTTGCTGGTGGCATGGGGTTGATTCTGTAACTTGTTTCATCGTGATTATCCTGATATCATCAGTTACAGTAAAATATTGTTTGTCTCGTGCAGTTGTGCCGATGGCAAATTCTCTCTCTCTCAACTCTACCAAGCCATCGTCGCCTATGTTGCTCCAATTGCCAAGCCTGTGATTTGTGAATCTGTAACCTTGTCCGTTTAACGTATATCATTAATCCAAATGTCATGCGTGAAGCTTCTGAATGGCGGCAGTGGCAGTGACCGGCCTTGTGCAGCTTTGCTGCTTCTAGCCTTGTACAGTAATCCTCTCGTGCTTTTTGCTGCCACGTGTCCCAAATCATGGTTGCGAGGGTGACTTGAACAGGCATGTCAGCGTCCCTAAACTCCGACGGAGTGCATCATGAACCCATTTGTCAGATGCGCATTCACACTGAATGGGTAAGACAGTGACCCCATTTAATTTGTTAAATGATTTCTTCTTTTCTGAAACTTTGTTAAACGATTTGCTAAGAATATTGTGCGACTGGAGACGAAAAAGGGCATTCCATAGCTCCTTGATACTGTTCTGTATTTACTTATATCGCTAGTAGCACTGTTTTCACACCTTTTTTTTTAGATGAGCCCCACCCCCCCCCCCCCCGAGCCCCCCCCCCCGCCCCGCCCCGCACCCCCCCCAAAAAAAAAAAACGAGTTCGGTCACAAACATTGACCATACTGTTTGGCCATTTGGCCGTCTATGGATCGTAGCCTCATTGGTGTCTTA
The DNA here is from genome assembly GCA_023333625.1 of Bothriochloa decipiens. Taxonomy (NCBI): domain Eukaryota; kingdom Viridiplantae; phylum Streptophyta; class Magnoliopsida; order Poales; family Poaceae; genus Bothriochloa; species Bothriochloa decipiens. The sequence continues at coordinate 36,001,093 of CM041638.1, forward strand.
TTCACCTGCCGACAAAGCCCTGAAAGCGAAACTCTTCTGCTCCGAGCTGGAGCGTTCCTATCTGCTTTGTCAGGTGTCAGTTGTATGACAGGCTGAACGCATCCAGTGTAAACCAGCTCGCATGCTGCTACCAAAGTACTAGTATGTTGCAAGATTAATGAAAACTCCTTTAAAATATGGTCAAATTGAAGATGCTATATGTACTCATCTGGAAACAAGGCGTGACAAATTGCACGCAAAATTTCCTCTGTTGCTTTCCAACTTCTACCATCACAGTGAAAAACCTTTTTTTTCACCTAGTATTTTAGTATAGTACTAAAAAGATCTACCTTTTCTTTGTACAAACAAACACTACCACTCTACTCCAGTGACTAGAGTGAAGCTACAAGGCTGTCGCAGCGTGCCGGCGCGAAGGACAGGCGGTCGTTCTCAAGGTCGTACACGACGTGCGTGTTCTGCTGCTGGAAGTTGCCGATGACGGTCTGGTCCCCGGGCGCCGCGTCCAGCACGACGCACATGACGCCCGCGGCGAGGTCCTCGAACACGTAGTTCCCCCGCGGCAGCTCCCAGTCGGCGCCCTCCAGGTGCAGCGTCAGCGACGGAACGGGCAGAGGGCGGCGCCAGAGCGCCGTCGTCACGGGGAGCGCGAAGCAGAGGTCCAGCGCCGACCCCTCCACCACGGCGCTGGGCGGCAGCCCGACCTGCGCCGCGAACTCCGCCTTCACGGCCTCGTACACCTGCTCCGGGAGCGTCGTGATCGACGCGCCCGAGTCGATGATCGTCGACCGGAACTTCGTCTCCGGGATGACCAGCCGTGTCTTGCCCACGGAGATGCCCTTGAGCGAGAGGAAGTAGAGCGACGGCTGCGCGGGGTTCTTGAGGAGCGGGGTCGTCCGGACCTTGCCGGTGATGTGCGGCGCGTGGCTGTAGAGCGGCGCGCCGCCGAGAGTGACGAGGCTGCTCTTGGACTCGAACATGGAGGTGAAGCAGTAGGAGAAGGTCGTGACGTTGAGCTGGGACGGCAGCGACCACCTCCCCCTGCCGAAGCCGGCAATGCCGGTCTCATTCGACTGGAACACGCCCTTGTTCAAGTGGCCACAGCCGAAAGTCAGGCGCCGCGTCGTGGGGAGGCTGCTGTCGCCGTCGCCGTTGCCGCCACCGAAGGTGAAGCGGTCGGTAGCGAGCTTGCCAACGGTGACCGACTTGTCACCGTAGTGGTAGACGTAGGCGCAGCTACGGTTGTTGCCGCCCCAGCTGCTCCGTCCTCCGCCGCCGCATGACGTGAACGGGAGCGCGCGGCACTGCGGCGCGGCGCAGGGAAGCGCGGCGTACGTGGAGGACGCGGCGGGGTCCAGGAGCGGGAGGCCCTGGAGGAAGCAGTCGCGGCATGGCGCGCACTGCGTCCACACGAGGTCGCTGCCGGTGTCGAGCGTCAGCGCCACGGGCCGCGGCGGCGTGCCGACCGCCAGGCGCACCAGGTACTCGTTCGTCACGATCCCGCCGCCGCCGGAGCGCACCCGCGCGCCCACAGCGTCGTCGTGCGAGGAGGACAGGAGCCGCCGCCGGTGACGCGTCCTGGCGCGGTGCGCCATTCGGCGCACGAGCTCGGGCCTCGCGAGGCCGCGACCGGCGTCGGCGTGGGTGAGCAGCAGCGCCACGACGCCGTCGGCGCCGGAGCCGGAGACAGGCACCGCGCGCACGGGGAGCGCGATCAGTACCAGCAACGCCACGAGCTGCTTCTTCATAGTATTATTAACTTGTAATAATGGGCTCGGTCGGTCACTGGAGCTTACGCTGCATATTTATGCGTCCTGATGAAGAACGCGCGGCTCATGGCGATTAGAGATTAATAGTAGGAATTTGGCATCGGATTAGCACTGGATATAGTAGTTGAGAGGAGTGAGGAGGGCAAGCAGTTGGGTGATGTGCCACTGATGCCTACTTGTTGGCAGAAGCCGGTGACATTGTTTTTTTTTTTCCAAAAGAAAAGAACATAGTATACGCCGTCGTTTTGGCAATTGGTATGTACTAGTTTCTTCAATATTTTGTACACTCGGCGCGACAAGGAAAGATGTAGGTGAGAACTGGTGAAGACGCCCAGGGACGGCACCAGCGTGCTGTTTGACCCCTCCTCGACTGCCTAGTGTAAACACAGGAGAAGGCAGGATGGACAATTGGACATATCCCTCCAGTCCCAAATAAGTCAAACTCTCTCTCTTAAAATTTTTATCAGTGGTGAAGGCGAGCTTTGCATCGGGATTACGCTACATATTTATCGCTGGCTTTGTGGGCTCCGTCATTGGCTGGTCCAATAGATTAAATGGGGTTGAACAATGAAGGGAAATATGAAAAACGGGTGAAGTACTTGTCTCGAAAAAAATAAAGGGCAATATACTCGAGCGCTGAGCCGAGCGTATCTCGTTTTAATTGTAGCTCGCCATAAGTGCTAAAAAAATAAAATGCTAAAAATGCAGCTCCTCAAAAATGGAAGAAGAGGAAAAGAATGGACGATTTGTATTCCTTGGGTTGATGGACTCCTCTATTTGGGCTGAAAAACAATGACACGAAGGAATAAACATATCTTGATCTCTTCATCTTCAACCTCTCGAATGGCTAGCGACTAAAAAAGGGTCACCCCTGCTTCTCAAGATCCAGTAGCAGAAATGTTCAAGGGCTAAGGGTTCTATGGGCTCGGCCGCGGTGGGGGTGGGGGGCTTGAGCCCCCTTAGCCCCAGTGATAACTGAAGATGGGGTTGCATGTTGGGTAATTGAAGTGGCGTTATATCGACTTCAGTAAGAAACATACATCAATGACTATCATCTGACTATCATCTGGACAAACTCATATCTACCTTCAGTGTGCCTTTTTTCATCACAGTTTCCGTATTCATTAGCAACTTATTGTATAGACGCTAGGTGCTCCACTAGAGGCTTCCCAAAGCGCTTGGCGCGCTGCAAGACGGCCTCCTTCTTGTGACGCTCCATGGACATAAGGTTAGCATCACTGTAGTGCAGCGGGTCTATGGGCACCGGCTTTGGCCCATATGCCTCGATGTTGTCACACTTGATCCAATCCGGGACACGGTAGATTGACCACGGTTTCTTCCCACGCCTTGACCAGCGGCTATTGGCGCAGGAGCCAGGAACTTTGCACTAGGATTACGCTACATATTTGTCATTGGCTTTGTGGACGTCTTCTCTAGTTCACTTAAATCTTGCCTGGGGCAGGGGGCTCAAGCCCCCCTATCATGGTCGTGCCCGTAGAACCCCCACCCACCCCAAACACACACTAACTCGCGTAACTAAAACAAACGGTGAAGAAACATCAATTATGAAGAACGCACCCGAACAACGTAGAAGCAAGTGTGCCATCGACGTCCACGATGTGACGGCGCCATCTCACGTCAGCGTGCCCTAGAGATTACAATAGCATGTATGTTTGACCCGTGTCTAATTGCCTAGTGATGTTTTTTCCGAGTACGCAAAAGATTTATGTATCATTATATTAATTAGAAGAGTTTAGACAAACATACAAATGCACTTCTAATGAGTGCCCAAGGAGGTCAATGTAACACCGCCTAGCTAAATCATCCTAACAAAAGATCTCTATGTCGATATTAAAGGCAGGATATTTGACGCCCAGCGACAACATCGCCGTGTTTTTTTACGCAATGGGAACAATAACAATCATATGGAGCTTCTGTGGAACATGAAATATGATATAGTAGTTTGTTTCCTTTTTTTCCGAAGTAAATGTATAAACATTTCTTCTCTCATGACAGATCTGAACATTTTGGTTAGGTGACAGCAGGGAGCAGATAATTTAGGATGAAGCTGAGTTATACACAAACGGAGGTCAGAAATGAACTGTAAACACCGCAAAATTGGACTAATTTGTTCCTCGAATCGACAAAGCCCTTGAAAGAATATACTTGCTGTACTATATCATAAATACTTCTGTCATATAACTCTCAGCCAAACTTTTGGTATGCTCAACCAATCCAAGCAGGGAAACTATGCCCCCAAGGAGTCGCTGCTTGCAAAGATCTTCCAAAAACTCTCATAAGCAGATGGCTTTATCTCATTAAATTTTGCAAGGAAAGAATGTTTGATAGCATCGACAAGTACTTCACCCAAAAAAAAAAAAACAATGACGTATTTATTAACAAGAATTCAGAAAGCTGTCAAACCATGGACCCTCTGCTTCCAAGACATTCTGAACAAGAACAAATAGCAGAAACGCCGTGACGTCAAATTGCTCGATGATGTCATAGTATACCAAAGTATGAAGATTCTCTTCGATAATACCACGCTTAAATACATTACCTTTTTTTTATCTCAGCAAAATTGTTTGATACCCAGCAGAGCCAATAACCCATTGTTGTGGGCAATAATACATGTTGACGTACAGGGTGATCGTTTTATTAGCTAATAAAAAGACAAATGGATGGACAACAGAGGCAACAACGGATAGCGCCTCGTCCAAAGTCGACCGCATCAGAGAGATCCCATCCAAATAACACAATCGATCGGTGCTGTGCTGAGCGGTTGAACCTTTGCTTTGTCTCAAAGCCATGCCTTTTATTTCGATCAAACGCCTCCACACACACGCTCCTCGTGCATCGACTGTTGCTTCATTCGGGGAGAAGGATCGCAGGATATCTACAGAAATGGCATTTCATGGTTGTTTTGGGTTTCAGCCCTGAACGGACTCGATCCCAAAAGGAAAACCCTGCTGACGCTGACGGAGACCGGCAAGCAGCACTGGCACCTCAGTGACCCCTTTTGACAAAAATTGTCCAGTAAACCGTTGTTTTCACCAACCGCCTGGCGGGGGAGGCGTCTTTGTCCACACCGGCCGGAAATCATCGCATCCATTCGGGGCCGGGGTGCAGAGCAGAGTCAACCTGGGTGGGTAGGCGAGCTCCACCACCGGCACCAGTGCTCCTCTCACTAGAGACTAGGGATAACAAACTGTAGCATGTAGTGATCAGAGTAGCTTTGGCTCCTGCAATCAGTGTGAGGCATGAAGCCAGATGCAAATGCAATCATGCTATCGGTTTTGAGACAGGAAAGAATGGTGTTATAGGCTTTTCTTGTTAAGGAAGCGATTGGTTTTTTTACCTGTGTCTGTCACTGTCTTGCCTATCATGTGGTCGCGGAAAAAGTCTTTTTTTTTTAATTACGCAGTACAATGTAGACGCTCAACACGTACGTACACTCACCCCTATGAACACACGTACGCAAACTCTATCCCTATGAGTACCTTCGAAGGACTGAGCCGGCAAATCTTGAAGTTCACAAAGTCACCACAGACGCCTCGTTATCGACGGAAACGTCGCCTACCACTTAATGCATAGCATCGAAAAATCCTGAAATAAATCCAGAATAATGTGTCACACTCAAGATTTGAACCCTGGGTGGGAGTCCCCCAACCAATGGTCTTTGTCATTGCGCCGTGAACCCCTTGACTCGCGGCTCTGTCTCCGTGTGACTGTGTGCGTCTTTTCCTTTTTCCAGATATTATTAATATAAATATACAATTATTCTGTACTTCTGTGTGCGTCAGGGTTCGCCAAAGCTTTGGGTGTTGTTTAGTTAGCTAGCTAGCCAGGTTTTTTCTTTTTTTTGGTTGAAATAAAAATGTATTGTGATTTCGATGTTGCATGTAGTTCCAGGGGGGGGGGAGCTCTGAATTTACTGTACCATCTGAAACTACATAAAGTATTTTTATGAGACAACATACTTAACAAAAAAGAGAGGAATCCACTAGTAGGATTCTTGTTCTTCAGTTCAGTGTCGGCCTTATGATAATGCAAGCCTCGTGGCTAGGCACACTATCAAGATCACTTAACACACACTCATAGTCAATTAGCAACTTTGGGAGATATGAATACTGTTTAGTGTGGCCTGATGGTCACCTCCCACTTAACAGCCAGCAAACAGATTATGTCCTACTCTATGCCCCTCTTACTTCTGCGACCAAGCTAGGAGGGTCAATGACATGTTGACAGACTATGCAAAAACATACAGTATATACTCTTGCACACGTATACGTAGGACCAGCCAGACCAGTGTAGCTAGCGTTGGCCTCCGGTCAATAAACATATATGCACCTCGCTGCCTTTTTTTTTTTCTATGTGATGTGAAAGCAGCCAGCCCAGAATTCAACCACCATAACCTTGTTAGGAGAGGTCGAGAGGATCAGAGTCGGAGCAGCATCATATCCTGATCGAGCTTCGTAGTCGCCGATCGATGGCCGATGCACACTCGGTGACACCGACCGTGCGTTAGGCCGGCCGCGCGCCGCGAGGGCGACCGGCCGACGTCCACGTCGACGGCGTATAAAATGACCTGGAATCCTTAATCTGCCACCGGCGAGCGGGACAAGGCAGACGGTTAGTCAATGATGTACCACGGAATCTTAGCGGTGCTTGCGTGTTGACGGACGTGTTGGAGTGGAGCCGATTAGTTGGTTGGTACACGGTGCAAATGATTTGCTCGTGCTTTCGGACATTTCGCATCAGCAGAAGGAATATGTACGTACGCGTACGTACGTACCCCTCCCTGTGCAGCCGAGAGAGCCTGAGACTTCCTGGAATGGATGAGATAGTCAGATAGGGATCCATCAAGTAGGCAGCTTGTTTTCGGTAGAGAGGTTTGTTGAATCTTTCTTTGAATGAAGGTGCAGGCCAGTAGATAAAATGACAAAAAACCACCATGACATGCTTGTGCTAACCATTCAATAAGTAATCACCGTATACCTAATCACGTGTAAAGATGATTGATCCGTGCCAACGACGACGTCCTACATTAATTCGCTCCTGCCGTGTGAGTCAGCGCTTCCCTTCCATTCTATAGACAAGGATGTTGCCACAATGCTTACCATGTTAAAACAGTGTTATGGAGATTTAGCACTAAGAAAATACTATCAACTCATTTGTGTTGATATAATTGTTGTGAGTCAAGTCCGATTTACACCCTACACTAGCTGGCTTTATCTATAAAAAAACTAACAAAGGGCTGATTTTGAAACCCCCCAGAAATCCTATATCAGACATCACACGTTAAACTTTTAAAACCAAACAAAATACCCTCACCTTCCTGACCATTTCAAAGTGGTTTCTTAGATGGTTTTGTTGAGGTGGCATTGGCTTACATGTGAGGTGGTCGCTTTTTTATATAAAAGAATCATAATATCGAAGTGATCTACTAGTCTGTCTCAAATTATAATTCGTTTGATTTTTTTTCTCAAGTTTGACCATCTCGTCTTATTCAAAAATTTGTTCAAAATATTATTTTTTTGTTGTGGCTTGCTTTATTAATAGAAGATCTTCGAGAATGACCTAAATTTAACTAGTTTTATTTAAATTTTTTGAATGAGAATGACCTAAATTTAACTAGTTTTATTCAAATTTTTTGAATAAGACGAGTGGTCAAATTTGAAGTAAAAAAAATCAAACGAACAACAATTTGAGATGGAGGGAGTACAACTTTATGGTTTGCGATTATTTTATTTAAGATCTTGCAGAGGCTCGAATGGGTTTTCATTTATTAGATTTTGAATTTTTTTTTCAAATGATATCTGATGTTGACATGATCTATTAGAGCTGTAGCCATTAGGCCATCAGGAACATGGACCTTGTCACCTGCCTTCAGACCCTTGCCATGAGACCTTAATTTGGGGGTGGCTTTTTCGTATACAAAATCTGCAGAAAGCAGAATCATACCAAAAGTTTCGCCAGACACTGATGAAGAGAGGCTACTGCAATCTTCATTCAGGTTCCACCTTAGCCAAAATGAGGCCTTCCCGTTCAATACAAATACAGCCAACAATACTCTACACGGGAATCTACATCCGCAAGGATAATGTCAGAGAAAGAATGAAAATGAGGAGCAAATGGCATGGTTGATTTATCGCAGACGCTTGCGAGGCGTTCCCAGCAGGCCCATTTGAAGGAGAAATGCCGGAACCTCCTGGGATGGCACCAGCGTCTCCAGGTCCTGGTGCAGGTGATGGAGAATAAGACCCATGGTTTGCCACAGTTGGAACAGCCGTGAGTGGGGGG
>CM041638.1:36015670-36045353 GCA_023333625.1 Bothriochloa decipiens
TTTTTTGGTTCATGTATTTTGCTACGTATTAGACATAGTACGGGTGGAGTATAATATAAAGTAAATGAATAATTAAATTGTAACCTGCATCAAATACTGCGTTGATGAACAAGTAAAACGGAAGAGAGTATTTGCGTGACACCATGCCCCCTTCCCCAAGTCATCAACGCCGACCAAAGCGGCACATTACCAACCTTGATACGAGTAGTCTCTCTATAAGCACAATTGCTTGTCGGTCAGAGTCCAAACAGAGCCGGCGAACACGGGATGACCGCCCATGATCGACCCTCCTTCCTTCGCCGATACACGTACTCCACCTACTGACGCTGACGCTGACGCTGACTAACAATAAGCTGCCCCCAAGAGGCCGAAGAGCCCCCCGGCCGCTCGTGAAAAGTGCCCGACGCCCCGACGTGGTCGGGTCAAGCCAAGCCAAGCCAAGCGTGGGGCGTGGCCGATGTTTTTGACGTGCACGCCGGCGCAGCCCCACCCGGGGGTTGAGGGCCGACCGGACCCGCATAGTTGCTTCTGCCTGCCCTTGGCCGCTGCCGTGCCCACGGCGGCCGCGCGGCGTCTTCGGTCCACGGACACGTTGGACCTATAGCTTGGACGAAACCGGCAGGCAGCAGCGTCGCGTCGCCCTCCCTGCTTTTGACGCACCAGTACGGCTGCCGCTGCCGCTGCCGCTGCCGGGTTGGTCTTGGTCGCCGCCGGCCGGTTTGGCTCATTACTGGACCCGTCCTTCTTTATTCGAATCTAGAAGGAAATAAATCGTGATTTCTCCTCGGATCCACCCAGCCAGCTGAATCTCGCTCGCTACGAGGCCACCAGGAACCTTCTGCCTGCCTCATCCGATCCTCGGCAAATTCTCGGTGACAGTCTGTCGGTGTGTCGTGTGTGCTGTTGTCACAGGGTTCTAGAGCGAGCGAGCGCGTCCCCTTCACGTTCACGAGACACACACACGACACGAGACAGGCGCTTGCTCGTGCTGCTGTTGTTCCCCTTGGCGGCTTTGGCGCGTGGCGACCGGCGAATTGTCCGAGCGGACCGACGGAGCAGAGCGGTCGTGAGGCAAGGCCCTGGTGCGTATGTCAGTGGCGGAGGGAGGGAGGGGCTGAGGGGGGCAGGCACCCCTATGCCTGTTGAAATATCCCATATATATAAGTTTTCATCATGTTTTTAAGAAAAATTTTAATAATTGTCCTTCTATAATCCATCAATGATTACATGGCCCCCCTCATGCTTATTTTCTGACTCCGCCCCTATGTATGTACGTACAGTACTCATACACGTCCCTAGCCAAATGCGTCAGCTTTGACGCCGAGAGCCAGTGAAACAAAGGACCTTTCTCCAACCAACTCTACAAGGTTTTCATTTCGGACCGTTCGAGACCCCGAGCGGACACGCAAACGACACACGTACGGTCGTGTATCCCCCAATGCAAAAGGTCGTCGTGCAGCCGCATTTCAGTGGAACCGGCAAGCTGAGTCACGACCCAGATTCCCAGTTTTCTGCCGTTGCTGCCATTTCATCTCTCTTCTTACGTCTCATTGGCCGTGAAAAGCAAAAGGCCTCCCAAACTTGTGATGGCGGCACATGTAACTAAAACTTTGTGATGGCGGCACAAACATTGGAAGATCTAAATAATTATGACGTTAATTAAAACTTTGTTTTTTAAATAATCATCAGTTTTGAGGTACACCCAGTTCGCATACAGATACAGTGCAGAAAATCCTTTGTTTTTTTTTTTTTTGGTGAAACCGTTCACATTTCATTTGAGCGAGCAACCCGTCCCTGAAAGTTGTACTACCAGCACATCATTGTGATCTACTATAGCATTATCCTCTGGACCTAACACTTCGCTTGCTGCCACAAGGAAGCCTAGTAGGTGCTGAAGTGCACACACTCCTCGTCGGAGAAGGTTTCGCTGGCCATTGGTGGCACAAAATTGATTTAGGCGCTACTGTATGTGTAATGCTGGCGTAGAGAGGTAGAGCACTGTGATGTACTAGTACAGGATGAGTTGTGTCTAGTTCAGACGAGCATATGAATCAACGACGAGACCGGCTGATCGAACAATAGAAAGCTAAATGAGAGTCCTCTTGCGTATGAACTCTTTAACTTATCAGCATTATTCAACGTAATTTAATACTGCCTTGTAGACAACGTTAAGTTTTCACTAGAATTTGGGAAAACATTAGAATTTCAAACGAGGCCCAAAACAATTGACGTATGACCCGGATGGAATTGCGCCAACACGCTTCATCCAGTAATAAATAAATAATGCTTTATTTGATCATGTGTACCGTGTACGAGCGTCTCCATTTAACTATTAAGCTTTTAAAAAATTATTTATCAACGGATTTCAAATTAGTGACTTTTAAAATCCATAGGGTAAAGTCACTATTCAACCTGTAAGCTGCAAGCCAATCCGATCTTCAACCTTAAACTATGAAATCCGGTAACAAACAACCTCCAACTGTAGAAAGTGGATAAATTTGGTTCTTTGATGGGAATTTAAATGTGTTTTTATATTTTCTAAAAATAATAAATATCAGTTTAATCTCTAGGATTTCGTAATTAATTTCTTTTAAATCAGAAAAAATATGAAATTAGTTCCATTTTCTTTTTTATACATATCTACAAGAACAAAATAAGCAGATCGTATTCACTTTGTTTAAAACTTATAAAAAATAAAAACCTCATCAATAACCATAAATATGATTTTGTTGAACATATAAATTAAAACAGATGGAACGTAATTTGTGCTAACTATTTTCATCTCAAGAGTGATAGAGAGGGAAGAGGATATGGAGCCAACTGAGCGAATCGAGTTGAGCACGACTTTGGGGAAGCGGATTTGGGAGCAAGACGGCCAGTTTGGTGACGGTGCCATCGATGGCGAAGCAGGGGCGTGAGAAGCAGGCGGGCGCTAGCGTGTCATCCTCCTCTTCACTGCTGGTCGGTGGTGCCGAGATGGGAGGTGGAGCCCATGGAAACATCGTGCCTAGCGGTTACTCCGGCGGCACATTCGCCGCAGCAGAGACAACAATCCTTCTAAAGGCGTGTGACTCTGCAACCACCTCCTTGATGTAACACCCCTGGTGTTATATTAACTAAAACATGCCATGTCATCATAAGCATTGCAAAGCATTCATATTTAGGTCAACCTTGATATGCATCAACTAAAATAACTTTACATTTCATAGGTTGTTTGAGCTTCTGAAATGTTGTGTCACATGAAATTATAAAATCCTAATTTCGAATGTCATCTCAAATACTTGAATTATGCCCTATGTACCTTGAGGTGTAAACTGTGTTTACACTAGTATCAGGCATGGTGTATAAATTCAAGTCTAACGTTTAAAATTAAACTCTAAGTTTAAATTTAGATTTGGATTTCAAATTTGAATTCAAATTGAGAGTCAGTTAAAATGATTTTAAAAAGTCAACTTAGTCAACCAAGGGTTACTATTGGGTCATTGACTTAAATATGCCTTTGGATGATGTTTTTGATCATTAATTATTCACCAATTAATTTAGAAACCAAATCGATTTTGAATTCGCTTCCAAAAACCCTAATTTCAAAAGCTTATTTTACCCCTCTTTCTATATTTCAAAATCTATAAGAAATTTTAATATACTCTCAAAATATGGTTTGTAGATCTTGACAAGAGCTATAATAATGGTATTCAAAGTTTTTCAAGTTTTCAAAAAGAATTTCAAATGAATTTGAAAATACAGTTTTCCAACATTTGTCCCCTTTTGATTTTAAATCCATATTTCAAAAATTATGCATAATTTGGGAAAACTTTGTATATGAAAAAGGTTTAGTTTGAAAAGTTGAGCATTCCATAGTTTTGAATATGTTCAAGTTTTATTAAAAAAATCAAAAGTAATTTCAAATATTTGGTTCTAGTGTTTTGTCCCCTTTTGAATTTGAATTTATATTTCAAAAACTAAGCAGAATTTGAAAAGGTTCATTATCTCTTGAAAAGTTATGCAAATAATATTTTTGAAGATTTTCAAGTTCCTATATATTTTTGGTAGTAATTTACATTTTTCTAAAAAACCTCGGTTGCTACAGTGATGCTGACGTCACCATCTTCAATTTCACCTCATTGCTCACCGTCACCGCCGTGTCCATGGCCGCCATGCCGGCGTGCCGCGGCCGCCAGCTCGCCTCCGCACATGAAGCTTCATCGCCCACGTGTCAGCCGCCCCTGCCTCGCCACCGCGCCTTAAATAGAGAAGGTCGGTCGTCGTTTTGCTTCTCCTTCCTCTGCTCCGCCGCCGCCGTCGACTTCGCCGTCGGTTCCTGCCTCCCTTGCTCCACCTCTGGTCTCATTAGCTTGCCTAATAGCTCCACCTCAACCTTGCGCATCGTTTGAACCTAGTTAAGCTCGCTCGCATCGCCTGTGCCGGCCGGACGCCGTCGTCTTCCTCAGGTCCGGTCACTCGTCGTCGCGAGCCGCTCCGCCGGCCGCAGCCCGCCACGGTGAGTCTTGGGTTGCTTTTCTTCGAGCTTTGGCTTCGCCTCGACGCTGTTTTCATGGTCGGCTTGATCGTTTTTGCATCCTTGCCCCGGACACGCCGAAACGTCGTTGCCAGTCACTGGTGCTCGCCGCCGTTGCCATCGTCGCCGCCCAGATCGTGGTCCGCTTCGTCCCCGGCCTCATTAACTTCAGAATCGAAGTCATGGTGAGCCTCCATACCTCCCTGTGCCCTCCATTTTTGCTTCTACCACACCGTAGCCGCCGGTCGCGCGCCTCGCCGTCGGTGCTCTGCTCTGCCGCCGCCGCCGCTCGCGTTGCCCCCGCCGCTAGGTGTTGCGCTGGACCGTTTAGCGTGCGCATCGCATCCGCGTGAGCGCGTCGGGCACGTAGGTAGCCTCGCGGTTGCCGAAAAAGCTCCGAGGAGCTTTGCCGCCGCCGTCCGCGCGCCGCCGCGCCGCCATGGCCGATGCCGGCCATGCTCCGAAGCTCCGCCGCCGCATTAGCTACCCCGTTAGGCTCGCCTCGTCGCGTAGAGCTCGTTGGTCCAAGTCTCGCGACCGGAGACCTCGCCGTCGGCGAGTTCTCACCGGTCAAAGTCCGGCCGCCTCTGGTCAACGTCGGGGAAAGAATTCCTTTTTCCTTTTTCTTTTTCAGAAAATCTTTTAAATGCTATTTTTTTAGAAAATCATAGTAAATTTTATACTATTCCAAAAATTCTAAAAATTTATGTGTGTGCTCCTTATGATGTCCTCTACCTATAAAAAATATGAAATACCAAATTTAAGTACTTTTTGCATATGTGAAAATTAGCTCTTTTAATTGAAAAATACCTCTTCTATGATTTTTAATAAATCATAGAATTGTCAAATATTTCTGAAAATTGTTTTGCCATCTAATTAGACCATAGACTTTTCAAAATAAAATTTTGGGCTTAATTAGACAACTTTAATTTTATGCCTTTATTTTATGCTTTTAATTAATTAATTTAACCCTTAATCATTATAGGGTTTGTTTGACTTTGGGATTGAGTGATGACCTTAGGCCATTAACCTTAATGACCTTTGGCATCTGATTTAATTGTTTGAGCTTGTCATCTGCGAGCATCATGTTTATTATTTTATCATGTTGAAACATGTCATGTATATCGTGTAGTCCCCGTGAATGAGGAGAGTTTTGTCGGTCGAGCTATCAAGGAAGAACATCCTCAAGAGTTGGGTGTTGAGGATTGTGGTGCTAATCCAGAGCCTGAGTCTGTCTTCACTGACTATCAAGGCAAGCCCCGGATGCATTTAAACCCTTTCTTGATTTTATAAAGTTTTTATCACTTCAGTTATGAAATGCTGCATTAGGGAATAAGAGTTGAGTGAAAACCTACTAATTGCATTATCTGTCTTATTTCCATATTCCTTGTCACCTGTTTTTGGAAAATTCCTAGTAATGCTTAGCCCTGCTAAAATAGATAGGTTTTCAAAAGAAGTTTCTGAGAAAAGATGAGTTTGGCTTCACCTGTTGAATCATGATGATAGTTAATGAAATCAAGTCCGGACGGGTAACTTGCATTGGGAAAGGAGTCCCTCTGTAGTGTTTCCATCTGTTGATGACCTAGGACCCGTCCGTTGTAGGCCTGTCTGTGTTCGAGACATGATAGTACTAATCACTTGCTCGTGGCAAGCCCTGCTTTGGCTATTCCATCGGTGGAACGGTGAGCCCGCGCACTAGGAGTGGCGAGATGGAGGGAGTAGAGTGTACCCACCCTACGGATCTGAGATGACCAGACAACTTCTAGATTGGCAGTAGGGCGGTGGAGTACTGTGCTCTCGGGTGGCGCGGAAACCGTTCTGGTCTTGGAGGATCCAGAGTTTTGGGTTGATATATGCAAGCTTAAGTGCTACATATGTCTTGTGGTTAGGAAGCCCCAGCTGGGTATATAAAGTGGTTCAAATCATCATTGCTCCTCGGATATGGAGACTCGTTCACCTCACCTACATCGTAGTAACAACTGGAATGTGAAAAAGGAAAAGAATGAAGTTGTATTGTTAATCTTATCCTAGATTAGGATCATTTTACTTTCTATTATAATTAATAATGAGTTAAAATTTGACCTTAAGAGCTTTTCTATGAAAGTCCTTATCTTTCGCAGCCTTACCTTGTCCCTCTGACCTGCATTCTTCTCTCCTCTTTTCGTCGGGTCAGTCTTGTTGAGTACTTTTGTACTTAGGGTTTGTTGAACCCCTGTTGTAGGTGTGTCTCATGCACCAGCGTGCTTTGCACCCTGTTGCATGACGGTCGTTGCGGAAAGTGACAACGAGTAGGCTATTTGGCTCTTGGGCAGAGTGCTACATTTGGGTGCTGTAATTAAGTTATCTATCGCTACTCCACTACCACTATGATTTGTAATAGCTTTACTTATGGTTTGTAAGATTTGAAACAAATGGTTAGTAAACTTATGTTATTGTAATCTTTCCGCTCTTTTACTCTGATGTATATTATTTGTACAAAACTGTTGTAATACTACAATGCCTCTTTATAATGATTGATCCTGCTCGGAGAATCATGGATGATTCAGGATTCACCCAATAAACCTTTTAAGTCTTATGGAATACATGCATGGCTATCAGAGGTCTGTTAAGACTATGATTAGTGTATGTGGGCCATATTATTTAGGAGGATCTGTCACACTTGGTCCCGGTCATGACACATTCATCTAACTAATCGATCTTTTCACGTTGCTTTTACAATTTTAAGGCATGTAGGATATGTAAGAAGATTATGTGACTAAGCCAAAAATGGGAGTCACAACTCACAGCCCTACTATGAAGAATTAGACCTACCGTGAAGAATTAGACCTACTGTGAAGAACTAGACCTACTGTTAAGTCGTGGATTCACTTCAATAAACATAGATGTAGATATGCTCATTTACACTAGCCTTTTATTCACCATGCATGTATCAATCTTATTCAAGCTCCTTGGTTATTTACTTGGAAGATTCTCACCTCTTTGCTCGCTTTATGTAGTAGACACGTCCATATTGAAGTACACACGTCTGGATTGAAGTGTTACAAAAGTTGATAAACATTTGAATGTCTAGTGATATCATCACAATAACTCAATAACTTCAATTGCCACTCTAGGTTACTATCTTGATGGCACATAAGAGAATGGTTATAGTAGGTTTTGTAACACTCTGGTGTTAAGCATGCATAATCATTTGCATTCTTAAGCATAAGCATCATTATGCATAGCATTAATGAAAAGATTGATTGTCATTTCATGTATCATGCTTGATTAATTCAAATTATGCCTGCCTTTCGCATGAATTGAATATGTGGTATGAGTGTTTGGTGTTGGATGACCCCTAAGGTAACCTAGACATGATTAGGACACCAAATGAACCTAGGTTTATGTTTATGATTTTGGCTAATT
This sequence comes from Bothriochloa decipiens, assembly GCA_023333625.1. Classification (NCBI taxonomy): domain Eukaryota; kingdom Viridiplantae; phylum Streptophyta; class Magnoliopsida; order Poales; family Poaceae; genus Bothriochloa; species Bothriochloa decipiens. The sequence continues at coordinate 36,023,592 of CM041638.1, forward strand.
AAGCTTTGTTGTCATGGTTGACCAAGGTGGACCATTAAAGTAGTTTTGTTTGACTAAATTGGAAGTGGTAGCTAGAGTGCTTGCATGTGTGTGTACCCTAAATAAAGTTTGTAGAGAATTTTATAAGGAACAAAAGTTGTTTTTACCACTTTTCATGAAAATGCTTGGAAGGTGTTCAAAAATGTGGAAAAAGGGCAGAATTGGGGGCTGATTTTCCATTTTGGGAATTTTTTTAAAAGGTATTTTATTTGGATTTTTGTATTTCAAAATCTAGGCAGAATCTAGTAAAACTTCTTTAAGATGAAATGTTCTACTCTTCAAAAGCTACATTTCATCTATTTTGAGTTTTTGCTAATTCGGCTTAGTTTAAGAGTTATTAAGCAGCAAAGTTTGTTTTATATTCATAAAAATAGCTTTTCGGTGACGGTTATTTCCTGGCCGTCAGGGAAATCCCCGACCAGGAAAGCACCGTGGCCGCCCGCGGCAGCATGCGACGGCCGTGTGGCGCCCAAGCACTGCCGAGGCCGGGCCGTTTTGGCCGCGTGGGGCGTCGTCCGAACGCGCCCACTCCTTCACTCGCCCGCGCCCTCACTCTCTCCCCCTCATCCCCTTTCATTTTCCTCTCTGCTCGCCGCCGCGTCGCCCGAGCTCGCCTCGCCGCCGTCCAAAAATTCGCCGCCGATAGCCACGCATTCGCCTGCTTGACCCCGCAATCGAGTGCGCCCGAGTCCGCTCCACCTTCCTCCACCCTCGCCTCGGCCGGTTGCGTCAAGGTTCGCCCGAATCGCATCATCTTCTCCCTGTCCGCCATGGCCGCACCTCGGCTTCACCGTGGTTCCGCTGCTCTGGCCGTCCTCTCTCGCCATTAGGGTGCGCATCCGAAGTGTCGTGGTGGGTAGCTGCTAGGACGATGCTCAATGGCGCCGATTAGGGTTTCATGGGGTCGGATTTTGGTCGGGCCGCCGCGCGGAGTGCCGCCGCTCCGCCGTGCTCGTGCTCCGACCGCCTCCAGCCGCTCCCTCCCATCTTTAGTCCCCTTGATCGATGCGCGCTGTTCTCCTCTCTCTTCTCCGCCGGTTGGTGACGCCGGAGCGCCGCCGGGACGGCCGGCCGAGCGTCGCCGCCGACGAGGACCATCGGGTTAGAATGTAGGAAAACCTAGGGTTCTCGGTGCAAGATTGCCAGACACAGAGATTTACCTATTAGGGCTCGGTTAGTTTCTGGAAATCTCAGGGTCCCCGGTGTAAAGTGCATTTTTCCTTTTCTTTTCCAGAATTGATTTCAGATTTTGTTTAAAGCTTTGAAAATTCATAACTTGCTCATTTTTCATCCAAATGAGTTGGTTCAACTTGCAGTATTTTTCTTATGAGATGATCTATGTATGAAAAATATGAAATGTGGAATTTGTGATACTTTTCTGTATAGCTTTATTTATCTCTATTAATTGCTTTTATCTTAGGAAATGCATAAGTAATTCTCTGTTGCTCAGAAAAATGTGAGACCAAGTTTGTTAGTCTTCTTATGTCATGCTATATCTGTGAAAAATGTTATGACATTATGTCATGTGGAAAGTTTGCTATGTCTAGTTATGGTGCCTATTTTCATGTGATGATAAATAATTCATAATAAATAATATATAAGGAATTTGTGTATGAAACTTTTTGGAGAGTGTTTTTATGTCAATCTAGAGCTAATTATGTTCTGAGATCTGTTGTTTGATATACTTTTATGTACAAAGTATTTTATGCCCCTGAAATTATGCTGCCTTGTCATTTTTGTGCAGGATAAAGTACTTATTGTTTTGACTTAAAATTTTTATGGAAGTCTTTATTTGGTATGATTAAGCTCTTGTAAGTTTTACAGAATTTTCTGAGTAGTCTAAAGTCATGTTGTAGTTTTACCCTGATTTCTTTTAATTATAATTAATGCTTTAGAGTTATCATTTCATGTGTGTAAAAATGCTTTTTATGCTATTCATGATATGTATGATCTTCTATTGGTTTTAGTTCAGTAGAGTATAGTGTGCAAAACAATGGTTGTTTATAATTCCTTATAGTGTGCGAGTAAATTGTAATGCGAGGCCTATTTGGAGATTTGTCGGTAGAAGAGAATGCAGATGACATGTGCTTATCATACATGTTTTCAAATATCATATCATTCATCTTAGCTGAGCATTTATTCACCATCACCATCAGCATTGTATTTATATGTATGCACGGTATTCATACGCACTATGCATCATACAGGATCGTCAGAGCTCGAAACGGTAGTTCCCGGAGCACGAGGAGAGGAAGGCCAACAGGAAGCTTTGGTTCGGGAAGCAACAGTAGAAGAGGATCCCGAAGCTGATCTTCCGGAGTGTCCCGACCACCAGCCAAGCGCTTTCCTGAAAGGCAAGCCCGGAGCATTCTCCTTGTGGTTTGCAAAATATCTAACTTGAGTCCTTTACTTGTTTGTTGCATTAAGTTATAGGCGTTGTTTTATACCGTTGCTGCATTACTTATATTCGTTGCCACTGTTATACTTCAACCCTGTTAGGTTCAGGTACGAGTATATGCTTAGCCCTGCTTTAACTAGATCGGTAGAAGTCGGGTGATTTCCTGTCATCCGCGAGTTATAGGTGGTAACTCGGAATGGTTGAATACATTGTTATCTTGGATAACCATGTGGAGATAATAAATCGAGACCGGGCGGGATTGGAGTTGAGAATGAACTGGAGGTTCAATGTGGTTTATCCCGTCTGTGTCGAACTAGGACCCCGTCCGTTGTACGTCCTCAAGTCATATTGAATTTATGCCTCACATTTAGCTGGAAGGATAAGTCGTTTCGACCACGAAGCCTAATTTTGATTTGGGCCGGGAGTCGACCTGCTGTACGCATCGCATTGGTGAAGATAGGGGACCACGGGTTACGCGGTTGTAAGGCCTGAATATAGCATGGTGCGCCCTGCTGGCAGCCGGACGGTGCCCGGATGTGATGGTACCTGTTGATCTCGTGTTTTCCTGAATTGGATGTCGGTGACCTGTAGCTCACTGTGGCTGGTGAGTGTGGTTTGTGTGAGGAGTACCCGCCAGCTGGTTAGTAATCGATTATAATCGCCATCGTTCCTGGACAGTGAACACTTGACTTGAGCAGCGGCATCGTAGTAAGAATTTGAACAAGAGATGAGATGGTTGAGCTGTTGAGACTGAAAGATACTCAACCGGAATTGGTTACTTTCTGTTGAATAATTATTACCATGCTTGTTTAGTACAGGTGCTAATGTAGCATGATAAGGTAATTCAGATTAAAATACATGGCTAGAAGGTTCTTATTAATTGTTTCTTAATGCAAGCTTTTCCGCAATTTAAATGAGTCAGCTATCCCACTTATACAGCCTTACATACTCCTTGGAGTCTCTTTATTTTAGTTTATGACGGGTAAGTCTAGCTGAGTACATCCTCGTACTCAGGGTTTTATTTCCCATGTTTTTGCAGATGGTGAGATGCTTTATGGCTATTGTCAGAATTGTTTCTATCCCGCTTTGGGAGATGATTAGACCTTGGGCATGGTCACTCCCCTCTACTTGATGCTTTTGCTGGATGTGGATCAAGGACCTGGCACTGTATTTCAAATGTGTGTGTGTGGTATTTGAACTTAAATCGCTTCCGCTACTTTGAGTCTTTAAACTGGTTTGTAATAACTCTATTTCGTACTCCGATGATGTTTTAAACTTGGTGCTTGTGAATGAGTACGCTAAACTATTACGATCTTAGTCGTGCCGAAAAAGTTTGAAATCCTTCGAGATTTCACGGACTACCGGGTTTATTAGGTCTCAATCATATGATTTGCTGAACTATGTGCGAATTATGTGCTTGTGCTCTAATAAATTGGTCGGTTCTGTCATAGGTTTGAACTGTGAACAATATTTTGTTTGATGGAGGCAGATGTGTAGAGCTTCTTAACTGTGGTGGGGACAGAGGACACGATGTTTGGCATGATGCAACAACTGCAGTAGTGTAGTGCCACACATTTGTGTGGGGAAACTAAACAACATTGTATGTTGTCGCTAGGTGGCACACCATGCATACTATATTTCTAACTCACACGCTAAACTATCCTACTATGAATATAAAGTGGAACTAAACTAAGCTTGAGACTTTCCTTTGCTTCTTTATTGCTCTCATGAATGGAGAGGGAGTATATTGCCCCTCTATTTATACTACTACAAATGGGACCATGGATCCATCAATCAACCTTGTGAGCCATAGGATGAAACGGACTTGATTTGGAAGGCTAGCATGCTCCATGGGTGTGCTTTCATGCATGTCTCCATGTATATATGAGGCGGTGGAGCACTTGTGGCCCCAAGGGGACAGTCGGTCGACCCCCTTATGGCAAGTGGGACCTCCTCCCTTACATGTGGGACCCCATAGGAGCTTTCGTGTTAGGTATCTTTGCTTGTGGGTCCACCACCTTAAGGTCGGTTTGATGACATATGGGCCATCCAATCCATGTATTGTGATCTTTCACCAATGATAAAGAAGCACAAGCTTGATCCAAGGGTGGATGTTAGCTTGAGGATGTTTGACATGGATCGTGATAGCTTAGGATGGCTGGTGGGCCCATAGGGCGGGTCAGGCAACACCCCCACCCCCCCCCCCCCCCCCCAACCAACATGGAGGTCCTACCAGCTTGTTTCTGTCCGTTCCATATGGTTATGCATATGAATACTCAAGATATACATGTGTAACTTGCTATTAATAAAATATAATCATGGTATACATATTTTCCTTTGTTCCAAGGCTGTTCTACGGTGATTTTGAGTTCATAAAAGTATGTTATTTTCACCATTAACAGCGCTTTGCTACAGGTTGTGTTGCTATACTGGACTCTGCAAAAGGAACTGACAACACACGAACAATGACGGCCATGTGACGATTGACAGCACAAAGTAGGATTTGCATGGGGACCACCGGTATAGCGTAGCAGGTCGGTCAGGTGAACACACTATTATAGGAATAGTGCAACAATGTATTAATCTCTATAGATTGGTGTTTCATTTAGAGTTCTTTGGATCTTATTCGTTATGAATAAAAGATGAGCATGACTATAAGCAATAAAGTAACCGAAACCGAAAAAGTCCAAACAAACATATGTAGATTATAGACAAGTAGATAACATTTGAAAGCGGTACCAGTTTTAAAATAAACTGACAGTAATTTTGAGAGATCAAACCTACTTTTTTATTTTAGAAAATTGGAAACCACCTCTGAATCCAATGAGAAAACCAAATTTATGTAATCAAGGGCTCAAAAATCAGAATGACTTCAGGTTGAAAAAAAAAGTGTAGTTTACCCCAATTCTTATATTTTATTGAATGTTAAAGTTGTATTTGGGTATAAAGATAGTGGTCAAAAGTTGTATCTCGGAGACCATAAAAACTCAGCAGCGTTAGATATTTCATATTTGTGACCAAGGGGAGTATTAAACCACATAATTGTTCTTTATCAATTCCCAACCCACTTGTCGACAAATAATGGAAAGTATGATGCTGCTGAAATTTTCTATAATAAGAGGCAAAAGGGCATTGCTTGATTGCCGTGTGATCACTTGTCTACGGGCCGGGATCGGATGCCACTATCGTTGAGCTCTTGTATTAGCCGACGGTTGTGCCTTTATATATGCATGCAGTGCAGATGCGTAGGATGGCTGCATTTGATCGTGCGAGCCCATCATTCGGGCATGAGCAAATTGTTCGGTCCATGAGATGCCATGAAGAACAAAGGGGATCGTAAAGAAAGGTTCAGAGATTGGTCGTACTTTTTCTTTCCCGGGAGTGAGAGGTCACCATCCAGCATGAGCCGAAGAGATGCGAGAAATGAGCTTTCAGCTTTGCAGTGGAGTTCGTTCATGGACGCCAAAGGCTAAAGGACCGGCAGGAAACGAAGTATGGAGTGGTCACGCAAGCAATGAGGAAAAAGAAAAAGATAATAAAGGGCCTAAAGGAGGGCCGCGACGAATCGAGCATGCGTGAACGCAACAGAGAAAGGTGAAATGATGCGCGCCCTATCGAGCTATACTCCTAGCTAGCTTTATCCCTAGCGGCAGTTGTAAAACAAGGCAAGACTGTGCCTAGGGCCAGCAGCGTTTTGAAATCCGAAAGGTTACTTGTTTGCCCGTCGAGATATGCATATATGAAAAATCCTCACCTTTTATGTGTATATATATATATCCACATTTCACGAAACAGTTGGGATGGATGGAAATGGACAGTAGCATATCTGTTTCTATGAGCAGATGCTCTGGTCCTTTACAGAAAAGAACAGGAGAGATCGGGCAACAAAGACGTGCCTGGCCACTGTACACCAGTCAAGGCGCGAGCAGCCGCAGCCGGCCCTGAAGAATGATTGGACAGAAAACAAGAGGATGCTGTAGCAAAAACACACCAACCTTTAATCCTGCTGCTATCTGCTTGTCCCTCGCAACCTTCCAATCCATCCTTGATTTTGCAACTCGTTGCTAGAGGGCGCTGCGGTAGCTTGCTGCACCTTGCTGCTATCCAATTTAGCAGACATGGCCATCGGATTGTATTGGCGCCTTGTGATAACGAGCTAGTATGCCAGCTGATATCCACTAGTGTTTTTCTGACGAATCTGATTTTTTGGGGGTCATATGTAGGCATGTAGCGTGTCCTCAATTCTGTGTCATGCCGTAGCACAACACTCTACATCATAATATTGTTGTCAAATATCTGTTGAATGAGAGTGTATATACTGGTTTTTGGAAAGTTTTTTTTGACCAGATTTTTTGGAAAGTTTTTCGGGTTGTGCAAATTTGATAGACCAAATTTTGGCTATTTTTTAGGAAAAAAAACCAAAAGGTTGTAAATGTTAAGGTGTCCTATTTGGCCATTTGGGTGGGTTTTAGCGGGAATAGTAGGGGTAAATCTGCATCCAGCACATACCTCCCATCCGTTGGGTTAGCGGGAACAGTAGGCTAGGACACTGGTACTAGACCGGAAGGGGCAGATCGAGTGCGTTTGCGCTAGCTAAAAACTAATGGCGCCGGAAAGGGGGGCCAAGTACAGATGCGCACACTGAAGAGAATATTCCGGGGCACAGAATCATTGCCGCTTTCCTGGTGAAAGGAAAGTCGGTGGCACCGCAGGCGTAGTGCGTGTCTCGTTGCGAGACGGTTTTGGAGCTTGTGTGGCACAGGAGTGGCTCTTGGACAAAAATATCGTGGTTGGCTGGTTGCAGCAATGCGACCGTTGGCCAATGGCGTTCCACGGTTTTACTAATTTTGAAGCAGGGGATGGCTTCGTAGTTTTGTAAACTCTACTCATGTACTACCCCATCTCGATGTAGAAAGATGTAAACCTGCTGCTGGTAGCTACGTCGGTCGACGTCGACGTCGCGTTTGAAAGAAACAGCCAGCGATGGGGGCGGAGTGCGTGCCGCCGGCGCGCCCACGCATCCTCGTCTGCGGCCCGCGCGCTGGCCGAAACGGGGGGCGAGTGCTGGGGGCCGACGCATCAGACACCGCGCCGCGCGCTGGATACGTTTCGGCCCCTGAGTCGATCGCTGGCACTGGGTGCAGACAGTGCATGCACCGCGGGGCCGGCCGGGGGGCGATCGACAAAGGTGGTGTGCGTGGCGGCATGTGGCCATGTGGAGGCGGAATCATGTGCGGGGTACGGAACTTATAAGTTGCCGGCTAATCATGGACTGACTGGCGTAACGATCTCTGATCGTCCAAAGTACGGAGCCGCGGCGGCCTCCACGTTGCCTGCTCAGCACTTCATCAGTGGTATTAGAGACTTGACGCGCCAATACACAGAGAGAAGACCGTCCGCATCCCTCATTTTCCCTCATTTTCATCCTTTATACGTCCTAGTAAGCAAGATTCTCTTCTCTATACCTAATTCTTCCGTATTCATTCCTCCTTTATAGCCTACTCCAGTGGCGGTCCTAGAGTTTTTGTTGAGCCTGGGCAAGTAACTAGCTGATTTATGTCTCTCACTGCGTGTCAACGTGTGTGCTACTTTGCTCTGCTGCATGACCTGTATGCCTGTAGGTGTTGCTCCACTGCTGCTCGTGAATGAGCCCGGGCAGGTGCCCAGGCTAGCCGGGCCTTGGGTCCGTCGATGGCCTCCTCTATCGACCATGGGACCCACATGTTAAGATATTTTTTCCTTTTTCCAAGTCCGCCGCGGCCCTCCGACGAGCTCCCTCCTCCCTGTGCGGGCTGCCTACCTCCCGTGCGAGCTCCCAATGCGGAGGAGCAGAGGAGGAGGAGCGGGCGCGAGCCGCCGCCGTCCATGCGCTCGCCGCGCTCGTTGCAGCCGCCAGCGGAGGGAGCAGGGAGGGGGCGCCGCTGCATGATTTTTCTTCAGGCCATGATCAAAGCGAAGCGGGGTGTTCTGCCGACTCATTACCCCGACTCTATCTGCGCTACGAAGCACAATCACTTCAGGTTGCGTGTTGGTACAGTACTACGTGACTCCCGGGTCTCCGGCACACTCATCTAGCTTAGCTGCATCTTTAATCCTTTCCCTGGGCTGGCTAGGCCAGCCATCAATGGGATCGGTCGTCAAATTCCGGGCCTGCATGATTTCGCTCGCCACAACACACGCTGCTACGACTGCGAATTCTGCACCTCGGGTTCCATTCCATTCCAGGCCTTGTTTTGATCCCTAAATTGGGGCTGGAATTCCTGTAGCGGAATTCCTGTAGCATTTCGTTTGTATTTGGTAAAAAATGTCTAAACTTTGACTAATTAGGCTTAAAATGTTCGTCTCGTAAAGTACAACAAAACTGTGTAATTAGTTTTTAATTTCATCTACATTTTGTACTCCATTTATATGCCTATATTTTGATGTGACGAAAAATAGGAATTATGCACAGTAAATTTAGAGACAAATTGGTGGGACTAAACAAGGCCCCATTCCATCTGCTGATGCGGTGCTGACTGTGAAGTGGTCCAGCTTGCGGCCGCCCGCATGCGCATGGGCATGGCTGCTCTCGCTACAGGACCATTGACCTGTCGTCGAGACCTCCACCTCAGTGCTCAGTACACCCCGATTAGGAAGGAAGCTGGTCGATCCAGCAACCCCAAGCTTTGTCCTGTCTGTCCTACGTATATATCCTACCGAAAAATCTACTACGACTGTATACGAGGCTACGACCAAAAGACGACGCACCCAAAAATCTACTGCCAGGCTACGACCAGAGGCCCTAGCGTTCCAATTCATGCGTGTGCGCCGCCGTGCGCGGGACCGGAACCGAAGAAGAACGAAGAATTTGCCGGGCCAAGCCACGGTGGCGTCCGCACATGGGCGTGTGACGCCTGATTTTGTCGTGCACGGCGGCGGCGCAACGGAGGCCGTCGCCCGGTCAGGGGCGAGTACGTGGAAAGGGAGCGCGGCACTTGTTCTCGCCCGACCTCGGCGTACGGCGGGACCGGCGCGCCTGCGGCGGTGCAGCCCCTGCGGTACGTCGACGGTCGACTCCTGGTCCGGTCCGGTTCTGTGCAGGCCGACAATGGGTTTGATTCAGCTACGACTACGAGCAGTCTCAAAGACACTGCCCATCGTATCCGCCATAAATCATGATGATTGCGGGAATCTTTTTGCCCATGAATGTGGATTGGACCTTTGCGTCGCGACGATTTGAGGCTAACGGAGCAAGGAGCATCCGAGAGCTCAATCAGAACCAGTACTGTACGATTTACGAACCAGTGTGATGAGAGCCACATGACGCGACGTCTCAGATATGAGAGTATATATAACATAGATCGCCATATCGCTGTCAATTTTTGGACTCACTCAGATGAGAATTTTAGAACGCACGAATTAGGAACACCAGACGACGACTCAGATGAACGGAATATCCCGCTCGGATACCACTTGCATCTTCCACATATGTATCGTTTCGATTTCGAAAGGTATGTATACCTTGGTCACGCAGTTCTTTATGTGCTGTATTGTCTAGGTAGAGCACATATATATGTACTTTGAAAACAAACGTTTACAAAAAAAAAAACACCTTGAAAAAAAAAGGAAAGCCATCTATCCGGCGTTCGTTGTGTTCTGCAGCCCATGAAACATGCATTCGGACTTTTCAATTGTGGGCTGGACAAGTCAGGCCGACGCTCTTTTTTTATGACAAGTAGGCCGACGCTTTTGTGGGCTTCGACTTTCAAAAGACAGGCATCCTTATAAAAAAAACTGTTTTCACAGATAACCCTTTATTTCACTTGTTTGGCAAGTCATATGGCACGACGGCACCCACATAGTGAATTACACCCGTCGTTTCAAATCATAATACATTTTAATATGCACTTATATATATAAAGTGTATATTAAAAGCTATATATCTAAGAAAAGTCAATGTCTTATGACTTACTATGAAAGGAGTACATATTTTCAACGGTGGGCTGACAATATCCTTCAACAAAAACTAACAATAAAGTTATGATCCTATTTGTTCATATATCGATTTGAGCAATGAGGCCTTCTATGGACTCGGTATGCAACTTGGTATCAAGAGCAAAACACGAAAAATTCAATGTTCACACTATGGATATGCAAAGGTAGTGATATGAATTGCTAGGAGTATGGCTTCAAAGATTGTATGCATCGTCCTTCCAACTTGTTATCCAAAAATGCTCTTGACTCCAATTTTAATTAAACTACTAATCTTGATCCCTTTAATAGTGCAAGGATAGACAAAAAAATTCAAAAAAATTCTTACACTAAAATCCTATTTGTGTTGAGCTTTTGGCCACTTGCTCCTAGCTATTGGAGACAAACAACTGCCTTGAAGCCACTCCGCCGCTCATAGGAAAAAAAGAAAGGGAGAAATGAAGAACAAAGAGGAAGGGACAAGAATGACATTTTCCCCATCTTCCTCTCTCCTCAACCTATGAAAATAAATAAAATAAGAGGCACGGTATCTAACAACATAATTATCAGTAAACGAGAGTTTCTTTCAGCAAATGGTTCCACTTTGGTTGTCCATTGGCAAATGCCCTACACTTTAACCGTCTACTAGCAATATTTATCTAATTTTAGTTACATGTGATAGTGCATTGCTGAGTTGGACAACTTATATATTGAGAAGTAGGTTTTAAAATATAAGATAGATATAGATATAGATATAGATATAGATATAGATATAGATATAGATATAGATATAGATATAGATATAGATATAGATATAGATATAGATATAGATATAGATATGCTTTGCATCAAACACTGAATCCAACCATAAGGGGCTAAGAAAATAAAATTGAGTGGCTTCAACGATATATCTCTTTACCATTGATCTTGGAAAACAGAGTGAGTCGTATAATATATATCTTTATGTCCATCAATCACCGAAACATCCGAGGACCCATTAATGAACCATGAATTTTGGGTACCTTGCATCAAGAATCGCCTAGGGAAAGATGTGAATGCGACTGCCGCTTTGATAGATTTCAAACTTCATCATAGTCACTTTCTACCAAAGAGAAGCATGGCGTACAATGTATAAATGAAACCAAATGATAAAAAAACTAGTTTTTATTAATTTAAGAAATATATATGGACATTTAAAAGTTACTCAATCTATCCCAAATTCTAAGATGTTTGACTTTTTCAAACATAAATTTAACCACTTGTCTTATTAAAAAAATCATGCAAAAATAGTTAAATTTAAATTATTCTTAAAGAACTTTTATTAACAAAGGAAGACATATCAAAATAAATAATATTTTAAATAAATTTCTGAATAAGAGGAATGGTCAAAGTTAATATAAAAAATATTAAATGTGTTATAATTTAAAATGCACGGAGTACATTATAATATTTTCCAATAGATAGACTGCCCAACGAAGAATTTGCTCCTTCGGGCGGCCAATTGTCATGATCTGACGCTCACTAAGTTTATTCAGCACCGCAACTACATTTATAACATATATCTGCCAATTTGAGAGATGTAACATGATTCATATTCAGCGTCTTTCCATTTGTAGCCGTTGCCACTGATTTTTTGCCGTATAACGGTGAAAAGCTGTCGTGACGGCGTTCAAACATCAGAAGCAATACTATTTGCAAGGAAACAGTGTCGGGCCGCTTGTTGATGGTGTCCCGAAACCAGCCCACTCTGGTCGCGAATCTCAGTGCTCCCGACAGGAAATCCAACGGTCTTGGGCGAACGCGTGGCTTCGCGGAGTCGCGAGGCGGCTCGGCTCTACACCCACGCGCTCCTCTTCTTCCCTCGCACGACTCGACTCGCCGCGAGGTGTTTCCCCTTCCTCCGCGCAGCGCATCCCCCGCGAGAGCGAGCTCGAAAACCTAGCCGCCAAATCCATCATGGCTCGACGCGGCCACGACGACGACGACGACGAGATCGAGGAGGAGGATGAGGAGGAGGCCTACGACCTGGAGGACGAGGAGGAGGAGGACGAGGAGGACGACTACGAGGAGGAGGCGAGGCGCGGGAAGGCCTCCCGCGGCGGCGGGGGCAAGGGTGGCGGCGGCGGCGGCGGCGGCGGCGGCGGCGGGCGGAAGCGGTCGCGCGAGGACAACTTTATTGACGACTCGGCCATCGAGGACGACGACGAGGATGACGACGACGACGGCGGGGGCAGGCCCAGAAAGAAAGGCGGCGGCGGGGTGCGTGGGTTCTTCGACGAGGAGGCCCAGGTCGACGAGGACGAAGAGGAAGAGGACGAAGGCGAGGGCGAGGACGGTGAGTGGTCGCCCTACCTATTTTATTGCGCCGTGATGCTGTGTTTATGACTTGTGGTGGTATTTCTGCTCTCTTTGTTGAGATCTGGACCTAATTTGGTCGATTTCCAGAAATGAATTTGGGGAAGTAGTGAGAAATTGGCAGTTTATATAACACTTTATGCTCTTTTGCTTTGTTTTCATGACTAGGTAATAGCTGCAGGTTGGCAAGAAATTTAGTTTCGTAGCAGTTGTTTAGCTAATAAAGCAGCTGATTTGATGTTCGCCTTTGCTTCAGATCTTAAGACGAAGTTTAGTCATGTTTAGATATATTGATGAGGTGCACCCTGGGTGACGGCTAGTTTTTTCTAGATACAAAAAGTTAGCTGAAGTACCCTCCCAATATGTTTCGTTAACTTGTTAGTGCCTGTGCAGATCCTGTCTTAATTATCTATTCAGTTGATACTTTGCTCTGTTCTTCAACGTCAATTTGATTAAATCATATTAGTTATCCTTTATGTAAGCTTATAGCAATGGTGGTTTGGTCAGACCTAAGTTTTTAGGGGTATAAGGAACCATACCCAGTTGGATGGTATTGGGCAAAGTTGATGCTAGGGCCTGAAATTGCACTGCAGTTGGAGACATGGATTTGTTCTGCCTGATCAATTTCAGGCATGCAGAGTTGCCTATGAGAACAAACCTATGGGCCTGCTGTTTTCAAAAGCTACTTTACAGGACTGGAAAGAGTCACTTCTCAATGCCATATTAACACTGTACCAAATACAGCATACAGTTGATTGAACTTTAATCTTACGCTATCAAATGAATTAGGTTCTTTTGAATGTTGGATAAGATGCTTGAAGCTTGACAAAGCCTTGGCAGCAAATTGAAAATTTGTTTATAAATTGTATCGTAGTTCAAATTGTTTACCAAACACAGCATACAGTTGAAGTCTTATGCTATCAGAAGAATTAGTTTTGTTCTTTTGAATGTTGGATAAGATGCTTGAAGCTTTACAAGCCTTGGCAGACAATTGAAAATCTGTTCAGAAATTGTATCATAGTTCAAATTGTTTAGCCTTATGTAGGAGGAAAAAAAAATTATGCCCTCCAGGCTGAAACTTTTTATTGAATCAAATCAAAATTATCTTCCATATTTTACTGGTCTTCTTTTATCCTCATTGTGTAGTTTGAACTGTCAGGGTGCATTAGATTTTCTTTAAGGATTTACTTGTAGCCCTGGAAATATTCCAATCAGCTCCCATGTTTTCATCCATTTTCACAGTTAATTTCACAAACATCTTCCTCCCTTGATTACCGCAAAAAATGGATTGGACATACAATTTTTTCTCTGAACTGAGTGCTGATCTATCTATGTACCACAAGCAAGAATGTGGAATGTTGAAGTCAGCTGTTTCGCTCCAATACTACTTAATACCAAGTTATGAAAAGAAATTGATCTTGGGCCTGGGTAGAGTATACTACTTAATACTTCTTAGTAGAGCAAACTAGACATTAACCTGGTGACATATTGTGCTGGCTATGACTTCTAGCATTGATTGCTAGAAATAGTGTTCTGCTGTTCGGTTGAGCTGCTGCTGATGCAGCCACCCCACCGACACTGTAGCAGCTGCAACAAATAAGCAGCAGATACAGCCAGAGGGAAGAGGCTGCGCTAAGCACTAAGTGGGATAGGCTGCAGGCGTACAGCTGAATGGCTGGGCTGTTCAGCAGCCCAAACACCCGCTTAAATCAGAAGCTAACAGGCCCAAGATATAAGGTGCCATTTGATTTGGTGTGGTCTTTGAGATCACTCTTTGACTGCTAATTTCTCATAATATATCCTTGGCGGCAAAAAAAAAAGTTGGTAGGTAGAAGGTATTTCTAAATCCAAAGTCCAATGTAGCCACTCTTGTAGCACAAAGTTTTCATATCGTTAGACTAATTGTTGGCAAAGATTACAATGTCCAAATCATGAGAAACATGCACGTCTTATATATTGGGACAGTGGGAGTATGATTTTATTAATTGCTTTTGGATCTGTAAACAACTTTTTAAATGTTGAAATTGAATTAGCTCTGTGCTTATTGTTGTACTAAGCAACAGAAGCATGTTCAGGTTTCTAATGATATCTGCTCCTTTGCCTTTCACTTTAGATTTTATTAATGATGCTGGGGCCGACCTTCCTGATGAGGATGTTGTTAGGGGCTCAAGACGTCATTCTATTCCTATGAGGGATAGGGATGAGGAAGAGGACATTGATGAGATTGAGAGACAAGTGCAAGAGAGATACGCAAGATCCAGTCACGTTGAGTACGGTGAGGAAGCAGCAGAAGTGGAACAGCAAGCTCTGCTGCCCTCCGTGAAGGATCCTAAACTATGGATGGTCAAATGTGCGGTATGCTCAAGATTTATCTTACTAAACTGCTTGGATGGTTATTGGCCCTACTTGAGCTCTACTAACGCATAACTGTGACTTCAGATTGGACATGAGAGAGAGACTGTGATTTGTTTGATGCAAAAGTACATTGATAGGTCAGACCTTCAAATAAAGTCAGTCGTGGCATTGGATCATCTAAAAAATTATATTTACGTCGAAGCTGAAAAGGAGGCCCATGTCAAAGAGGTAAGCATGTCTGTGTGTGCTTGGCATTTTATTTCTGATTTCTTTCCTCCTTGCTAAACTTGGTCTATGTAGGCTTGCAAAGGACTACGAAACATTTATGCTTCAGCAAAAATAACATTAGTGCCAATAAAAGAAATGGCAGATGTCCTCTCTGTTGAGAGCAAATCTGTCGATCTTTCAAGGGATTCTTGGGTCCGAATGAAATTGGGCATATATAAAGGTGACCTTGCGAAGGTATTACCACAACACTTGTCTTATGTATACTGTATACCATTCTTCAAATGTTTATGTCATCGTGTTTTGCAGGTTGTTGATGTTGACAATGTACGCCAAAGAGTAGATGTGAAGCTGATCCCTAGAATAGATCTACAAGCTTTGGCTAGTAAACTGGTAAGTTCTAACCCTTGTTTCTCACAAGAGCAGTGCTGCAAGTACACCTATTTTAGTACAACTTGGGTACTCCCTCCGTCCGGAAATGCATGCAACTTTAGCAACAGTGGCCTGTCCAATTTTAGACCTGCGTAGGTCACTGCAAGCTAGCAGTTGTGGTACCTGCTGGGATAAAAAATCTACTCTGTACTGCCTGAGTTGGGAGGCAGTGAGGGTGTGAAGACAACGCCTGCAGCCTACGTCAGAGTGAAAGCCTTGGTCTGCGCGCGTAGTGCTCTTAGGAGAGCTTTGGCTAGTAAACTGGTAAGTTCTAACCCTTGTTTCTCACAAGAGCAGTGCTGCAAGTACACCTATTTTAGTACAACTTGGGTACTCCCTCCGTCCTGAAATGCATGCAACTTTAGCAACAGTGGCCTGTCCAATTTTAGACCTGCGTAGGTCACTGCAAGCTAGCAGTTGTGGTACCTGCTGGGATAAAAAATCTACTCTGTACTGCCTGAGTTGGGAGGCAGTGAGGGAGTGAAGACAACGCCTGCAGCCTACGTCAGAGTGAAAGCCTTGGTCTGCGCGCGTAGTGCTCTTAGGAGTAGGAAAAGTAGGGGAAACATGCATCATTTTGCTTGGTCGCTTCTGTTGTCTCGGTAATGCAGATTGCATTCTTTCTGGACGGAGGGAGTACTAAAGATACAAAGGCTAAGATCACCTGGATGGAAGGCTCATAGATGAACTGAATGGTTTAGATACATGGTTGTACCTGAAGTTATACTCAAAGCATCATGCTTCTTGCAAGCTTGCACTTTCGTTATCAACTTTAATTGCATAAATTAAGGAGTGGAGCTAATCTATTTGTCTCAGTTTTATTCTCTTCTATTATGCACTTAAGTTAACAAGTAGCTATAGCTACTTAACTAGCTAAATGTATATTCAAAACTTAGGTCTCAGGTCCACAATGTACTCCCACTGATTCTGAAGTTTAGTCGTTTAGGACATGAACAGGGTCTCCAGTATGATACTTTGACCTGCAGATTTTATAAAATCAGACCCCCATTCCAAATTATAAGGCATTTTTTTTCTTGATACACACCTTTTGCTATGCACTTTGACATACACTATGTCTAGATGCATAGTAAAGGCAACGTATCTAGAAAAGCCACGTGTTGTCAATCGGGAAAATGAATGTGCATCTCAATTTTGTTATTTTCATAGGAATTTTAACAAAATGAATTTAAATCTCAAATTTTGTGACAACACGCATCTGTAGATAGACTAGATACACTATGGATGTGCATAGTTTCAATTTTTTTAAGAACTCATAAGTATGCTGGTTTTCACGATTCCACCAAATGTAGGGTTTGCACCCAATATTTTTCTGTTGTCATCTATATAAATTTTCAAATACTAATAGATCAAATTTAACCGACTACAATCCTAGAACAACCTACATTTAGAGATGGAGGGAGCTTTCATGTTTTACAGTTGAGTTCATTGTATTTTTTTTTATCTCCTGGTCATGTTTTTCTAAAGCAAAAGCATCTTATGATCTGTGAGCTGTATTTAATTGAAGTAATTTTCTGATTATCATGTTTGGTTGTTATTTTCTTGTTTTTGATTTGAGTTAATCAGGTCATTGGGGTTCTTATCCTGATGGACAATTTGTATTTCAGGAAGGGAGGGAGGCTGTAAAGAAGAAAGCATTTGTCCCACCACCACGATTCTTCAATATCGATGAGGCGAGGTGACATTTTTCTCCTTAAGAATTATCTAATTGTTTCTGTTATTGTTTTCTAATCGTGTGCAAACAGGGAGATGCATATTCGTGTGGAGCGGAGGCGAGATAGAGAATCTGGGGAGTACTTTGAGTGGGTTGATAATATGAAGTTCAAAGATGGTTTCTTGTACAAATCAGTCTCCACTAAATCAATCCACACAAATAATATTCAACCTACTTTCGATGAGCTTGAGAAGTTTAAGAAGCCTGGTGAAGACATGAATGGCGACATGGCCAGCTTGTCCACTCTGTTTGCAAACAGGAAAAAAGGGCACTTTATGAAGGGTGATGCTGTCATTGTTGTTAAAGGCGATTTGAAAAATCTGGAGGGGTGGGTTGAGAAAGTAGAGGATGAAACCGTTCACATCAGACCAAAAATATCTGATCTTCCGGTAACCATTTGCGATTATAGCTACTTATTATTATTATTATTATTATTATTATGAAAGTTGTGATGGAGGAATGGCTTACAGTAGTCTAATGTTAATGCATTTGTAACCACAGAAAACATTAGCCTTCAATGAAAAGGAGCTTTGCAAATATTTCAAGCCTGGTGACCATGTCAAGGTGATCTCAGGTGTTCAAGAAGGTGCTACTGGCATGGTTGTTAAAGTGGAAGGGCATGTCTTGATAATTTTGTCTGACACAACTAAAGAACATGTGAGTAATTGTCTTGTCAAGATTATGAAGAAACATTTAAGCTGATCTATTTGAAATAATTTGTTCTTAATGTGGTTTTATTGGATAACACAGATCCGTGTGTTTGCTGATCATGTCGTCGAAAGCTCTGAAATTACCACAGGAATCACAAGAATTGGTGATTATGAACTGCATGATCTTGTCCTTTTAGAGTAAGTTTACTCTTCGAAAGAACAATAATCGTAGCTCATTTATTTTGATTACTTACCTTTGCTCGTCAATCATTTTCAGCAACTTGTCATTTGGAGTAATTATAAGGGTGGAAGCTGAAGCATTTCAGGTAATTATATTATTCTAGTAAGGGTGATTGTACTTCACACTATATTTACTAAGGTGTATATTTAGGTTCTGAAAGGAGTGCCAGATAGACCTGAAGTTGTGCTCGTGAAATTAAGAGAAATAAAAAGCAAAATTGATAGGCGCTCATCAGCTAAAGATCGTTCTAATAATATTATCTCTGCAAAGGATGTTGTAAGGGTTATTGAAGGAGCATGCAAGGTGTGTCCCAGTTCTGTTTGCTACGATTTTGGTTGGTTGTTTTGACTCTTTTATCACTTTTCTTATTGTATTTACATCCGTAATATTTTGTCAAATTAGGGGAAGCAAGGACCTGTGGAACACATACACAAGGGAATACTGTTTATCTATGACAGGCATCACCTTGAACATGCAGGCTTTATTTGTGCAAAAGCACAATCTTGCCTTCTT
This sequence comes from Bothriochloa decipiens, assembly GCA_023333625.1. Lineage (NCBI taxonomy): Eukaryota > Viridiplantae > Streptophyta > Magnoliopsida > Poales > Poaceae > Bothriochloa > Bothriochloa decipiens. Next base: position 36,042,482 of record CM041638.1, read on the forward strand.
GTTGGTGGATCAACTGGTGGGCGTCGAGGAAATGTTCGTACTGAACCCTTTTGATCCGTAGTCATGCTTGAGAATTTGTCTTATTTTTTTGCTTTGCGGATGCAGGGTATGGACCCACCGGATGCACGGCTTGGTGCCTTGAGATCTTCAGCAAGCATTCTCCAATCTCCAGGAAGGCTGCCCCCAAGAGGACCTAATATGAATTGTATGATCTTATTTTGGTACTTCCAGTTTCCAAATTCAAAGTCTTAGTTTCGCCTGGATGTGTTACAGCGGACTATTCAAATATTCTACATTTCTTGAAGGTAGTTTATGCAGCTGTAAATTATATATTAATATAACTTTGCCATCCAATGTAGATGGTGGAAGATTTGGAGGTGGCCGTGGTGGTAGAGGACATGATGCCCTCGTGGGTAAATGTATCAAAATTAAATCTGGCCCTTATAAGGGATACCGTGGCCGTGTTAAAGAGGTGACCGGTGCACTCGTACGTGTAGAGCTTGATTCATTGATGAAGATCGTCACAGGTGAATCCTCTTATTGTTACCTATGCCCTGTGACTTATCATATGTTGGAGGCTAATACGACTAATACACAGTTAAAAGAGATGATATTGCTGACACACCTACTGTTGCAACACCATTCCGGTAATATCTTGTCCACTTACTTTAAGCAATCTTTTCTTATGTATTTTTGCTTATTGGGTATTATCATGTCATCAGTGAACCTCGTTATTCATTGGGCGGTGAAACACCAATGCACCCGTCTCGAACACCGCATCATGCTTATCAGACTCCAATGCGTGACCCTGGAGGTTTGTTTACCTTTTGTTGTATTTCCAATGTTCCTTATATCAAAGGATGTCTTTTCACCCATGAGCTGTCACTCATTTTAGTTGTGTTTTGAGTCTTTCCTCACATTGCAAATTCCTTCCCATGGTTGATATATTTGTTTGTTTGTATCTAATAATTGTTTTAAATATCCTTTTTCTATGGATTCTTTTAAAAGGCAAGATAATTCTTTTTGTTCTCTGTCAGGGTACTGGCTGTTTATTTATCCGCTTATATGTTGCATTGAACTGGAGAGCCTAAGTCAAGAAATGAATAATAATCTCTTATTCATTTGCTACAGCAACACCAATACATGACGGGATGCGGACTCCCATGCGAAGTCGAGCCTGGGCTCCTATGAGCCCTCCGAGGTTGTAATTTTTTCCACAATGATATTTCTGATCCATGTATCTTGGAACTAGGGTTGAGTTGGTTTGGGACGAAGGAAAGATTATTTATTTGTTCCAAACAGCAGCTTATTGTTTACTTTTGTATTTGGATTTTAAAGGTAGCCATTGATATATGATTTTGATCGTTGTTGTGTTGGTCATTTACCAGGGATAATTGGGAAGATGGAAATCCTGCTACTTGGGGTAGCAGTCCAGCTTACCAGGTTAGGTTTTGCCAATCCTGTCCCATTCCTTATTTATTTTTTAGTAACTTGTTTTGTGCAGATGTGTAACTCCCACATGTCTTCCAATTTCCAAACTTTTCAGCCAGGAACCCCACAAGCTCGGCCATACGAAGCCCCCACACCTGGATCAGGGTGGGCAAATACTCCAGGAGTTAGTTTCAATGATGCTCCTACTCCCAGGGATAACTATGGTATAGAAATCTATTTGACTATTTATTCAATATATACTATTGTAATGATGTGTTTATTCTGTATTTTTGGATACTTATTTGAACAATGTTTTATTTTTCATTCTGATCTCTTAGCAAATGCCCCAAGTCCATATGTGCCTTCCACACCTGTTGGTCAACCAATGACTCCAAACTCAGCTGCATATCTCCCCGGCACACCTGGTGGTCAACCAATGACCCCAGGCAATGTTGGAATGGATATAATGTCCCCGATAATAGGTGTGCTGTTGTGATCACTATGTTTTCAGACCTTAATGTGCTGCCTTGCTTTTGTCGATATAATCATGTGCCAAAATGCCTGCAGGTGGTGAGGGTGAAGGTACATGGCTGCTGCCGGATGTTTTGGTCAATGTGTTGAGGGGAGGTGACGACGGTCCTGGTGTGGTTAAGGAAGTACTCGGGGTAGGCGTTGCCCTCTGTATGGTGAACTGCAAATTTCTGTTTTGTGCCTTGCGCCATTGCTGATAAATGCACTTTAACTTACAGGATGGATCATGCCGAGTGGCACTTGGGTCGTCGGGCACTGGTGACATGGTGACAGTCCTTCCAAACGAGGTCGAGGTCATCCGGCCAAAGAAGAGTGACAAGATAAAGATATTGAATGGTAATTTCCGTGGGTTCACAGGAAAACTCATAGGTATAGACGGTTCTGACGGAATAGTGAGGCTTGACGATACATACGAAGTCAAGATATTAGATATGGTGATTTTGGCCAAACTGGCGACTTGAAATGTTTGTATATTTAGTAACGTGTCCATCATAGAACATATTTGTAACAATGCCCTCGTTTGCAATAAAGCTTTTTGTTGCTTATTTCTACGACCATTTTACATTATTGTCGGGCGTTTGACCCAGAGCTGTTGGATTTCTCCAGCTTCTTGTTTTGGTTTTCAGACTTTCAGTTTGGTAGGTGTCTTATTATCCTCGGCATATTCACAGCTACCATTCTTGTTTCATGACACTTTTTTTTTTTTTTTTTTTTGAAACGCATCAACGCATGCGGCATATCGACTTGTGACATGAGAAAGGAATTATCGAACTGCATCTCTTGGCGTTCTTTACTGAGGTCCTGTAACTTTTATATCCGATCTTTACACAAGAATCAAAAACTCCTACCCCTTTTCAGCCACATCAAGAACAATGTGCAAACGGTTACTAAAACGAATGGACAAAAAAAA
>CM041638.1:36060353-36166570 GCA_023333625.1 Bothriochloa decipiens
TAAGTACGCAAATACAAACAAGGAATGATTTACTAGACTTTTTTTTTCAGTTTTCAGAAGAAACGCTTGGTCAACCATTGCGTAAAACATGGTACCGTTTTGGCCAGGAAGGTTCCAAGCATAAACATTACCGGTAAAATCCTTATAAAAAAACTTGTGGCTTTTATAAACTTATTATGGCTCCAGCAGGCTCCGATCAATTATAAAAGCCACAAGTCTGTAAGATGTTATTAATTCAAAAAAAAAATATACATTTAAGACATAACCATTATTTGCTTTCAAGCTAGGGTCATATATATACATAATAGATTAGATGTATTTATTTCAATACTTGCGTCACTGAAAGTATATATGTAATTAACTTTGTGCTTATATATTTCTTATGAATAGATTTAATGTCAAACCTGTTTCAGTTTTGTCGGGCAATAACATATTTCCACTACACTTTAATCAAATGATATCTTCTTTGATTAGCGTGTAAAGAATATGGTTTAATTTCTCACTTCGCCTTACAGGTAATTTTGTTCACTTGTCAGTAACTTACGTATCAAGACTAGAGAGTTCAGTCAGTAGTCATATGGAGCTCACGTATAGGAGCACTAGATCAAAGTAGATGGAAGGAGACAGGCTTTGTCACAAAAAATCATCTTCCTATGTTGATAACATAAGGGCTATATATATGAGTAAAGTCTCCTATGATTAAATTTGATAACTATATTTTAAAACTTGAAAGTCACATGCTAATGCAATGATTTTATCATGATACACAACCATTTTTTCACAGTAGTGCTCACGTTAAGATGCTAGTGGCTATGCATTGAAATATAGTAGCACATTTAATATGCTAACGTCTAAGTGTAAATATGATCCTATATTGTTTACTCTTGGATAGTATCAAAATCATGATTCCAATTTTAAGGGGGTAACATAATTAGCAGAAACTTAATGCCATATTAAATGTTTGCCAATTTCTATAAGACAAAAAACTTTAGTAGCATGATTTTTGGAGAGTCATTTGTGGATGGAAAGAGAGAAAGGGATCAAATCCGATAGTCTTGTTTGTTTAGCTCAAAGCATCCTCATATATTCGAATCCAACATAATCAATTCCAACTATTGTTTTAGAATTTCACTCAATGGATAATAAGTTGGGCACACATTCTCCGTAATTATATATGAAATTTCGATGTTCATTGTTGAGAACCAACAACATGGTTAATGTTCTTCTTCTACCAATCTATAAAATCAAAAAGTTATTAAGTATGTCACACACATATTGATAATTTATTAAAATAATTAAACAATAAATTAAAATTTATTTACTTTTATATTTGAAATACTTGATAACCATGTGCCATCTTGAAATGTTGCCTCTACATTGGCCTTGTTCGGCGGGTCCAGAGCTGGTTGGTTTTGGCAGAACGACAGAAGGAGACCAGCCGAACGGCTTGGCTGAAATCAGCCCAAACCTACCTGCCGAACGAGCCCATTAAATGAATACATAGTGCTAGCTAATTTTGTGAGATATTGCTATTCTGAAAAGAAGTTTTAAAGCCACAAGTATCACTCATTTTCAAGGCATGGTGATACTAATGATAATATTTTTTTTGCAAAGGATAATGATTTTAGTTACATAAACTAGGTGTATTTGTTAATTAAAATATATTTAAACGTTGTGTTGACTCATTTCTTATAAATATATTTAATATATTGTTTTATTTAAAAAATCAATAAATTGTATGCACATACGCTTAGTCTAGCAATACTCTTTGATGTATATGTACGAATAATAATTATCCATTATGTGAGCAGAATATAGTGGAAAATTTATTACACTATCAATAACTCACACATATGAGTTTCAATTAACCATGATTTGGAGTTAAGGAACAAGAAACAAGTTCACTAAATTATATCCTCATTTATTGTTACTTTTTCTTTTGTCATACTTTGTTAGCAAAAATAAGGTATTAACATTTATTTTTGGTAGCCATATTATCCGTCAACTCATTGACAAAAAAAAAAAACCGTCAACTACCACAAATATGTGTCATTTTTAAAATTTTAGTACCTTTACATCCATGTATGATTTTGTTTTCATCGCACAAAAATTAAAACGACGGATGCATCTTAATAGTTGAATTATGACTTTATGGGGCATGCTATCTAAGATAAACTTACGTACATGAGCATTTATATTTTACAAGGACTCCAAATACAAACAAGATTTAAATTTTGTATTGATGAACAAATAGGTTTTATGCTTTAACCTTATTACAAATAACCTTAATGTCTACATCTTAAACTTGAAGAATGCATTATGACCCATCATATCCACACCTAGCCATTCTTGGTCGTCACAATGCTTACATTACTATGCTAGTTGCTAGCATACAATTATAGTGTCACCAATTATATGCAATTTTCTAACTTTATAGACTACAAATATGATGCTATATGGTTACTTCCTCTCTGACATGAAAATCAAGATTGCCATATTAGATGGTATCAAAGTAGAATAAACTTAATGCCACATTAAATACTTACTGAATCATGGAAAACCTTAGTAGCAAGATATGTGTCAAATGGTTTTCGAATGTAAAGCAAAAAGGAACCAAATCCGATAAGCCCATTTGGCCAAATCATCTCCATCTATTCGCACCCGAATCCAAAACCATGTTAGGAATTATACTAATTATACTATTCCTAGAGCTGAGTCATGGTTATGAAATATTATCGCTGATGCTAGTTATTGTTTCAAAATATGTATTTCTCTTATACTATTATTTGCAATAAAAATTATAACCATGTGGCAATTTTTTTATTCTAAATCTAATTATATTATTTGCAAATATAAGTAGTTTAGCATGTCCATGGTAATTGTTCTATTTAAAAAACACCATGTTGATTGTTGTTAAATATACAAGGTTTGACTCTTATAACGATGAGGAAGGACCAACATTTAACATTTTGATAATATTTTCTTTGATGTGCATGGCATATCTTTAAAATAAAGAGTATGTTCGTTTTAGAACATAAGAAACAACCAATAATCTATGGTAATGAAGGCAACCATCTTGCACAATGAATATAGTGATGTGAAGAAATTGAAGACGAAAGTGAAGTCATGCTACATTTTATACAATCCAGATTTTTTCTCATTGTTATGAATTTCAAACTTGAGTTAGTTAATAACATCATAAATAAAAAATCTATAACTTTAAATTACTAATTTCAAGTGCCACTTGAAATAAATATGCACATGGAAATGTTGTAGAATCATTTCTCTAGCTCTAATCACATATAAGAAATGCTTTGAGTGGTTATAGGACTATAAATACTTAATGAACCTTAGATCAAGTGGAATAGGGATGGAAATGAGTGGGTTTGTTTTCAATATCGTATCTCCAGTTGTTTCATCAGTTTGAACCATAGTATGGGTTTACATGGTACTTAGTAACACTAATAGGAATAGACATGCCAGATGTGCACTTTTAGCAATACGTTTGTAATCCCTGCACTATATATTCCAACCCTGCACTAGTTGCTTGGGTTCAAAAACTATCTGTAAACTGACTACACACGATTACAAAATTTTCGAATCAAGCACATGTCAAATGTGTAGTACCATTTGGTTAGTGACATTACACATTGCCTGAATGGCCAAAGGGTCCGTTTGGTCGATTGATGTGTTGATGTTGAACATTAATTGGAGCCCGGCAAGTCCCAAGAGATCTCATGCGATCAATTGTTGAAGGATTGGCACCAGGCCACACATCCAGATAGCTACAGTTAGGCAATGATCTCTGGATTTCAGCTAAACACATCGCATGAAGATCTTAGGCAGAGATACCTACCATGCATTTTTTGTCAGGGTTCCAACCTAACATGCCCTAAATCTTAATTTTGTACAAAGTCTTAGAAAATTTACTAGGTTTGAAAATTGTTTTGTATCCTAAAGAGAGTCCTTCCAACATCCAGTCAAACTACTAAATTAGATCTACCTTAGTTTGCACGTAGCATGTAGTGCTTCTTTCTTATTAAGAAAACCATGTTTCAAAATTTATCGTGCGAATCAGAGAATTGATATGCTAAATGTTTTGTTGTCATGTTTTCATGCTTGCATTTGAGTGGGAAAATTACAGTTGAAGCATGCAATTCTTTGTATTTACTATCATGACTAGAACTCTGTGTGAATTAGATTATGTATGCATGATTGAAATGCTTCACCATTCTCAAATAGTTTCCATTCAAGCAGTTTTTTTGTAACATAAATTTCAAGCAAGTAATGGTTTGTACTTGCTAACAAATGTCAGTTGACAAATTATTAATCCAATATTGTTTAAGGTTGAGCAGTATTTTGTAATATAAGATGTGTCATACTTCAACTTATAGTAATAGAATTAAAATTCTATTGGTGAATTATGTAGTTATCGAAAATGCTCCATTAGTATCTATATAATACATGTAAACTTATGTTATGGGATTATAGGTCTACACGGATAAAATCAAAATGTGCAAATTTACGTTACAAGATATAAACACATTATATGAAGTTTCAATACAATACATGCAATTTTACGTTATAGGATTAGATGCCAACATGTTTAAAATCAATACGTGCAAATTTGCGTTACAGGATCTAAGCATTACATGAATACACAAATTTACGTTATAGGATCAGATGCCAACACACATAAAAACAACACATGCAGATTTGCATTACAAGATCTAAACATTAGATGCCGACACAGATAAAAACAAATTAAAATGTGCGAATCTGCGTTACAAGATCTAATCATTACTCGAATTTGCAAATTTACCTTACAAGATCTAAACATTACCCGATCATGAATAAAAACAAAATGTTTTTGGGAATTAACCAAGTTAGGGTTGATCAGAGTGGGCTCCAAATTCAGTAAGAACAGGACCAACTTTGGGTTGATTAGTGCGTGCTCCAATTTGGATTTTTTTTTTTTAAAATGAAACATGAAAACAAATATTTCTATCATTTATGCAGCCGTGGAGAGGTCTGCGGGTGGAGTGGGAGGGAGGGGGGAATCTGATGAGGAAATGCAGCATGCAGACCCGACCCGTTTGGCCTTAAATGGCTCCAGTTGTTCCCATCCAAACCCAACAGAGGGACTGTAGAGAGAGAAAGAGAGCAGTCATGGCCTCGCCGGGCGCCCTTCCCTGCTTAAAAACCTCGGCCCTTAATTCGCTCGCACCGGTTACTAGTGCTCCTGCTTCCTCACACCACCCTCCCCTCTCCCTGCCACAGCAGGAGGCCGGAAGAAAGATTGGCAGCAAGCATCAGTTCATAGACCAAACCAAGGAGCGGGCCGGCCGGCGAAGAACGGAGAGAGAGAGAGACGGCGAGCAAGTGTAACTGTCGCCGTGGAATAGGGATAGAGATAGATAGAGAGACAGAGAGGGATAAGCGCTAGCAAGGAAGGAAACCAGGTGGAAGCTAGCGTGGGTTGGGGAAATGGCGTGAGGCATGGCTGGATCCAAGGTTTCACGATATCCTGCCTATTCTGCATCGCTCGTCTCGAGTTGGAAGGCGGCTACCACCCCGGCGCTGTCTTGCGCGGCCTGCTCATCGTCGTGTATAAATAGGAGCAGGGGGCCTGGCCACAGGAGGCACTGCAGCAGCACAAGCACAGCACAGAGATCTTTCCTCCTCCTTCGCCTACACCTGTAGAGCGAGGGAGAGCCGGAGAGCGAGCAAGAGGGAGAAGAGAAGGTTGGTAGGGAGTAGGTGGGTCGCTAGCCTTCTGCAATGGATTTCGGCGACGAACCTGAGGGCTCCGACAGCCAGCGCCAGCGGAAGCGGTACCACCGCCACACCCCGCGCCAGATTCAGCAGCTCGAAGCGTACGATTCTCTCTTGTTTCCTTTTGTTTCCATTTCTTTTTCTGTTTCTTCATCCTGTCCGGCGGTCCGGCCGCGCGCCCTTGTGGTGGTTGTTGATGGCGTCGTCGTGCTCGTGCGCCGTGACGATTGACGGAGAGGAATGTAATGGTGGGTGTTGGCCGGTGACTGCAGGATGTTCAAGGAGTGCCCGCACCCCGACGAGAACCAGCGCGCCGCGCTCAGCCGGGAGCTCGGCCTGGAGCCGCGCCAGATCAAGTTCTGGTTCCAGAACCGCCGCACCCAGATGAAGGTAAAGTGTCCCGGCCAGTTCCTTCGATTTTTTTCCTTTCGTTCACGAGGTCGCCGTGTTTCATTCCGACATTCTGTCGGCTTGTTTTCCACGGGTTCTGAAATGGATGACGACGCTCGTTGCAGGCGCAGCACGAGCGCGCGGACAACTGCTTCCTGCGCGCGGAGAACGACAAGATCCGGTGCGAGAACATCACCATGCGCGAGGCGCTCAAGAACGTCATCTGCCCCAACTGCGGCGGCCCGCCGGTCGCCGAGGACTTCTTCGACGAGCAGAAGCTGCGCATGGAGAACGCCCGCCTGAAAGAAGAGGTAAATCATGAGCTGACCAACGACGCGCTGTTTCCGGCGACATCCTCGCCGTGTATTTCTGTGCTGTACGTCTTGAATGACGCCTGCCTGCCCTGCCGACCTGCAGCTGGACCGGGTGTCAAGCATCACGTCCAAGTACCTGGGCCGGCCGTTCACGCAGATGCCGCCGGTGCCGACCATGTCCGTGTCGTCGCTGGACCTGTCCGTGGGGGGCGGGATGCCGGGGCCGCAGGGCCTCCTCGGTGGCGGGCCGTCGCTGGACCTGGACCTCCTCAGCGGCTGCTCGTCGGTGATGCCATACCAGATGCCGGCGCCCGTGACGGAGATGGAGCGCCCTATGATGGTGGACATGGCGGCGCGCGCCATGGACGAGCTCATCCGGCTCGCGCAGGCCGGCGACCAAATCTGGGTCAAGGGCATGCCTGGCGACGCCCGGGAGGTGCTCAACGTCGCCGCCTACGACAGCCTCTTCGCCAAGCCCGGCGGCGCGTTCCGCCCGGTGGACATCGGCGTCGAGGGCTCCAGGGACTCGGGCCTCGTGTTCATGAGCGCCGTCGCGCTCGTCGACGTCTTCATGGACACGGTACACTTACCTGCGCATTCCTTTCTCGATTTCCCTTCGTCTTCGAGCGCCCATGGCGATGGCTGATCGATGTTGTCGTTGTTGTTGCAGAACAAGTGGATGGAGTTCTTCCCCGGCATCGTGTCCAGGGCGCAGACCGTCGATGTTCTCGTGAACGGCCTGGGCGGGAGGAGCGAGTCCTTGATCATGGTAATGCCGTCGAATCTCTCTCTGCATTGGAAACAATGCTGCCTAGCTTCTCCTCGTGTGAATATGTGATCATGCCTGAAAGGAAAACAACTAATGGCGTCGTCGCTGCAGATGTACGAGGAGCTGCACATCATGACGCCGGTGGTGCCGACTCGCGAGCTGAGCTTCCTCCGCTACTGCAAGCAGATCGAGCAGGGGCTGTGGGCCATCGCCGACGTCTCCCGGGACGGGCAGCGCGACGCGCACTACGGCATGCCGTCGCGCTCCCGCCGCATGCCGTCGGGGTGCCTCATCGCCGACATGTCAAATGGCTACTCCAAGGTTTGTTCATGCCCCCTGTGCAGGCTGTGCTAGCTCCGCGTGCACGTGCATTGCCCTGTGCTACGCCTACACTACAATGGTTGGTGGTGCCCCTGACCTGACACGTTCATGTCATGTGTGCTGCAGGTGACCTGGGTGGAACACATGGAGATCGAGCAGATGCTCCCGATCAACGTCCTCTACCGCAACCTCGTGCTGAGCGGCGCCGCGTTCGGGGCGCACCGCTGGCTCGCCGCCCTGCAGCGTGCGTGCGAGCGCTTCGCGTCCCTGGCCACCCTCGGCGTCCCGCACCACGACGTCGCCGGAGGTATGCTGCCAAGCTAGCTAGCAATTCTGTCTGTGGCTATATAGAATTAGAATTAGAATTAGAATTCGAAATGTGAGGACGATGTTACTGGTTGATTGGCAGTGACGCCGGAGGGGAAGCGGAGCATGATGAAGCTGTCGCAGCGGATGGTGGGCAGCTTCTGCGCGAGCCTGAGCTCGTCGCCGCTGCAGCGGTGGACGCTACTGTCCGGCACCACGGACGTGAGCGTCCGGGTGTCCACGCACCGCAGCACCGACTCCGGGCAGCCCAACGGCGTCGTCCTCAGCGCCGCCACCTCCATCTGGCTGCCCGTCCCCGGCGACCACGTGTTCGCCTTCGTTCGTGACGAGAACGCGCGCTCCCAGGTACGTTTCCGTCCCGTCCGGACACACACACACACCCGCGGCCGCATGCATCGCGCTCGCTCGTCAGTGACTCATTTAACGCTGACGCCTTGAATGGCTTTGCCATTGCAGTGGGACGTCCTGTCGCACGGCAATCAGGTTCAGGAGGTGTCGCGCATCCCCAACGGCTCCAACCCCGGCAACTGCATCTCCCTGCTGAGGGTGAGTGAGCACTGAGCAACCAACCAATCATTTCTTGCTCCTCCGTTTTGTCCATTAAACGCGCATTTGTGCTGTGCTTGTTTGTTGAATTAATCCCCCTTCGATCGACGACGTGTCTGTCGTTGACGATCTTGACGATGATGAGCTGACGTCGCATGCAATGCAGGGGCTGAACGCGAACCAGAACAGCATGCTGATCCTCCAGGAGAGCTGCACGGATGCGTCGGGGGCGCTGGTGGTGTACTCGCCGATCGACATCCCGGCGGCGAACGTGGTGATGAGCGGGGAGGACCCGTCGGGCATCCCGCTGCTGCCGTCGGGCTTCGCCATCCTGCCCGACGGCCGGCCGGGGTCCGGCGGCGCGGGCGCGTCCAGCAGCGCCGCCGTCGTCCCGCCGGGCTGCGTGGTCACCGTCGCGTTCCAGATCCTCGTCAGCAACCTGCCGTCGTCCAGGCTCAACGCCGAGTCCGTCGCCACTGTCAACAGCCTCATCGGCACTACCGTGCAGCAGATCAAGGCCGCGCTCAACTGCGCCGGCCCTTGATCCACTGTTCCTCGCTTTCGCCGCCGCCGCCGTCGCCTCCTCGCCTCACCCCAATCCCACCGTACCCCGCCACCCTCCGCCGCCACAGTGACACCGAGGAGAGTTGGTTGGCCCGTTGAATGCTCGCATTCATGGAGTCCACCTGCCGCTGCTCCCGAAGCTGACGCAACTCTCTCTCACTCTCACTTTCCATCAACCTATCATCCATGATCCATCACCACCACCATAACAGCTTTCTTCCTTTAGATTCAGTGTCGTTTTCCTTCATTTGCTTACAATTCTCAGGATTTGCCAAGTTTTCCTCTTTTTTTTTTTTCATCTTCTTCCTTAGGCATTCGTTCGTGCGCCAGCCAAAGATCGATCCATCGAGGGCTTTATGAGACTGAGGGAGTCAAGAACGCACCATGCTACCTTGTCCCTTTCCTCTCGCTGCAGCCATTTTTTTTTCCTCGCCACCACCACCCGTTCCTTCATTCTTCATTTTCCTTGGAGAGACTCCAACTTGCATGCCCATCCTTGTCATGTCGCCATTGTCGTTGTTGGTGCAGCAGCAGAGGATGAATGGTTCGGGTATTGACTTCTGTCCATTAATGTAAAGCCTTCAATGAACATTCATTTCGATGATAAATGGAAAGGAAAAAAACAAGTTCTGGTAAAAAGGATGCATGTGTGTTCATGGCCTGAGATGATGGCCCCCCTGATTCCTTTTCCGGGTGATGCTATTGCTGGAGCACCGGTAGACTGGTAGTTCGATCCCCCTCATCCTGTCTCGTCGCTGTCGTTCATCGGTAGCAACGGCGGCGGCGGCCTAGGCCGGCGCCGCGGCGCCTGCCTCTTATCGCCAAGAAACCGACCTGTGATCGAGGCTGTGACAGGCAGGTGCAGGTGGCACGTCCTCACGCCGCCGCACCCGCGCGTGGCGGCGCCCGTCGCCGCTGCGGCACGGGAGGCGGTGGCGGCCGATTTGGACGTGCGATTCAAGTGCGCGCAGTCGTAAGTGGGTGTCACTGGCACTGGGTCTGGCACACACATCGCCGTGCTAGCCTCTGCCTGCGACGGTCGCTTTAATACGGTAGTTGGCTGGGCCGCCAGCACGGGATCAAGGCAAAGCTACACAGCTTACGGCAGCGTGATGGGAACGGGATCGGCATCCCACGCGTGCACGAGGCCGTAATCCATGCTCCATGGCATCCCGCACGGCGTGACTACGCGTGTCTGGGGACGTTCGAAAGAATCGCTAGCTTTTATAGTTTTATGTACTCTACATTTTTAAGCCATGAAACTGAAGCCGAAATCGTGATCCTACTCCGCCTAGGGAAAACTCCATACACCCACCTATGGGAGGAGGTTGAGCACTTGTGTTCTTGCATTCGGATTCTGGCTTGAGACAAGCGACCTTCACATGGACCTATTTTTGTTCTCTTTGAAAACAGTGGTGCACTTATTCAGCAGGAAGTGTAAAAGGAGATTTGGGTTAATTAAGCGATAAATTCTACATTTCCTTTTTTCCATCTTCCAGATCACTGCTACTCGAATATAAGTTTATGTATTTCCAACAAAGAGAAGTAATTCTTAGGCGCATGTGAGGAAATCACCTGTGTCCCAAATCTTTCTTTACCCGACCATGCATAGTAGAAAAATAGTGGTGGACTTATTCCATAGGAAGCGTAAAAGGAGATTCGAGTCAATTAAGAGATAAAATCTACATTTCCCTTTTCCCATCTTCCAGATCACTACTATTCGAATAGAAGTTATGTATTTCTAACAAAGAGAAGTAATTCATAGGCGCATCTGAGGGAATGATTCTCAAGTCTAATCATCTCTGTCCCAAATCTTTATTTACTCGAGGAGATTTGGGACAATTAAGCAAAGAGAAGTAATTTTTAGGCGCATCTGAGGGAAAGATTCTCAAAATTAATCACCTCTAGCCTAAATCTTAAAAAATAGTGGTGCACTTATTCCGTAGGAAGTATAAAAGGAGATTCACATCAATTAAGAGATAAATTCTATATTTCCTTTTTCCCATCTTCCATATCACTACTATTCGAATAGAAGTTATGTATTTCCAACAACAAGAAGTAATTCTTAGGTGCATCTAAAGATTCTCAAGCCTAATCACCAGTATCCCAAATCTTTCTTTACCCAACCATGTACATTTTGCAACACTTTATGGGTCGTAGTAAGGAAGGTGTACTTGATCTCGACATCTCTTCAGGATCTTCATTCCCACAATTGACCGCTAGTGAGGGGAGATCCATTTTGACCAAATTTTTTTATAACACCCCATACACAACATCTATGATGAATTACTTAAAAAATAAGTCAACAGTAGTTTGACAAAAAAAGAGAAGCCCCAAAAAATCAAATATAAAATCTTACCATTTTCTACCTCAAACAAAGAGTCTCCCTAGAATGATCTCCCCTTATATCCCTCCTAGCTAATTTACTGGTGAAATAATATTCTAAAATCAAGGCACCTGTAACTTGTCGACTGACATCAAGTGAGAGAATAAACCATCTAAGGCAAGGATTCCCAACCAAAGGAGGTGAGGATAGGATTATGTCCCCTCAATGTCATAGACAGGAAATGATGGATGAGAATGTTTGGTCCATGGATTTTCTATTATATGTGTGAGCATGGAAGCTTCATTCAAGAAGAACCATTGTTCCAATGCTTCCATGAGAAGCTTCCAAAGTTAATAATAGTTGTGCTAGTTGTATTCACGAAAGCTAGAACCACCCTGTGCTCCTATATCATAAAAAATCTAAAAGAATGGTTACGGATGCTTTTGTTTACCATAAGTATTCCAGATTTTGTAGTTGCTTTGTCATTCTTGAGAGCTAAAACCACCCCACATTGAGAGCATGATCATTGAGTTGGAGTAGCTCTTCTCTTAAACCAAGATTCTTTATGTCCAACACCACAAACTCCACCTCAACTACTCCCCATATCTTCTTCCTCATAGCCCTAAGGGCAAGAACATTCTTCTCTTCTAGTAGTCGTAGCTTGTCCCATCAAAGTTGGGATGTCTTGCCCACATGGTTGGTAGCCGTCCTTTACACCAAAGGTGCTTAAACCTTTTTTTTTATTGGTGACATGGCTCTATTGCCACTTTTGAGGACCCGTTGATCCCTAGAGGAGGGGTGGGGTTGAATTGCCTGCAAAAGTTCCTTCAAGGCACAAAGAAAAACTTGGCGCAAGTATTAGAAACAAAGGTGATCCTAATAATAGAGATTCCACTTTTATGATGATCTGCTTTCATCATAGAATAAGCCCAATTCGTAAAGTTTCACTTCTATGATGAATTTATAGTGAAAACCCTTTTGTCATAGAAGTCGCTTCACATTTGTACATCCATGATGAATTTTAGAAACCCATCATAGAAGTGGTCTGATCCCATGTTGAATTTTGTTTTTTCCAGAGTTTTGAGTGGTCTTCTGTCTTGCTTCAATATTTCTTGCGCCTTAGTTAAGGTCATTTTTGTTGTGAGTTCTTTTTGTAAATCCCTTAAGTTTCTCATCTAATAGAAATTGCTGCAAAGATTTTACCATCCTTTCAAAAAAAAAGTTCACCTCCAAAAGTGAGCAAGTTTTTTTGGAATTTTTTCTTAGTTGGTTTCCCAAACCAGTTAGATCTATGTAACTTCGTCAAACTATAAATTTGACCTCCCCATTATGTTTATCTCATCAAGACAATCAAACTGTATGTATAGACATCCAAGAGATGAGAATTGTGACTTTAGAAAATTCCACACCTATCGAAACTGGCTAAGCTTGTTTTAATAGCGCACAGCCTTGAAATTGTATTTCCACACGGATTTTGTAAGAGTTTGAAGTGCCTATGACATAAGTCCATCCCACCCTGTAAAGTTAAATGGCCATGACTGATTGAGAGGATGTAATTGTACTAAATTAATCTATATTTTCCTTTTTTTCCTTTTATGTCTTTTATTTATCTCTTATAAACCTTATTTGTTCCATCCCAATATGATATGTTTTTGACTCCATGGCTTGAGGAGGCGCCTGAGCTAGGGCACACCAACAATCATTTGTCTTGATGTGGTGTTCTTCCTAGGCGAGCACTTGACGAATTGATAGAGACTCCCTCTGCCCATAACAAGTGCACTTTTGTAGTTCAAAATTCTTCCCAAATTAAGTGCACATCTATGAATAAGACAACATAATTGTAGTTGTCCTTTCTACTTTCTCTTAAATTACAATGATTACATCTTTATAAGGGTAGTTTGGTAAATTTTCAGTTAAGTTAAGTTGTGTGCACCTATCCTAAAGGTGCAATTAATTATTGGCGGAAGGAGTATAATCTAGTCTGTCAAAGCTGTCTTGGACGGTTTCTAAAAGCATTCAAATTGATTCTCACACGGGCGTTGCGAGAATCGTTCTACGAGTGCAAGAGGACATATACTCTCTAAGGATGGATATGGATAGGATCCGAACGGATATGGATTTGGCTACTACTACATTTCAATTTAATTTTGATTTGAATATGAATATGTATCTTTTTGGATACTAATGCAAGACTAATATGTCAAATTCGTACATCTACTTAAATTTTGAAAATCACATGTATCTATTTGTTTATTGAGAGTTTCATAGTATAATAAAATCATTATGGATGAAGGGATTTGAAATATAGCTATATACCACAGTGAATAAAGATAATGACTAGAAATATAGCTATATAACACAATGAATTCATGGAAGTAAAAATAAATTTTAAAGGTATATAAATAGAATACTAATAATTTGTTAACCATATCAAAATTAATTAAACTAAGATTTATGTACATTGTTAATATATTTAAATTACACTAGCCTTAGATAGCTTTTAATAAATAATAATAGATATAATCTATTATATTATATTTATTTTCATTTGCATAGTTAATTAGTGATAATTGGAAGATTAGATGGTTTCAAAATAATTTGTACATCGTGATAGAGAATAACAATCTTTAAAAACGAATACGAATACCTCCATTTAATATCTATATATATTTAAATTGAATACGTTTGTTTCTTATCTCCCTCGTGCCCTGTATCTTTGTTGAACCTTTAGTAATAATAAATTTCAGTAGGGACCTAAGGTCTATTCATGTTTCTTAAAAAATCAAATGCGGATACAGATTTTTTCAAAAGGACGGCAAATGCAGACACAAATATAAGATCTTTTGGATATCTTGTATATCCGCATCCATTCCTATTGCTCGCATGAAGGCGGCACGCTTCAAAGTCAATAGATGCTTCTGTCAAAAAAAGTCAATAGATGCTTGTAAGTGCATTCGCCTCCGAAGTGGGTTTTGGATAATTAATGACAATCAAATTAAGGACTAACAAGTTTATTTGAGTGTATTCACAGGTGTTAGTCCATTGAAAGATTTAAATAAATATATTTGGTGATACAAGCACCCCCAAAATTTCTATTGATGAAAGGCGCTTGGACTCAATTGACTTACTCTTTTATATTTAAAATTGAGTTATAGGAAACGCCACACTATCAAGAGGGATGCAAATTAGACTAGTTAGACGTGGTCTACAAGTGCTCATGTTGGTTTAGCTATCGCGTTTGAGAGACACCGTGCACTCACATTCACTTAAAATGTTTGCAGCTGGTGCACCGGAAGTTCTGGTCCAACGACCGGAAGTTCCGGTTGCACTGTGCTCGCGAGCGACCGCGTGCGAGAAAGAGGTTTCGGCCTTGAACCGGAAGTTTCGACCCGGACCGAAAGTTTCGGTACCCGGACCGGAAGTTTTGGCAGTACTTTTTCAGGAGCGACCGCGTGCAATTATTTGGTTCCGGCCTCCGACCGAAAGTTCCGGTCCCTCCGGAAGTTCCGGTGTTCGGACCGGAAGTTCCGGTCATCCAGATCTGAGTGTTGACTTTCCCATTCCCCAACGGTCGAATCTCTAATTAACCGGAAGTTCCAGTGGTTCCACTAGAAGTTTCGGTAGTGCTTATGAGGCTGAGTATATATATATTTTCTCACCTCCTTTTCTCTTCTCTCTTGCCCATTCTATTCAACGCCCAAGCTTTGCTAAACTCTCCTATGAGCCGAACTCGCCCACTCTCTCTCCCCCTTTTTTCTAAGCTTCAATCTTCGATTGTTTGAGCTAGGGACATGAGATTTGAGAGCGGGAGCATCGATTGTCGACTTGAGCACTTGTCTTCCTCGTCTTGCCGATTGGAGGACCTGATCTTCGATTTGGTGAGGTGCCAAGCTCCGTGGATCTCGACATCATCATCAACAACATCTAGGAGGGTGTGGTAACAATCAAAACCGAAATCACAACTCATTTGACTCTGATTTTGTAGCTCAGTAGGTTATCAAAAGTTCTGGTCGGTTTGCACCAGAAGTTCCGATCCAAACCCACCGGAAGTTTCGGTAGGTATTTAACTTCTGCATTTCGAGTTTGTGAGTTTTAGAATTTTCAAATAGGCCTATTCACCCCCTCTAGGCCATTTAGGTCCTTTCAAGTGGTATCAGAGCCGTGGTCCCTCGGTTCAACGCTTCATCGCGTGAGGTGCAACAATGGCCAAGATGGATGATGCACAATTGAAGGAAATAGCCGCACAAGTAGCGACATAGCTCACCATCACGATGCAAAAGCAACAAGAAGAGCAAATGAAAAGATGCAAGAGCAACTAGACAAGATGAAGGAGATTATCGACAAGAGAAGTGATGAAGCAACTAGCAAGGATAAGAAGAATGAAGGTGAAGATGGAAACAAGATACCAAAAAGCTATACAAGAGCAAGCTATATCTATGAAGGCACAAGCAAGAACAACACTCACATACCAATGGTCAACCCCGGCAAGCCACCTCCTTTTGATGGAGTAAGATACACCGATTGGGCTCATAGGATGAAGTTGCATCTTATAGCCGCAAGATGTTGGCAAGCAGTTGAAATTGGTGTGAACATTCTCGTAGATCCCAAAGAGTGGACACCCGAAGATGAGTTGGACTTTCAACTCAATTCCACGGTGACAACCTTGATCTTACAATGTCTCACTCCAGAAGATAACAACAAGGTAAATGGTATGGTGAATACAAACCAAATTTGGGAAACCTTGAGAATATCATTTGAAGGTGACAAGAGTGTGAGAATAGGAAACATTGAGCTTCTCCAAAACAAGATTGAGAATTTCCATTTGATAGAAGGAGAAACAACAATGGCAATGTATGATAGATTCATGGCTTTGGTCAATAGAGTAAGAGCTCTTGGATGTGATAGATGGGATGAACAAGCTACGAAAAGAAAGCTATGTAGAATATATAGAGACAAGAATAGCATTCTAGCTTCTGTGATAATGGAAAGAGAAAACTACACCACCATGACAACACAAGAGATGATTGCGAAGATCATGCATCATGAGGTTCTAGATGATGAGACCAAAGAAAGACTTAGTCAAAAGAGAAACATTGCCCTTGTGGCATCCCATGCAAGTGAATCAAGTCATTGCAACAAAGGATGTTGTGGTCACAAGCAAAATGATAGTGATGAAGAACTTGATGAACAACAAGCTCTCATGGTGAAAAGTTATGCAAAGTTCTTGATCAAGAAGAAGAAAAAGATGAGGAGTAGTGGTGGAAACAAGTAATATAAGAAGAGATTTTGCTATGAGTGTGGTCTCACCAGTCACTTTGATGCGGATTGTCCAAACAAAGGCAAGATTTCAAGGTACAACAAGGAAAGTGACAAAAAGTACAAGAGCAAGAAGAAAGGTGAAGCACATATAGGTGAAGAATGGCAATCCGATGATGATAGTGATGAAGACAATGACAATGAAAAGAAGAGTGTAGCTACAATTGCTATACATGATACATCATCTCCATCGACATCGTTCTTCACCAACACTTCTTCCTCAACAAAACTCTTCGCCAACCTCTCCGACAACGACGATGTCACTCCTACTTGTCTTATGGCAAAAGAGGAGAAGGTATCACCCCACACTCCCACTCACTCTAATGATGATGATGATGATGATGATGAGTTTGATGAAAACTATGCTATCAAAATCATTAAGAAATATGAAAAAGAAGATGCCTCTATAATCTTAAAATTAAAGTACACCATAGATGAGCATGAGACATGCTTAGAGTCGCAAAGTGAAATGCTCCTAGTGGAAAGAAAAAAGAACCAAGGGCTAGAGGCATGTCTCACCAAAGAAAAAGAGAAGGTTGAGAAGTTAAGTGTAGAATTGTCTTTGGCCAAGGACTCACATGAGCGATTGACTAAGGAACATGCCTCACTTAATGACTCTTTGGCTAGTCCAAAGAATGATTATAGTTTAGCTCAAGAAATCCTCACAAGCTTGACAAATAAATATCATGAGCTTGAGATAAACTATGACACTCTTTGGAAGAGCACTTCTACTTCTTCTAAGGACTCAAATGCTTCAACTAGTGAAGGATGTGAAAGATGCAATAATGTTGATATAAATGCTTGTGCTACTAACCTTGTTGAGCTAGAGAAGAAGGACAAGGAGATTCTTAGGTTGAAAGCCATTGTGGACATTGGTTGCAAGAGCAAGGATAAGCAACCAACCAAAATCTACAAGGCGCCTAGGCATCCACACATAAAGGATGGCCTCGGCTATAATAGATATGATGGTAAATGGTGTGCCTTGTGTGAAGTTCAATAAGAGCATGCCTCTTGTTGATCTCATCAACAAGGTAAACAATGTTGAGGTTTCTCCTATCACTTCCTCCGACAATAAGAACATCAAGAAGAAGGAAGTGAAAGCTCTCAAGCAACAAGTGCCTATCTCAAAGAACAACTTTTGTGATTATTTGTGTTGTTGGGATAAAGATGGTAAAATTATTGTAAAGTATGTAGGAGCTCTCAAGAAAAGGCAAATCTTGAGGAGTGTTTAGATGCCCAAATCTTATGTGTCTAACCCATTAGGACCCAATTCTAATTGGGTACCTATAACAAAGGCTTAATTCAATTTTGTAGGAATACTCCTCCGGTGGACCATGTTGGGTGCTAGATAGTGGATGAACCAATCATATGACCAGAGCAAAGAAAATGTTTGTTTGGTGACAATAGCAAAGGAGAAATTCTTGTTTTGGGTAAAATTGCTATATCAAATGATAATTTAATTTCAAATGTATTACTTGTGGATTCGTTGGGATACAATTTGTTGTCTGTTTCACAACTTTGTGAGATGGGTTACAACTGTCTCTTTACGGATAAGGGTGTGAAAGTCTCTAGAAGGGTGGATTCCTCTATTGTCTTTACGGGTCAACTAAAGGGCAAGCTCTATCTAGTTGATTTCACAGCTAGTAGAGTGGGGTCCGAGACTTGTTTAGTGGCAAAATCTAGCATGGGTTGGTTGTGGCATCGCCAACTAGCTCATGTTGGGATGAGGAACTTGGCCAACCTTTAAAGAGGACAACACATTATTGGACTAACAAATGTTTCTTTTGAGAAAGAAAGGATTTGCAGTGGATGTCAAGCAGGAAAACAAGTTGGAGCTAAACATCCCGCTAAAAACATCATGACAACATCAAGGCCACTTGAGTTACTA
Source organism: Bothriochloa decipiens (assembly GCA_023333625.1). Classification (NCBI taxonomy): domain Eukaryota; kingdom Viridiplantae; phylum Streptophyta; class Magnoliopsida; order Poales; family Poaceae; genus Bothriochloa; species Bothriochloa decipiens. Next base: position 36,078,890 of record CM041638.1, read on the forward strand.
CACAAGGATTTATTTGGACCCAATGCTTATATAAGTATTGGAGGTAACAAATATGGCTTTGTAATTGTTGATGATTTTTCTCGCTTCACTTAGGTGTTATTTTTAAAAGATAAGAGTGTAACTCAAGAAATCTTCAAGAAGTTTGCAAGAAGAGCACAAAATGAGTTTGATGTGAAGATCAAGAGAGTGAGAAGTGACAATGGGACGGAGTTTAGGAACACCAATATTGAGAAGTTTCTTGATGAAGAAGGGATCAAGCATGAGTTTTCGGTCCCCTACACTCCGCAATAAAATGGGATTGTAGAGAGGAAAAACCGAACACTCATAGAAGCCGCAAGAGCAATGTTGGATGAATACAAGATTTCTGAAAAGGATTATTGGGCAGAGACGGTCAACACGACATGTCATGCAATCAACCGCAAGATTAGAAACAAAACCGCTTGCGAGCTACTCACCGGTAAAAAGCCTAAGGTTGATTACTTTAGAGTTTTTGGATGCAAGTGTTTTATACTTAGAAAGAAATCCAAAAGCTCTAAGTTTGAACTGAAGGTTGATGAAGGTTTCCTACTTGGTTATGGTACTAACGAACATGGATATCATGTTTTCAATAAGACCACCAGTCTTACAGAAATAACGGTAGACCTGACTTTTGATGAATTCGACAGCTCTCAAAAGGAGTAAGTCAATATGGACATTGTTGGTAAAGAGGAGCCTTCTCATAAAGTGATAAAGAAGCTTGCAACCGGTGAAGTGAAACCCGTTGAGCAAGATGATGATGATGATGCACAAGTGCAAGTCCATCATGACCCATACATGCATCATGGGCCAACAGATGCCCATGGTGATGCTTCCACATCAAGAGATGGTCATGATTTAAGAGAACAAGCAAATCAAAATCCACCACAAGTTGAAGAAAACAACCAAGATGATGATCAAGGGAGAGCTCTTGATGGAGTTTCTCCAACCGGCATTGACTATGATGGTGAAGATGACGGCCTAGTTCAAAGAAGAACAACAGAACCTCACCCAAGAGCTCGTCAATCCATTAAACAGAACAATCTCGTTGAAAATGTGATAGGAGACATACCCAGTGGAGTGATGACTCATTTTTGTTTAGCATCTTTTTGTGAGCATTATTCTTTTGTTTCCTCTATGTTACCTCTTAAGGTGCAGGATGCCTTGCAAGATGAGGATTGGGTGATGGCTATGCAAGAGGATTTGGAGAACTTCACCCGGAATGAAGTCTGGTCCTTGGTGGAAAGGCCCAAGCAAAATGTTATAGGTACCAAGTGGGTCTTCTGCAACAAAGAAGATTATGGAGCAGTCACAAGGAACAAGGCATAGTTGGTTGCACAAGGTTACACCCAAATTGAAGGTTTGGATTTTGGGAAAACATATGCACCAGTAGCTAGGCTTGAATCTATTTGTATATTGCTTGCCTTTGCTGCTCACCATGATTTCAAGTTGTTTCAAATCGATGTGAAAAGTGCATTCCTCAACGGCCCACTCTCTAAAGTTGTGTATGTTGAACAACCACCGGGTTTTGAAGATCCACATTATCCCAACCATGTCTACAAGCTTCACAAAGTGCTCTATGGGCTCAAGCAAGCCCCTAGAGCTTGGTATGATTGTCTCAAGGACTTCCTACTCAAGCAAGGGTTTGAGATAGGAAAGGCCGACCCTACTTTATTTACTCACAAAGTTAATGGTGATATTTTTATTTGCCAAATATATGTCGATGACATAATATTTGGTAGTACTAATGATGAGCTCTGTGAGCAATTTAGTAGGATTATGACCAAAAGGTTTGAGATGTCCATGATGGGGGAATTGACCTTCTTCCTCGGTTTTCAAATCAAGCAACTCAAGGACGGAACGTTCATTTGCCAAACCAAGTATACCCATGACATGTTGAAGAAGTTTGGCATGGACAAGGCCAAACCCATCAACACACCAATGCCTACTATAGGACATCTTGACCTCGACCAAGATGGTAAAGCTATTGATCAAAAGGTATATCATTCCATGATTGGCTCATTGCTTTACCTTTGTGCATCTAGGCCCGATATTATGCTTAGTGTGTGCATGTGTGCAAGATTTCAATCTAATTCGAAAGAATGTCATCTCATGGTCATTAAGAGAATTTTTCAGTATTTGGTGCTCACACCTAATCTTGGCTTATGGTATCCCGAGGGCTCATCTTTCACTCTACTTGGTTACTCCGATTCGGATTATGCCGGTTGCAAAGTAGAGAGAAAGAGTACATCTGAGACTTGCCAATTTCTTGGTAGTTCTTTGGTGTCTTGGAGTTCTAAGAAACAAAACTTCATTGCCCTATCCACCGCTGAAGCCGAGTATGTGACGGCCGGCTCTTGTTGTGCCCAACTACTTTGGATGAAGCAAACCTTGAGATACTTTGTTTACAACCTATCCAAGATTCCACTCTTATGTGACAATGAGGGTGCAATCAAGCTAGCCGATACCGTAAACCATTCCCGTACAAAGCACATAGACATCCATCATCACTTTCTTAGAGATCACCAAGCCAAAGGAGATATCGCTGTTCAACATGTGAGAAACAAAAAACAGCTAGCCGATATCTTCACAAAGCCTCTAGATGAGTTGAGATTTTGTGCTTTGAGGCATGAGCTCAATATCGTTGATTCTCGTAACGTGGAATGACGTCTTGCACACCTTGATTGATTTTGTATATCGCACAAAATTCCTTGCCAAAATATTGCGTACTAATTTTCAAAATCTAATTTTACATATCAAATATGTGTCCATTGCTATGTGATAATTCTCTAAAATCTGGACATATTTTTGAGTGGTTGGAGTTTCTCATATAGTTCACCATTCTTAGAACTAGTATGGATGAAATTTGACCTACCAGAAGTTCCGGTAGCAATAGACGGAAGTTTCGGCTGCTGTTCGTCGCGTGCGTCCATGCAGCAGCATTTTTTTCTGGTCATTGGGCAGAACTTCCGCCTTTATCAGAAGTTCCATTCGACCGGACCGAAAGTTCCGGCTGGTGCCCGGCCCTTCCTTTTCAAATTTTGGTCTAGATCTGGTGTTGACCTGACCAACCGGAACTTCTGGTTTCCCAACGGAACTTTCAGTCAGCCAAATGACCATGGTAAAGGGGCTGCATGGCAAAAAAATTCTCTCTTACCTTTTCACTTTTCCCTTCCTTTCCTTCCCCTGCCCACCCGACCTGCCCAGCTCGACTCGCTCGGAGCCGGCGCCGCCGCCCGCCGCCCCTCCGCCCCGATCTCCCCCTCCTCCACCCATTCTCGAAACCCTTTGAGGGGGAGCCTGCCCTCGCCGTGAAGATCATGTGGTGTGTGTTGGTGCTCGTCGAGAGGTCTTGGCACGCGCAGTTTTGGCCCCTTCTCTCTGAGGAACAAGGTATCAGGATTTTGTGCCCGATCTCCAAATGTACTTTGTTTTGGGTCGATTTCTTGCACGTGCTAGTCTCTTTTAGTCTATACATGCTTTTGGAATGCTTATTGCGCAACTTCCATGGTTGATTTTGCGAAACCCCGCTGAATGTGCAGGCACTCGGCTTGACCGGAAGTTCCGGTCTCTCTCGACTGGAAGTTCTGGTCTCTCCAGATCGGAAGTTTTGGTCTCTCCCGACCAGAAGTTCCGGTGATCCAAGTGCAGTACATCTACGCGGTTCCTCGAGCTCACTCACTTGCTGCATTCCTTTGCCATGTCTGAGACCTTTCCTTGGTCCTTGTTTTGCAGTATGACTGACCATCGCACCAATCCTCCCCGTGGTGCTCGTCCTCGTCCTCTAAATTTGGGGGATGGCGCGGAAGAGCGTCTTCGTGGTGGTCGTCATCATGGTTCTCGTCATGGGGAGTCCTCTCAGCAGCAGCATGATAGTAAAGATGGTCCACGAGTCTACCTAGATCGTTCTTCCAGGCCATGTTCTCCTCTTCCTTATCGAGACCAAGTCCATGAGGCAGTTCCTCAGTCACCGCTTAACATTGAGGGGCGTGCAATTAATCCTGAGGTGGTTCGCAACTCACCTGTCCGTATTGGTTTGGCAACAGCCAGGTGTCAGCTTAATCATCATCCAACCAATAGGACTGCTCGCCTCCATCGGCCTCATGATCCTGATGATATGGTTTCAATGCGGGCCATCAATTATAAGGAACAAGCAAGGGATGTCCGTAACATGAGAAAAGAGAATCCTTTTCAGTGGACCAAATATGAGGCTGTAGATTATCGCTTTTGGTCTTAATTTCACAGAGATTATTATGCGTTTGTTTGCATGAAGGACAGCCCAAGGGGCCTTACTACCCCTATCATACATCACAAGGCTCCTACCCTTGCCTCCTTGGAAGTTCATAATAATTCTCAGATTAATGCTTTGATTGCTCAGCTCCAGGAGTGGCGCATTTTGCCACTTATGACCTTCAAGCATAATTGGAACACTGAGATTATCTGCCAGTTTTGGGCTACTCTGTGGATGAATGAGAAGAACAAGGTTCTTCATTGGATGACTGAAGGCCTACATTATCGTTGTTCCTATCTTCAGTTCTCTAGGCTTCTTGGGCTTGATCACTTCGACAGAGAGACATTGAGTTTATATGATCACCATCCTCAGGGTGTTGGTAGACATGAGTTCATGCAGGCTGGACTGTACATGGATCCTATGCTAGCAGATGGGAAGAGTCACAATTTGAAGCCCAAGTTCTATTTGCTCAATAATTTGATTTGTGCTACCATTGATCCTAAAGTGGGTGACTCAAAAAATCTTCATAATCATACTCCCACCATTCTTGTTTGCTTTGGGCTTGGTCAACGATTTAGTGTGACTGATCTACTTTGACGCAACATCAGAGATGTCTCTATGGATTCTCACAAGAACTTCCCTTATGCACCCTATCTTATGCATATTATTCAGCAGGTGACTAGTTTTTCTTTTGGGTGTGACATCATTCATCCTGATTGGAACGTGAAACATTTGACCCCTCACATGGGCAAGGGCAAAGGCAAAGCCACTGAGCCTAGTGGCAGTGGGGCTGCTCATAATGATGATGATGGTGATGGTGATGGCTTTGGACATGGTGATGATGCTGCTCCTTTTGCACATGCTCCCTCTTCTGCTGCTCGTGGACGCGGCCGTGGTCATGGACGAGGCCGTGGCGTTGGTGACTTCACTCGCTATGTTCTTGAGAGGTTCATGTCATTCTTTTGCTACTGCCAGAGGAAGAATGATCGCCGTTTGCGTCGTTTGGAGGATCAGGCACATCTTCCTCCTGAGTCCCCTCTCCGTAAATTTTGGAATCCCTATACAGAGTGGGATGCTATGCATGGTGTAACAACCCAAAAATTTGAACTACAAAATTTTTTCGACAAAACCTTGAGAGATGTGGTGCGACATGTCATCATCTACCCCTTACATATGCATCAACCCTAGCATGTCATGCATGGCTTTCACATGTTGCAAATTAATTAATATCTCATAACAATGCTCTATGTTCGCTTGTTACATTTTAAAGTTTTAATAGTTCAAATCATCATGTTGCATTAAAAGAGTGAGTTGGATTTTTATTTGGTTTATGAGTTGGATAATAAAAATGAAAACATAATATTTATTTTGACAAATAAATATTAAGGGAATAATACCCTAGAAGTATTTGGGCTTGGTATGCTCACTATTCTGTTGCACAAAATGAGCACACCACATATATATATATGTACAAGTATATATATAAATATATTTAAAAATGAAAAAGGAAAAGAATAGGAGGAGACCGGCCCGAGCAGCCCCGCCGACCCGGCCCGCGCGCGCTCGCCCGCGCACGCCGCTCGACCCCGCGCTCGCCGCTCGAACCCCCTGCTCGCCGCTCGACCCCGCGCTGCGTGGCCCAACCAGGCCGGCGGCCCAGCAAGAGCCGCGCGCGTCCGCGCGTCGCACCGAGCCACCGTTGCCGATGAGTCGCTGACGACGGGGCCCCGCAGTGGAACCCACGTGTCATCGCGCCCGCTGAGGTCACCCGACCGGCTGTGCGTGCTCGCGTCAGCACTGTTCCCCGGCGTCGCTCCTAAGCAACCTCCCTCGACCGCTCGATCCAGTGTCGCCCCGCATCGACGCGCACCCGCAAGCCACCTGGACCGACCAGCCCGCGTAAAGTTCCCACGGCCGCAGGCAGCATTCTCCGCGCGCGCGCGCACCTGCGCTGTCGCCGCAGTGGAACGCTGCCGCCGTAAATAACCTCGACACCCAGCGCTACCTAGCCCCCTCTCTCTGTTCTCTGGACCCAGATCGAGTCTCAGCTGCTGACATGGACATCCCTTGGCCGCTCGATCAAGCAGAGCCGTGATCGACCGTCCGTCGGCTACCTACCACCGCGTCCGCCCTATAAAGCAAGCACCCCGGCACCCTAGGGTTCCCAGGCCACCGCCGTCGCTCTGGTGGAACCCCATTCCACCTTGCCAGCCTCGATTGGAGAAGAGCTGAAGGAAGGAGGAAGAAAGGAGTCGGGGAAGAAGAAGAAGCCGCTGCCGGAGTTGGGGAAGAAGATCGTCGACTCGGAGCCGCCGCTGCTGCTTCGAGAGCAGGAACGAGGAGCAGTACCGTGAGCCGGAGCCGCTTGGACTTGTACCGCACCTCCATCCTCTTCGACCGTCGGTGAGCACCACCACCGCCGCCCTCTCGAACCCTCCACCATGCTGTTGGCCATGGCGCTCCGCCGTGAGCGCGTAGGCCCAGGTCACTACCGACCTCACTGGACACACCCGCACACACACACGAGACTAGCCGAGCCCCTCGGACCACGGCATCGGGAGGATGCCGGAATGGAAGCCGCCCAGTCCATCGCCGCGCGCCAAGCTCCGCCGTGGCGAGATCACCCAGTCGCCTTTTGTTGAGCCTCGACCTCCGTCGTTTCCGGAACCGCACTCGCCTTGATGAGACGGACCCCGTGCACACCCTAGCTCTGCGTTTGCCTCACCAGAGCATCGACCCGAACCACCTTGTCGTCGACGTGTCAGTACGTTGTCGCTCCAGAACGCCGCCGTTCACCGTCGTTTCCTGCCACCATCGACCACCCTCGAGGAGCAGGAAGAAGCCGGGAAGCTCCGCCATGACGAGCTGCATCGATTGGGCAAGAAGGAGACCATGGACCCCCTCAGAGTACCATTGCCGTGCGCCGAGGACCTGTTGAAGCTCCGCCGTGGGAGTTGCTGCCCGTGCGGACTCCGCCGTGTGTTTTGGTCACCGCCGACACCTCGAGCAGGCGTTGCGTGACTCCAACCGTCCATCGACGCCACCAATTGGAGCTGTAGTGACTCGGTGTGAAGTGTACATCGAGCACCGTCGCCATCGAGCCACCGTCTGCCGTCGAGCTCGACACAGAAGTGAAGCTGTCGCCCTGAAGCCCATCGATGTGACCGTCGTGGAGTCCCGAAGCCGATGGGCGGGTTAATGGCACCGGAGATCCTTTGTGGCACCAGGAATCGAGGGTTCTTCCACCGTCGATCGCCGAGGAGGAACTCCGCGTTCGAGCCGATCTCGTCCGAGACGGATCACGCGCTCGAGCTGAACCTCGAGTTTGACCCTTCGACAACAGACCCTCAAGTTTGACCCTTCGAAGAACCGACCCTCGAGTTTGACCCTTCGAAGAACCGACCCTCGAGTTTGACCCTTCGATAACCGACCCTCGAGTTTGACACGACAGACCCTCGAGTTTGACACCTCGACGCGTCGACCCTCGAGTTCTACACCTCGAGCACCGTCACCCTCGAGCTGCTGTCCGCCATAAAGCACGTCACCGGAACAAAGCTCCTGATTCGATGACCGCCTACGTGTTCGCCTTGACGACCCGAGGATGATGCACGAGTTAGCGAAGTCCTGGAGCAGCCCCTCGCCGGATGTTTAACCTCGCCATCACCGCCCGAGCTCCGCTGTGGGAGAAGAGCAGTCTCTCCGCCTTCGAGCGTACCCCTCGAGCGCATAACCCTCGAGACAGTACCCTCGAGAGCGAGCACCGTTGTGGGAGCAGAGCAGTTTCTCCGCCTTCGAGCGTACCCCTCGAGTGCATAACCCTCGAGACAGTACCCACGAGAGCGAGCACCGTTGTGGGAGCAGAGCAGTTTCTCCGCCTTCGAGAGTACCCTCGAGAGCATATCCTCGAGAGCATACCCTCGAAACCGTAACCTGAGACCGTGCCCTCGAGACTGTAACCCTGAGACCATGCCCTCGAGACCGTAACCCCCTCGAGTTCTAACCATCGAGAGCATATCCTCGAGAGCATACCCTCGAAATCGTAACCTGAGACCGTGCCCTCGAGACAGTGTCCTCGAGACAGTACCCCTCGAGACTGTAACCCTGAGACCGTGCCCTCGAGACCGTAACCCCCTCGAGTTCTAACCCTCGAGACAGTACCCTCGAGAGCATACCCCTCGAGAGTATACCCCTCGAGAGCGTAACCTTGAGACCGTAACCCCTCGAGCCCTTTCTCTTTTCAGAAAATGGTTAAATCTTTGAAAATTCATAACTAATTCATACGAGCTCAGAAAATTATGATCCACATATCCAAATTTTCTATAAATCGAGCCCTATCTATCTAGGCTATGTTTGAGTGTATTTGGATCTTCTATTTTGCATTCATTCTTTGTGCTAATCTATAGGGGTCGCTTCTGCGACCGTTAAATCTCGTTACAGGCTCGAGCGAGGACAAGCTTGACGACAGTGACTACCAGGAGAAGTCCGACAGCTACGTCAGTGAAGGTGCCACACACCATCCAACCTCGTAGATCCCATTACGCATGACAATTATAGTATGTCTAGTGCTTTAAATTCATGTTGCTATAATGCTATGCCTGTGCTAGGACTGCATGATAGAGTATTTATTTGATGAGCCCTACCTTGTTGTAAACTATCACCTGCTTACCCGCTGTTATGATAGCCACCTGCTTATCTGCTATACTTATAATTTCTATACTTCACTCGCTTACATTTTGATGCGACGTGAAGAACCCGGGGAAGGCCTGGAGGGCGCTAGGCTGGATGTGTGAGTTGATGTTTCAGTTGAGCATGTGAGCTATTGATGTTATATCTGGGTTTGGGGTGGAGCTTACGGCAGGGAGTAGGGTGAGGGTTGAGTCGATCGAGTCGGGATCTACGACGAGCTTTTGGAGCAAGTCTTGCCAGGGAATGGTTCTGGACATTCCCATGAGAGGAGCCTGTGGCGGGCTAACTGAGATGTGATGGTGGTCCTTGGGTGTGATCCTCGGAAAGGTGGAGCCCGGGATGAAGGTGCCGTGGTAGCACGTTAAAGATAAACCCTGATGAAGATATCCCAGTTTGGTCAAATCTAGGAACTGTTGCGCTGGTATCCAGACCTAGGAATCTCTTGCTTTCCACTCGCTCTCCATGGGGGGGAGACGGCCGAACCGCTGGATAGGTCGATGCCACTACTGCTAGGCGAGAAGTGATAGGAAGGTATATGCATGGGATGGAGCTAACACCCTACCGAGACGATCATGGCACCCCCTTCGGGAGTGGGTACATGGCATGGCATCCTCTTCGGGAGCGGATACATGCTCTCTTCACAGTTCCAGTGATCCAGTGCTGGATGGTAGAGTGGCATCGCCTATGGCAGTAGGCGCCCGGAATCTGCCTAGGTGCGCGCGTGCATCGATGATGGTTATCTGGTGGATTAGTGAAACCTCTGCAGAGTGTATGGTTGATCGATCGATACATATGCCGAATCTTCGGCTATGGACCTTTCCTATGTTTCGCATGCACCGGACTAGTGAGTGGAGTGTTCTACCTTCCTTTGAGTGTGTTTTCCGGCCGTGAGCCAGTTTGAGGGCTGCGGGCCGCTGAGGCAAGCCAAGAGGGAGTTGGCTTGTCGACCAGAGTCTGAGAGGGTGTTGGAGATGAGATGAGATGATGCTACAGATATGGATGGAGATAGATGAAGGGAATGGGTTTGTGTTTAAAACTTGTTTATTATACTTTTGTTTTATATACTTGAACATTGCATAGGAAAACCCAGCCTTTATAGGTTCCTTTTGAGATACCCTTATTTTGCACCCACTTCCACAAAGCAATGCATAGGGTGGGAGTGTGGCCAGTACAAATCGTACTGAAAATTTGGTTTCAGGTTCAAGGAGTGAGTACTCATCTGGGGAGTACAGCGATTGAGGGTTTCGTGCCTACGCTCAAGTTGGAGAGAAGAAGATAGCTTCCGCACCTCAAGCTTTTATTGTTATGCTGCATGAACTCTGATTCCGCCCTGTGGCGATGTAATAAGTTATTGTAACTCCCTCTATTTGCACTCTTTTGTTCGATGTATGGATTATGGATTCAACTGTTATCGGGTAATGTGATTTAAATGGTCATATTACACTCCGACACTGTGGATTTCCCTTCGTGGAAATCAAGGTCGTTTCACATGGGGTCTCTACTAGTGGTGCTTCTCAGTCTGGCCATGTTGGTCAAGAGCACCAATTTTCTACTCCACAGGGTGGTGCTAGACCGGAGGCCTTTGCAGGACAAGCGCAGGACTTCTCTATTCATGAGGGTGTTTCTCCTCATGGTCATGCTTCGTATGCCCTTACTCTTCCGGCTGGCTACTCCTTTGAGGACACAGATCAGGGTGGCTCCTATGGTGGCATTTTTGATGAGGTTGATGAGATCACTCGGACTTCAACCTCTGTTCCTCCAGATCAGGTTGGTCCTTCTTCTTCAGCACCATTTGGCAGGAGCCGCTACTCCTACCACGTCGACCCCGAGTATGACTATGATGCCTTCTAGTAGTTGTTGCTGTCCTTGGAGCTTCACGGTGCCTACCCTTTTTGGCATTTGATGCCAAAGGGGGAGTGTTAGGTTTTATTATGATGTAATAGGATAGCTATCTATTCGGTTGTGTAATATAACTCTCTCTATGTGGTGAACTATGTAGTGAACTATGAACTATGTGTGTGATGAATGGTTGTAGGCTAAACACTTATGTTTATTTGATATATCATGATGTCATGGCCGATATTTGATATTGTGATGTTGATTGTTGTTTTTAGAATGGTTATGTTATTATTAAGTATTTTTCTTTCTTGCATAACCATTCATTTTCTTTTAATTATCTCTTTGTGATATATCTTGTCATAAGCATCATGGATCATTATTGTTACACACACCTTTTAGGCACCCCACGGATTGCAAAATTTAGGGGGAGCTTGCTCTAAATGTATGTTGTCTTGATTTTATTCAAGATTTAAAATTCGAAATCCTATGCATACATTTAGGGGGAGCTCTCCATAAAATTTAGGATTCAAAAGCTTTAATTCTTTCAATTTAGTGTAAGCCTAAGTTGGTTGTCATCAATTACCAAAAAGGGGGAGTTTGTAAGTGCATTCTCCTTCGAAGTGGTTTTGGATAATTAATTACAATCAAATTAGGGACTAACAAGTTTATTTGAGTGTATTCACAAGTGTTAGTCCATTGAAAGATTTAAATGAATATATTTGGTGATACAAGCACCCCCAAAATTTCTATTGATGAAAGGCGCTTGGACTCAATTGGCTTACTCTTTTATATTTAAAATTGAGTTATAGGAAACGCCACACTACCAAGAGGGATGCAAATTAGACTAGCTAGACGGGGTCTACAAGTGGTCATGTTGGTTTAGCTATCGCGTTTGAGAGACACCGTGCACTCACATTCACTTACAATATTTGCAGCTGGTGCACCGAAAGTTCTAGTCCAACGACCGGAAGTTCCAGTTGCATTGTGCTCGCGAGCGACCGCGTGCGAGAAAGAGGTTTCGACCTTGAACCGGAAGTTTCGACCCGGACCGGAAGTTCTGGTACCCGGACCAGAAGTTCCGGTAGTACTTTTTCAGGAGCGACCGCATGCAAGTATTTGGTTCCGGCCTCTGGCCAAAAGTTCCGGTGTTCGGACCAGAAGTTTCGGTCATCCAGATCTAAGTGTTGACTTTCCCATTCCTCAACGGTCGAATCTCTAATTAACCGAAAGTTTCGGTGGTTCCACAAGAAGTTCCGATAGTGCATCTGAGGCTGAGTATATATATATTTTCTCACCTCCTTTTCTCTTCTCTCTTGCCCATTCTATTCAACGCCCAAGCTTTGCCAAACTCTCCTATGAGCTGAACTCACCCACTCTCTCTCCCTCTTTGCTTCCAAGCTTCAATCTTCGATTGTTTGAGCTAGGGACGTGAGATTTGAGAGCGGGAGCATCGATTGTCGACTTGAGCACTTGTCTTCCTCGTCTTGCCGATTGGAGGACCCGATCTTCGGTTCGGTGAGGTGCCAAGCTCCGTGGATCTCGACATCATCATCAACAACATCTAGGAGGGTGTGGTAACAATCAAAACCGAAATCACAACTCATTTCACTCTGATTTCATAGCTTAGTAGGGTACCGGATGTTCTGGTCGGTTTGCACTTGAAGTTTCGGTCACCGGAACTTCTGATCCAAACCCACCGGAAGTTCCGATAGGTATTTAACTTCCACATTTTGAGTTTGTGAGTTTCAAGATTTTCAAACAGGCCTATTCACCCCCTCCCCCTCTAGGCCATTTAGGTCCTTTCAATGTCTATTATAATTGTCGTAGAGTAGGAAGCAAGATGCGTGCTCACCACTTGAATAAGTTCGTTCTAAACTGTTTGATGAGTGGAAGAAAAAGGAAACAACAAGGGTTCTCTAGCAGATTGCAACACAACAGCCAGCCACGGTGGCCTGACTGGTCCACCACACCCAGCCAGCCCCACAAAATTTTGTCAACACACAAACACACTTGAGCATCATTCCAACTGTTGATCTTTTCCCCTTCCCTTTCTCACAAATCAGTCAGGTTATTGCTGTGCGCTGTGTTGGTTCATGCATGCATGTCTCCTACGTACATGACTCCATCGCCGCACGCCACATTCGTGCGTGTGTGTCTCCTACGTACACGACTCCTCCAGCCAGCGCCGCACGCACGCACGCGACTGCGAGGCCGATCGAGGCGGAAGCCGGCCATGCTCCGAGGGCAGGGGCCGCCGGGGGCGCAGGATCAGAGCAGGAGGCGAGCTTGAAGCGCACGTGCCTAGCTCTCCCCACCTCCCTTTACTACGTCATTGATGCACGGTAGCTGCGCGCTGCTGTCGGCTGCCGCAATGTTTCCCTGCGGACGCGCTTGATGGCGCGCCAGGTCGCCCCGCCCGTCTGCCTCCATCCGACCCAGCCGGCCGCGGGACCAAAATAAGTCCAGGTCACCTACTCTAGATTGCGTTGTATTACTAAAGAGCCATGCGCACGCGCCACCCTGCCACCGCCGCCGCCACCGCCGATTCCCGTACTCTCATGATCACCTGCGTCACTTCGCCGTAGTTGTAACACCTCTGGTGTTATATTAACTAAAACCTGCCATGTCATCATATGCACTGCAAAGCATTCATGATTAGGTCAACCTTGATGTGCATTAACTAAAACAAGTTTACATTTCATAGGTTGATTGTGTTTCTGGAATGTGTTGTCACATGAAATAATAAAACCCTACTTTCGAATGTCATCCCAAATACTTAGTTCATATTCTATGTACTTGAGGTGTAAACCATGTTTACATTAGTGTCAAGCATAGTGCATAAATTTAAGTCCAACCCTAAAAATGATTTCCATATTTAAAGTTGAATTTGGATTTCAAAGCTTATTCCTAAGTCTTGCAATTCAAATTTAAATAAAAATTAGAATGCTATAAAATATTTTCCAAAAGTCAACTTAGTCAACAAAGGGTGTCATTGGGTCATTGACCTAAAAATATCCTTGGATGATTTATGTGATCACTAATAACCAACCAATTAAATTAGAAACCAAATCGAGCTTGAATTCAGTTTCAAAAACCCTTTATTTCAAAACCTAGTTTTATCCTCTTTTCTGTAATTCAAAATATATAAGGAATTTGGGGATACTCTAAAAAGATAGTTTGTAGATCTGGACAAGAGCTACAAAGTTGGTATATAAAGTTTTTCAAGTTTCCACAAATAATTTCAAATAAATTTGAAAATAATGTTTTCTAGCATTTGTACCCTTTTGATTTTAAAACCATAATTCACAAATTATGCATAATTTGGGAAAACTTTGTATATGAAAAAGGTTTGGTTTGAAAAGTTAAACATTTCATAGTTTTGAATATTTTCAAATTTTATTGAAAAATCAAAAGTAATTTCAAATGTTTGTTTCTAGGGTTTTATTTTCCTTTTTAATTTGAATTCATATTTCAAAATCTAGATAGAATTTAAGGATGCTAATTAAAGGAAAAGTGTAGCCCTTGAGAAGTTATGCAAATGATATTTTTGGATATTTTCAAGTTCTTATATAAATTTTGGAGTAATTTGAAAATTTTGATGAGTGGCATTTCTATAATTTGTTTAAACAGCACCGAGACATATCGTCGGCCGCCATCGCCAGCTTCTCAAGCCGTGCCGCCGTCCATCGCCGCACAAGCCACGGCCGCCTGCGTGCTCCTGGATGCACGAAGCTTCATCGTCGTCGTGTCGCCCGTCCATACCTCGCCCCTGTCCTATAAATAGGTCAGCCGCCGCCTCTTTTCTTCTTCTTTCTCCCTGCCGCCGCCGCCGACGACCTCGCTCCGCCGCTTCAATTCACTGCCATCGCTCCACCGTTGCTCAATTGCTCTTGCCATAAGCTTCGCCTTTACCTTGCGCTTCCTCTGAGCCAGTTCGTGCCCGCTCTCGCCGTCTGAGTTGCCCGCACGACGTCGTCTTCCTCGCGACCGGTCGCAGAGCCGCCGCGAGCTTCCTCGCCGTCCACCGCCGCCAAGGTGGAAATTTTTTTTCCTTTAACACTCTTATCACATTCTCCGTGCTTCGCTGCCTCTCATGCGCACCTTTTCCCATCCGTTGGTGCACAGAACTCGCCGTGACGCGGACCTTGCCGCCGGAGCACCGCCACCGCCATTAGTGCCGCCGACTACAGCTCGCCTCAGCCACTCTGAGCTTTCATTAGCATGCGCACTAGACCCGTGGTGAGCTCCTGCATCCCTCCATGCCCTCAATTTTACCTCTCTTGCGCCGTAGGGTCCGGCCGCCGTGGCTCGCCGCCGGCATGGCTTTGCCAGCGCCGTCGAGCGTGTAGCCGTTTGAGCTAGGGGCCAGGAATAGCTTCATCTTCTGGCCCAACGCATTCGAGTTGATGTCCTGCGCCTGCTCGTGCACTCGCCGTCACCGAAAAAGTCTCCGGTGAGAGCTGCCGCCGCGTCCGTCGCTCCGCCGCCGCGCTAGCTAGCTCAGTTTGCTCGCCGTGTCGAGGTGATCATGTAGGAGCCAACCCCGTGGCCGGAGACCTCGCCGCCGGCGAGATAGCCGCCGGTCAGGCGCCGTCGCCGTCGGGTCAACGCGGGGAGAGAAAAAGGTTTTTCTTTTTCTTTTTCCAGAAAATGATTTAAATACTGTTTTCTTTAGAAATTCATAATAATTCATGTATAACTCCAAAAATTCTAAAAATTTTTGTGTGTGTTCTTTATGATGTCATCTACCTAGAAAAAATATGAAATGCCAAATTTGAATATTTTTGCATATGTCAAAATTAGCTCTTTTAATTGAAAAATGGACCTTCAATGATTTTTAATAAATAAAATGGCTTTTAATTATGAAATTTGTTTTGCCATCTAATTAGACCAAGAGCTTTTTGAATTAAAATTTTGAGCTTAATTAGACAACTTTAATTTTTATGCCTTTATTTTATGCTTTTAAATAATTAATTAATCTTGTTTAATTAAGTTAATCATTATAGGAATTGTTTGACTTTGGGATTGATTGATGACCTTGGGTCATTAACCCTAATGACCTTTGGCACTTTAATTAATTGTTTGCGCTTACCTGGATCATGTCATTAGGGCTTAATTAACGTTATTTCATGTGTTTAATAATTTTCGTAAATAATGTAAGTATTTGGTTATGTCTTTTGGACTTACCAATGCACCAGCTTATTTCATGTATTTGATGAATTCAGTGTTCATGCCAGAACTTGATAAGTTTGTGGTAGTCTCCATTGATGATATTTTGATATATTCCAAAAGTGAAGAAGAACATGCTGAACACCTCAGAATTGTTCTGCAGCGTCTCAGAGAACATCACTTATATGCTAAGTTTAGTAAGTGCGAATTTTGGTTGAAGGAAGTGAAATTTCTTGGACATGTTTTATCAGACAAAGGTGTTGCTGTTGACCCCAGCAACGTACAAGATATACTTGATTGGGAAACACCAAAGACTGTGCATCAAGTTCGAAGTTTTCTAGGAATGGCGGGTTATTACCATCGTTTTATACCGGATTTCTTAAAGATATCCAAGCTTATAACTGAGTTGTCAAAGAATGATGTCAAGTTTGTTTGGTCACCTGAATGTGAAAAGGCATTTCAAAAATTGAAGGAGTTAATGACCACTGCTCCAGTCCTAGCACAGCCAAATATTGAGAAACCTTTTGATGTTTATTGTGATGCTTCTGGCATTGGTATTGAATGTGTGTTGATGCAAGAAGGGAGAGTTGTTGCTTATGCTTCTTGACAGTTGAAGAAACATGAGGAACATTATCCAACCCATGATTTTGAATTAGCAACTGTTGTCCATGCATTGAAGATATGACGACATTATCTGTGGGGTAATAAATGTAATATCTACAGTGATCACAAGAGTTTGAAATACATTTTTACTCAAGATGAGTTGAATATGAGATAGAGGAGGTGGTTAGAACTAATCAATGATTATGATTTGGAAATATATTACCATCCTGGTGAAGCAAATATAGTTACTGATGCTCTTAGTCGAAAGAGTCATTGCCATTGCTTGACAGTAAAACCTCTCGACATTTCTCTATGTCATGAAATAGAAAAGTTGGGTATAGTAATGGTGCAACATGGTAGTTTGTCCAATATTACGATTAAATCAACACTCAAAGATCAAATTATTACTGCTCAGAGAAGTAATAAGGGAATTAAACATATCAAAAAGAAAGTTAGAAAAGAGAAGGTTTCTTGTTTCACAATTGATGAAGTAGATGCCCTATGGTACAAGGATCGGCTGGTCGTACCAAAAGTTCCTGAGTTACGTCAAAAGATCCTCGATGAAGCACATCTTTCAAAGTTTTTTATTCATCTAGGAAGTAATAAGATGTATTATGATTTGAAACAGAAATTTTGGTGGACTAAGATGAAGATAGAAATTGCTAAATATGTGGCTCAGTGTGATACCTGTCAAAAAGTTAAAGCTATACATTTGAAGACAACAAGAGAACTTCAACCATTACCCATTCCAGCTTGGAAGTGGGAAGATATTAGTATGGACTTTATAGTGGGTCTACCTAGGACAGCAAGAGGTTTCGATTAAATTTGGGTCATAGTGGATCGACTCACAAAATCCGCACATTTTCTTCCAGTTTGAAGTACAAATTCAGCCTCGCAATATGCCAAATTGTATCTTGAGCATATCATTAATCTTCATGGTGTACCGAAGACTATTGTGTCGGACCGAGGCACGCAGTTCATCAACAAATTCTGGAAACGATTGCAAATTCATTAGGTACTGATCTTCTGCACAGTATAGCTTACCATCCACAAACAGGAGGTTAGACTGAAAGAGTGTAACACCCTAGTGTTAAGCATGCATTATCTTGCATCTCATGAGCATAACCATCTCATTTGCATCATCATTGTTACATGAAATGATAAATTTGAAATATGTGCTTACTTGATTTGAACTAGAGCTATGTGATAGGTTGCTTGTTGGGGGTTGAGTGTTAAATGAAGTTTGTAGAGAAAATTATTTGGAGCAAAACTTATTTTGGGGTCATTTCATGAAAAGGCTTGGAAGTGGGTCAAAATGTCAAAAATAGTTTATAAAAATGATTTTCTTTTAATTTTAAATGGATTTTAAATCCCCATTTTTGAAATTCAAATTCTAGGCAGAATTAGGCTTTGATGTTTAAAAGTGAAATGTTCTACTCATCAAAAGGAACATTTCATCTTTTAAAAGTTTTTCAAAATTCGGACTAGTTTGGAAAATATGGAGGAAATCAGGTTCTGCACGAATCTTGGCGCAGTGGGACCCACCTGCCAGTCTCTTCTTCCTCCTCTCTTCTTCTTCCTCGCGACGCTGTCCGCGCCGACGCCATCCGCGTGGCGTCCGTACACCGGGCGACGCAGCTGCCCGCTGTGTGGCCTCCCCATCCGAGCGTCGCTCGCACGCGCCGCACGCCCGCACTTGGCCTGGCCCCACCGCTCGCCCACTCGTCCTCCGCTCGGCCCCGCTCCGCTCGCATGCGCGCCATGCGCTCATCGAAGCCCAACACCGCGCTCCGCCTGTCCGAGCCCAAGCGTCCGCTTCAAGGCTTCACGACCGCGTCATTCTCTGCCCCCGCTCTCTTCTCTTTCACCAGACGCCCCTCCTCACCTCGTCTTCCTATTCCCAAGCTCAAGCGGACGCGGAGCCCGCCATTTTCACCGCCGCAAGCTCGCACCGCCACCGCACCTCACAGCCTTGACACATTTTGCCCTTAACTCGCCAGCAGCTCCGCCTTGACACGGGACAAGTCCTGCGCGCGTTCCCTACCCTCGAGCCATAAGGTATAGGTCGAATCGGTTGATTCCCCTTTCGTCGGTCATGGCCGCCTCGACCGCCGCACGGTCTGCCATGGCCAGCAACCCCTCTCTCCTTTCATTAGCTTACGCATCATGTTCACCTGCTTGAGTAGTGTAGGTTGGTGTAGCTTATGGGACCGATTAGGGTTCGAGTCCGTCGGATTTGGCCGACCGCCGTCGCGGGTCGCACCGCCGCTCGTCGGCGTACCTCACCGTCATCATTTTGGCCAGTATTTTGTCTCATTGACTAGCTAATTCGAATCGCCTTGGTCTGCTGTAGCTGGTAGGCAAGCCCTTGTGTCCCGCCGTGATCGATTCCGGCGAGCTCACCGTCGAGCCTCGCCGCCGTCCGTCGTCGCGCTTGGCCGACGGTCAAAACTACGCTAATAACTTGCATCTTGTACACCAATGAGTCCGCGCTACTGAGACGAGTCGAGTGATGACCGTAGTGTCACCGGAGACCTTGCCGCCGGCGAGATCCCGTCGGCCGGCGACCGGTTCCCCGCCGTGTCCCGCTGACATGTGGGTCTCGTGGTGACGTCAGCCCTGACGTCAGCATAGGTTCGGTCTGGGTGCACAGCGTCGTGTGCACTTAGTAGAGTCAAGTCGCTGGGTATATGTCGGGTACGCGTAGCATTTTCAGTTCAGTTAGTTTGCGAAAATAGATTTTTTAGAATTTGATAAAAGCTTTGAAAAATCATAACTTCCTCATTTTTAGTCCAAATGAGTTGGTTCAACTTGCAGTATTTTTCTTATGAAAAGATCTATGCATGAAAAATATGAAATGTGAAATTTGTGACACTTTTCTGTATAGATTTATTTATCCCTATTAATTACTTTTATCTTGAAAAATGCATAAGTAATTCTCTGTTGCTCAGAAAAATATGAAACCAAGTTTGTTAGTCTTCTTATGTCCTGCTCTATCTACAAAAAATATTGAAAGGCTATATCATGTTCAAATATTGTTCTGTTTATTTATGGTGCCTTTTTCCATTAGATGATAAATATTTCATAATAAATAATATATAAGTGATTTGTGCATGAAACTTTTTGGAGAATGTTTTTATGTCAATCTAGAGCTAAGGATGTTCTGAGATCTGTTGTTTGACATATTTCTATGTACAAAGTATTTTATGCCCATTGAATTATGCTGCCTTGTCATTTTTGTGTAGGATAAAGTACTCACTGTTTTGGCTTGAAAAATTTATGGTAGTCTACATTAGGTATGCTTAAGCTTTTGTAATTTTTATAAAAATTTTTGAGTAATCAAAGTCATATTGTAGTTCTGCCCTGATTTCTTTCAATTATTAATAATGCTTTAAGTTATCATTTCATGTGTGTAAAAATGCTTTTTATGATATTTGTGATGTGTGTGATCTGTTATTGGTTTTGGTTTAGTAGAGGGTAGTATGCAAAACAATGGTTGTTTATAATTCCTTATAGCATGCAAGTAAATTATAATGCGAGGCTTGTTTAAGATTTGTCGGTAGAAGAGAATGTAGATGACATGTGCTTATCTTACATGTTTCAAAATCATATCCTTTATCTTAGCTGAGCATTCATTCACCATCAGTATCAGCATTGTATTTCTATGTATACATGGTATTCATACGCACTATGCATCATACAGGATCGTCAGAGCTCGAAACGATAGTTCCCGGAGCACCAGAAGAGGAAGGCCAGCACGAAGCTCTGGTGCGAGAGATAGCAGCAGAAGAGGATCCCGAGGTTGATCTTCTCGAGTGTCCCGACCATCAGTCAAGCTCTTTCCTGAAAGGCAAGCCCCGGAGCATTCTCCTTGTGGTTTGCAAAATATCTAACTTGAATCCTTTACTTGTTTACTACATTAAGTTATAGGCGTTGTTTTATACCGTTGCTGCATTACTTATATTCCTTGCCACTGCTTGTATACTTCAACCCTGTTAGGTTCAGGTGCGATTATTTGCTTAGCCCTGCTTTAACTAGATCGATAGAAGTCGGGTGATTTCCTGTCATCCACGAGTTATAGGTGGTGACTTGGAATGGTTGAATACATTGTTATCTTGGATAACCATGTGGAGATAATAAATCGAGACTGGGTGGGATTGGTGTTGAGACTGAACTGAAGGTTCGATGAGGTTATCCCGTCTGTGTCGAACTAGGACCCCGTCCGTTGTACGTCCTCAAGTCATATTGAATTTATGCCTCACATTTAGCTGGAAGGATAAGTCATTCCGACCGCGAAGCCTGGGTTTGGTTTGGGTCGGGAGTCGACCTGCTGTACGCATCGTATTGGAGAAGATGGGAGACCACGGGTTACGCGGAGAGTAAGTCCGAGGTCAGGGTCGCCCTGAATAAAGCAGCCGGGCGGTTCCTGGATACGATGGTACCTGTTGATCTCGCGATTTTCCCGAATTGAACTTTCGGTGATCTGTAGCTCGCCGTGGCTGGTGAGTGTGGTTTGTGTGAGGAATACCCGCCAACTGGTTAGTAATCGATTATAATCGCCATCGTTCCTGGACAGTGAACACTTGACTGAGCAGCGGCATCGTAGTAATAACTTGAATAAAGAGATGAGATGGTTGAGCCGTGATGTTGAAAGGCACTCAACCGGAATTGGTTACTATTCTTGTTGAATAATTATTACCATGCTTGTTTAGTACAGGTGCTAATTTAGTATGGTAAGGTTAATCAAATTAAAATACAATGCTAGAAGGTCATGATCAATTCTTTCTTAACGCAAGCTTTTCTGCAACTGATGAGTCAGCTATCCTATTTATATAGCCTTGCATACTCCTTGGAGTCAATTTATTTTTAGTTTACGACGGGTAAGTCTAGCTGAGTACATTCTCGTACTCAGGGTTTTATTTCCCATGTTGTTGCAGATGGTGAGATGTTTTATGGCTATTGTCAGCACTGCTTCTATCCCACCTTGAGAGAAGACTAGACCTTGGGCATGGTCACTCTACTCTACCTTATGCTTTTGCTGGATATTGACTGAGGACCTGGCACTGTATTTGAACTAAGTGTGTGTGTGGATTTGAACTAAATCGCTTCCGCTTTATTTCGAATTTGAACTTGGGTTGTAATAATTTATTTCGAACTCCGATGTTCAAACTATGTGTGAACTTTGTACGTTGTGAATGGTGATGGCTAAACTTATTACGATCTTGGTTATGCCGGAAAGTTTGAAATCCTTCGAGATTTTGGTATGACTACCAGGTTTATTAGGTCTCAATCATGTAAGTTGGCTATTTAATGGCAAATTACGTGCTTGTGCTCTAATAAATTGGTCGGTTCTGTTACAAAGAGTGAACCAAATACTTGAAGATATGTTGAGAGCATGTGTTGTTAATTTTCTAGAAAAATGGGATGAGTGTTTGCCTTTAGCAGAGTTTTCTTATAACAATAGTTATGAAGAAAGTATCAAAATGGCACCATTTGAAGCACTATATGGTTGCAGATGTAGAACTCCGTTAAGTTGGTCTGAACCTGGAAAAAGAAGATTCTTCGGAGTTGATCTGGTGAAAGAAACGGAAGAAAGGGTTAAACAGATACAACAAAACTTGAAAGTGGCATAGTCTCGTCAAAAGAGTTATGCCGATAAAAGGCGTCAACCATTGTGTTTCAATAAAGGAGATTATGTGTATCTAAAGGTGTCACCCATGAAGGGAATTACTCGATTTGGAGTTAAAGGCAAGTTAGCACCTCGTTACATTGGACCATTTTAGATCTTAGCACAAGTTGGGAAGGTATCATATCGTCTGCAACTGCCTAAACAGTTGTCGAATGTACACAATGTGTTTCATGTGTCCCAACTTAAGAGGTGTCATCGAGTGCCGGATAAGGATGTTGATGTGGAAGGAATTGAACTTGAACCTGACCTAACTTACTCTGAGTATCCAATTTAAGTTCTGGACCAGAAAGACCGTGTTACTCGAAGTAGGACAATCAAGTGGTACAAGATACAATGGGATCAACATTCTGAAGAAGAAGCTACTTGGGAATCAGAAGATTACCTGTTGGAGAACTTTCCGGAATTCTATGCTTCTATATAAGTTATAAATCCCTCTATGAGTTGTAACTTCATTAGTGTGAGTTGTAAAGGCCCTTCTCTCTTATGTAATTAGTTGAAGTGTGTTTTCCTGACACATTTCCTTTTCCATTACTTTACCTACATCTTTAAATCTCGAGACGAGATTTCTTTAAGGGGGAAAGGTTGTAACACCTTTGGTGTTATATTAACTAAAACCTGCCATGTCATCATATGCACCGCAAAGCATTCGTGATTAGGTCAACTTTGATGTGCATTAACTAAAACAAGTTTACATTTCATAGGTTGATTGTGTTTCTGGAATGTGTTGTCACATGAAATAATAAACCCCTACTTTCGAATGTCATCTCAAATACTTAGTTTATATTCCATGTACTTGAGGTGTAAACCGTGTTTACACTAGTGTCAAGCATAGTATATAAATCTAAGTCCAACCCTAAAAAATGATTTCCATATTTGAAGTTGAATTTGGATTTCAAAGCTTATTCCCAAGTCTTGCAATTCAAATTTAAATTCAAATTGAAATGCTATAAAAATGATTTTCAAAAGTCAACTTGGTCAACCAAGGGTGTCATTGGGTCATTGACCTAAAAATGTCCTTGGATGATTTATGTGATCACTAATAACCAACCAACTAAATTAGAAACTAAATCGAGTTTCAATTCGGTTTTAAAAACCCTTTATTTCAAAACCTAGTTTTATCCCATTTTCTGTAATTTAGAATCTATAAGGAATTTGGGGATACTCTAAAACTATAGTTTGTAGATATTGACAAGAGCTACAAAGTTGGTATTCAAAGTTTTTCAAGTTTCCAAAAATAATTTCAAATGAATTTGAAAATACAGTTTTCCAACATTTGTCCCCTTTTGATTTTAAAACCATAATTCAAAAATTATGCATAATTTGGGAAAACTTTGTATATGAAAAAGGTTTGGTTTGAAGAGTTAAACATTTCATAGTTTTGAAGATTTTTAAGTTTTATTGAAAAATCAAAAGTAATTTCAAATGTTTGTTTCTAGGGTTTTATTCCCCTTTTGAATTTGAATTTATATTTCAAAATCCAAACAGAATTTGAGGATGCCAATTAAATAAAAAGTGTAGCTCTTGAAAAGTTATGCCAATGATATTTTTAGATATTTTCAGGTTCTTATATAAATTTTGGAGTAATTTGTAATTATAAACGAGTGGCAATTCTGTAATTTTCTTGAACAGCACCGAGACCTATCGACGGCCGCCATCGCCAGCTTCTCAAGCCACGCCGCCGTCCACCGCCGCACATGCCACGGCTGCCAGCGCGCTCCTGGACACGCGAAGCTTCATCGTCGTCGTGTCGCCCATCCACCCCTCGCCTCTAGCCTATAAATAGCAAGCCGGCCGCCACTTTCCTTCTTCTTTCTCCCTGCCGCCGCCGCCGACGACCTTGCTCTGCCGCCCAAATTTGCCACCGTCGCTCCATCTCTTCCCGCTTCATCTTGCCAGAAGCTCCTCCACGTCCTTGTGCTTCGATTGAGCTAGTTCGTGCCCGCTCTTGCCGTCTGAGCCGCCCGCACGACGTCGTCTTCCTCGCGACCGGTCGCCGAGCCGCCGCGAGCTTCCTCGCCGTCCACCGCTGCCAAGGTGGAAAATATTTTACCTTTAACCCTCTCATCATGTTCTCCATGCTTCGTTGCCTCTTATGCGCATCTTGGTCGGTCTGATGGTGCACAGGAAGCGCCGGAACGCCGTCCTTGCCACCGGAGCGCCGCCGCCGCCATCAGCGCCACCGTCCACAACTCGACTCAGCCACTCCGAGCTTTCATTAGCGTGCGCACTAGACCCGTGGTGAGCTCCTACACCTGTCCATGCTCTCAATTTTACCTCCCTTGCGCCGTAGGGTCCGGCCGCCGTGGCTCGCCGCCGGCATGGCTTGCCAGCGCCGCCGCGTGCGTAGCTGTTTGAGCTAGGGGCCAGGAATAGCTTCATTTTCTGGCCCAACGTCTTCGCATCGATGTCCTGCACCTGCCTATGCCCTCGCTGTCGCCGAAAATCGCTCCGATGAGCGTTACCGCCGCGCCTGAGCTCCACTGCGCCGCCTTAGCTAGCCTAAGTTGCTCGCCACGCCGAGATGAGCCTGTAGGACCAAACCTCATCGCCGAAGACCTCTCCATCGGCGAGAAATCGCCGGTCAACCGTCGAGCCGCCGTCGGTCAGCGCGAGGACATTGTTCTTATTTCCTTTTTCTTTTTCCAGAAAATGTTTTAAATGCTATTTTATTTAGAAAATCATAGTAATTCATATATAGCTCCAAAAATTCTAAAAATTTTTGTGTATGCTCTTTATGATGTCATCTACCTAGGAAAAATATTAGATGTCAAATTTTAGTACTTTTTGCATATGTTAAAATTAGCCCTTTTAATTGAAAAATGGACCTTCAATGATTTTTAATAAATAAAATACTTGGCTTTTAATTCTAAAATTTATTTTTCCATCTAATTAGACCAAGAGATTTTCAATAAAATTTTGAGCTTAATTAGACAACTTCAATTTTTATGCCTTTATTTTATGCTTTTAAATAATTAATTAACCCCTTTAGTTAAGGTTAATCATTATAGGATTTGTTTGACTTTGGGATTGATTGATGACCTTGGGTCATTAACTCTAATAACCTTTGGCACTTAAATTAATTATTTGTGCTTACCTAGATCATGTCATTAGGGCTTAATTAACGTTATTTTATGTATTTAATAACTTTCTTAAATAATGTAGTTAACTCTAATGAACTTAGTAAGTATGCTTTGGTTGGCTTGCAACTTTATCGTGAAGAAAAGTTATACTCAAGCCATTAATCTGATCATGTATCCATCGAGCATCATGTTTACCATTCTATCATATCGAAGCATAACATTATATCGTATAGTTTTCGTTAACGGAGAGTTAACGTTGTCACACCAGATCCCAAGGAAGAGCAGACTCAGGAGTTGGGAGTTGATTCGGAACTCGAGACCATCTACCCCGACCACCAAGGCAAGCCCCGGATGCATTCAAACCCTATTCTGTTTTATAAAAGTTTTATCGCTTTAGTTATGTTGCATTAAGTAATAGGAGTTGAGTGAAAACCCACCAACTACATTACCTGTCTTACTTCCATAATTTCTTGTTACCTGTTCTAGAAGATACGTAGTAATGCTTAGCTCTGCTTAATTAATTAAGTGTTCAAAGGTAAAAAGAATAAAAAAGATGAGTTTGGCTTTATCTGTTGAAATCATGATGATAGTTAATAAATCGAGTCCGGACGGCTAAATTGAATTGGAAATGGAGTCCCTCTATAGTGTTTCCGTCTGTTGATGCCCTAGGTCCCGTGTCGATGGTGAACTGGTGATATCGAGAAACTAGAAAATCCACATGCATGAAGTGGTATACGATGGGCCAGAGTCCCCACGTATGTCATGGAGTGACTTATAGTGGGCCAGAGTCCCCACATATGTCATAGTGTGTTATACTGTGGGTTTAAGTTCTCACGTATCTCGGTACACTGGGTTGAAGTGCTCACGTGTATCATGTGGTGATATATGGCTGCGGTTGTTATCCCGGTATATCGGTTCACCTGCTATGCTTAGGAGTTAGAGTCTCCTGCATATCAGTAACCTAGGTCCCAGCTGGGTATGAAAATGGATTCGAATCGCCGTTGCTTCTCGGAGAAGAAGACTCGATCGGTGTTCATCGTCGTAGTAATAACTTGAATAATGAGCAAGGTTTAAGAAGAAAGTTGGTTGGTAATTTTGATCTTAAGCAAGACAGCTTTTCTTTCTTTTAAGCTTTTCTGCAAAATTTTTTATCTCCTGCAAGCCTTACCTTGTCCCTCTAGTCTGCATTTCCTGAGTCTTCACCCCTCTTTTTCGTCGGGTCAGTCATGTTGAGTACTTTTGTACTCAGGGTTTGTTGAACCCTTGTTGCAGGTAAGCCTCATGGGTAGGAATGCTTCGCATCCTGCTGCATGACAGTCGTCGAGGAAAGTGACGACGAATAGGATACCTCGCTTCTTGGACAGAGCATATAATCAAGGTTAATGTAATAAGTTATATTGTATTCCACTGCTACTATGGTTTATAATAATTCAACTTATAATCTTTAAGTTGAAACTAAATGGTTTGTAAATTTATGTTATTGTAATTCTTTCGCTCTTTTACTCCGATGTATATTATTTGTATAAAACTATTGTAATACTACAATGTCTCTTTGTAATGATTGATCCTGCTCGAAGAATCGTGGATGATTCGGAATTTACCCGACAGACCTTTTAAGTTTTATGGAACACATTTATAATTATTTAGAATCTATTTAGACAATAATCATGTGTGCGGGACATAGAATTTAGAAAGTTCTGCCACAGGCTACCTGCGTCCATCAGCCCGCAGTTGAAGGTGGCGTCAGCGTCACACACCAGTACTACAGTATGCATACGAGCACAGGGTTTTGGGCGCCGGCGGGCATGGTTTTTGCTGGAGAATATGCGTACGACAGTATTGAATGATGCCTTAAATTTGCCATACTGTTGCGGCAGCGTAGAGCTCGTAGTTGTCATTATCCCTCCCTATAGTCCCTCGCCTGCCCGTCTCATCTCTCCCGGTGCTCTCCCGCTCCGGCCCAGATTAAATACCCTGGAATCGCAAGTTTAACACTCCTTATTTGCATAGGAGTATTATGCTATAACAATCCTGTCATATATATTTCTTTTGTGAATTATCCTCTCATATATCTTTACATCACTACTAAACCTAGTAAGATTTTTGCTACGTAGTGCTCCATCAGTTTCAGAACTTGTCTTTGTCTCCTTTTTGTACAGTCACTTTGTCTTCTTTTTATACATAGAATTTGTTATATATCTATACGTACAACAAGTTATATATAAATACATTGTAAAATAGATGTACAAAAGATTAAATCGACTTATAATTTACATATTGATGATTTTTTTGACTAATAAGCTTGATGTTGTTTTGTGTTGTGAGAGAAAACATTATATAATCACTGATAAATTCAAACCAAACGAGTTACTCTTAGAATTATCCTGAACATAATTAATTCCAGGTTTCCTATGTCAGCTGACCATACAACGCAGAGATCACCGGACGCACGACGCGGGGCGCGCTCCAACTGCTCCACTGTTGGGCTACATGGATGTCGACGAAAACCCTAGCAAAAACTGGTGAAACACTGGCACACGCGTCGTCGGGTACGGACGATTTGCCTCGCCCTCGTCGAGCTTGTCCCAGATCTCGCCTGCCCGCCCAGCTAGGCGGGTCCATGCATGATGCTGACGAGCTGCTCACTCTGGGGTCTGGGCCCTTTGTCAGTGACCGTTCGCGATGATCTGGCGAAGACGAAACGGAACGTATACAGTGCCCGCAGCTGGTTTGGTGCATGTACTTGATTACACGGGACGGGGAGGCCGGAGCCTACGTATTACGCGTGCTTTGCCGCTCCTTTATGGCTGGATGCGGAAGATCCGATATCTGTATCTGTTTTAGCCTAAAATATGTGGATATCCCTAATCGTATTTTTGATTTAAATGCGGATATTAAATGGATGTATCCGTATTTATTTTTGATGATTATTCTCGACTGATTACACATCCGTTTTCAACAATTATCTGTATATCCATAAAATATAAATTAGTTTGAAAACCATCTAAATCTTACAATTATGACTAATTACCCATGTGATTGAAAGTTATTTTAATACAACAGATGATATGTATAATTATTTTGACAAAATTCATCTATGGGTAATGCAATTTTAATATTATTAAGATGATATATAAATCTTAAGTTTAAATATTTTTACTATGGCTAATCATATTAGTTACTATTACTATTTTATTTATCAATGTACTTCTAGATTTTTTTACTTATTTAGATTTAGTAATTAATATATATTATCTATAATTATTATACTTTATATTTAATTATTGATTAAAATAATTTATTTTGGGTAGTTGTCTTTATTCACATTGCTATATAGATATATTTTTAACCCCTTCATCCATAATGATTTATTATACTATTAAACTATCGATAAACAAATATATACAAGTTATCTTCAAAATCAAGTAGAATCCGAATTCGAGATATCCCGTCTGCATTAGTATCGGACAATATCTGTACGTATCCGTATCAAATTAGAATTGAATAGTGGTGAATAGTAGTTTCCGAATCTACATCTATGTGAGTATTCTGTTAGGAGATGGGTTGTGGTATCTAGATTTATCTGTGAATGTAGAGGATTGCTATACACCAGGTGCCTGGGTTTAATCTTTATTTTCAGGCGACGATATGAGAGAGAGAGAGAGAGAGAGAGGGGTAGGTGCGGCCGTGGAGTGGTCGCTAAGAAGGAAACATCAAAGGATTAGACGTGTCACGTGTGCATGTGGTTGCCTGAAATAGTTCAGGCACCTGGTTTTTAGGAGGTGTGGTGAATGTATATCACCTATGCCTCTTATAAACAACATGAGTAGATGGATACCACTAGCCATAACTCTTTTAGTATCCTAAATTTGTCTCTATAGGAGAATGATATGGACATATATGGGTTGTTAGTTAATTGTTACACCACGATATTTTAGGTAACTAAATTGGTTCATTGTCACGATTGTGGCTCAACATTTTTTCTTAGCATACTGTTTTAACATTTCATAGATGCAATTGCTACTGATTCTTTTGCTATAGGTAGTAAATCACACCTGTCTAAGCTCAGGTACATTGTGTTTAGGTTCGGAGAAAAACATGCCTATGTAATTGTCGTGTCCTGACGAGCATTGTCTGGACATGAATATGAACATAAATAATAGTAGCGTGTGAAGAGAATAAGAGGCCATATTAAAAACAATCTCCTTTATTTGTGTAGTCCTCTAAATGTTGACTCGTGGAAAATGCAACAATTTCTATAAAGGCCTTGCGCACAACGTATGTATGGCTACTCCAAAACAGTAGCTAGGCCGGAGGAGAAGAGATTATTAAAAGGTGACATCATCGAAACGCAGGCAGTGCAGTGGAATGGCATATGGAACAGTAAAAGCCCGCTGCCTGCAGCCTAGCTCCCTCTAGTTTGGACCCATCCAATCTTGCACTAATCATCGTCGGCGACCGTCGGCCGATGCCTGGTCCCTCGTTGATATGGCCGATTTCTGCCGGGGGCAACTGGGCTGCTGGTGACCGGCCCTTCCCACGTCACCGCTCACAGCTCAGCGACCTAGCGTAGACAGGCCAACCGCTCGCGTGGCTGGCTCCCCCCCGGCCTGACAGCTCTCGAGCCTACAATGTGTTTCGCCAGCAGCCAGCTCGGGTCAATGGCGAAGCCGCAGTAGACCGAGAGTTGGTGTGATCGTCAGATGCATGCCACATCAGCTTGATTTTGCTCCATGATCCTCAAAATAGAATAGGCTCCACATACAAGATTTGTTCAAGTTCTTGTATTTACAAATACTGTATGCAATCTTGCTAGCAAACGGGTCTTGCGTGATTTCTGGGATTTATTTTTTCATAGATGAATGCTTAGTCAAGAAATGTATTTTCCTGATTTGTGTACTAGTATGACTTGGACTTCATTTACGCTAACGTTTACCGTTGGTGGGCGTAGTGGATGAAAACAATAACTATTGTAGCATATTGTCTCCTTACTGGAGTCTGCATTTTTGCCTTGTCCTTGGCATTCTAAATAATCGTTGCCTTCACGTTTCCACGTTCTTTTAAAGAGCTATAGTTTCAACAATATGAAACAATAATCATCTCTGTTTCGGTACACACCATTTCTGAATTCATTTGTCGACAACCTTATGGTATATACACACCACCACAAGTTCTTGTACCGCTACAATAACGCAACGCTTTCCGACTTCTGCTTTGGGTCAACAACAGGTACTCCAATTAGTCAAGCTCCGGGTTCTCCCCGGCCGACAATGGTCCCTGCATGGCTGCACGAACTACTGACCCCTGGTTCTCCTGCCTGGGGCTGTCTTTTTGGTTCATCTCCAGAACCACCACCAAAGTGTAGCATCTTCAACCAAAAAGATCCCGAAAAAGTATGTCCGGAAACAGAACTGGTACTGCTTCCAGTTCCACCTGGAGCTTCAGTCCAAAGCTCTAGCCGTGTTCCTGACGTTGCAAAGAAACATGTCAGCACAGCTGTGCTAGCAATGGCGCCCAACTACCACCATGGTTCACCACAGTTCTTCCGCCCTAGACGCGTTTTCATGTATCCCATCCCAGCACCTAGCTGAGAGAGCCACAGCAGAAGGTACATGATCACAGTATCAGACACCACAACCACAAGGGGGAAAACAAGGTTGCATTTTTATTGACATTGCATTTTATTTTTATTTTCTCTCCATGCAAATGCAAACTAGTAGGGCTGAAGTACATGGATTGTTTAATTGAAGGCAAGCTCATCATGGTCCCTCCGATCCAGGAAGCATTATAAGACTTTGATAGGGTTTGCACCCACAGCATTCAATAGAAAATATATTAGGTGTCTGAATTGCAGACAGACAGACGACAGATGGATGCATATGCATACTGAAGAGACCGACAAGGTAAATCTTACTACCGGCTAGAACAAGTTGACTTATACAGTCCAAAACGAAATAAACCCATCTGATGAATCCGATAAGAAACAACTAAACATGTAATTAAGAGATCAGAAGACGCTATCGACATCGTTGGATCGGAGCACGCAACGCAATTATAAAGCCCATCCATTTGGACGCCTGTTCCGGGCTCGGTCTCGCAGCATCGCATTTGGAGCTCCCCCAGTAGGGTTGTTGCGCGATGATGAGCTCGAAGTAACTCCCTTCTCTCCTCTCCTTCCCTGTCTCTCCTCTCCTTCCCTGGCTCCCGCGCGCGCGAATAAATGTGCATTTGATCCCAAGTTAATGGAGGAGCGAGAGGGGGCATTTATGTCCTCGCTCGTCCATGGATCGATCGGGGACGGGCTAGCTAAGCTAGCTGTTAATTCAAAGCAGATTCCCTCTGCTGCAGGGTGGGTTGTTTCGGTGAACGAAATGAGATCGAGCTAGGAAAGCCATGCATGGCATGGGTTTTCGATCCTATATATCCCACTGTTCTTGCGAGTGGCCATCAAGAGCGAGAGTGAGGAATTAATGATGGGGTTAATGGCGGTACTAACAGCACGGCCCTGCAAATCATTGTGGAGCCTATGCGACGCGATGTGTGATGTATGGGGATTTCTGGTTCCAGTTCCATGCATCGATCTTCCGCTTGCACGGCCATGCGTGTTTGTGCAAATCACAGCGAGGGCATCCATCAATCGCCGGATGACTCGGCGTTAATGCGTTGCCGGCCGGCCGGCAGGGCATCTCTTGACTAGGATAGAGCGGTACGGCGCGAGAGCGGCAGCGATCGGTCTCTGGCTCGCACTACTGCTCACTAACGCAGACATGCCGTAGAGTATAAGGAAATTATTAAAATCCAGTCGAACGAGCGAGCGAGCACAATAAATAATGGAGAAAGAAACGTTTGGCGTGTATGATTTGGTTCAATGATATGCAGTGCATGAATGCAAATATGTGCGTGTCTTTGGAGATCCGATAATGATTGCAATATTGCTCTTTTTACCATCAATACGCTGATAGCACTACGTACTCCCTCGTCCAAGTATTGAATAAATATATAAATAGGGCGTATTCTGTTTAGCACAATATTCAAAATTAGATTTTGATCAATCTAGCTGTATGGATTTTTACATACTTATATATCTTAATAACTAAGCTAGCACACATATGTAGTTTGGGGGCAGAATAATTGAGCTAAGTTGTTTTAAAACTTTCAGTTGTACAGTTTTTTTGTCTGTTTTTTATTTCCTTTTTTTATCCTCTTCTTCTCACAAAAATTTTGCGGCAAACTATTCGCCTCCCTTCGAATTTTTTTCACAAACATTCAGAGTCTATTTTTTCTACATAATTATCAGCTAACACACATACGTATATACTGTTAATAATTATTATAAGTAGCAAAAAAAGGTAGCAGTGGCAGTCTGCTCTACAGCTAGCTAGCATATTGCTTTGCTCCAATCTTTGCATGTCCTGCAGTGACGACGTGCAGCTTCGTTGATTCAAATGTTGTTGTCAAGAGCCTTTTTAGTTGGGCAGTATTGATGATCCTCTTCTATTTTTGGCGCGCAATGGTTGGGTGCTGATGATGAGGATCAAAGTGCTGGCGGACTAATGACCAGCAGCTGTGACACTGACCTTGCTATTCAAGGCATAACCTCAGCATCAATGAAGCCAGATGCAACATATTGAAGGCAGGGCAACACATTTAAGGCAAAATTGACGATTGGTTTTGTCATGCTAGTTTGATTCTGGATTTTATAGTCCTTGTGTTGATGGCTCACGGTTGTTGTTGTTAGAGAGGGAGGAGAGATCTCTTGTGGCTATTTACTTGCTTGTTGGCAAAGCTATATATGGCAAAATATTCGGTGCAGATGTTAGTCTTCAACTTGTACAAAAAATACGGGCTTAAACCGCCTATATATTGCAACGGAAAGGGCAAGAAAAA
Organism: Bothriochloa decipiens; assembly: GCA_023333625.1. Lineage (NCBI taxonomy): Eukaryota > Viridiplantae > Streptophyta > Magnoliopsida > Poales > Poaceae > Bothriochloa > Bothriochloa decipiens. The sequence continues at coordinate 36,112,089 of CM041638.1, forward strand.
GTTACATTAAGCTACTATTTTGTACAAGACAAATATAACTGTTTGATCAACTTAGTTTTGTGAAACAATTTATCAAACACAACTTATGCTACCAAAAGAGTTTCAAGACACATTTTCAAATAAGTTTAGTATAATTGATTTTATTTTAAAAAATATGCAGATAAAAATTAGATATAGCATGTTGGAGCAAAGGTGTAGGATGGATAATAAGTAAAATAAAAAGAAAAAGAGAAGGAAAAACAGAAAGAAAAATTGAAAAAAGGAAAAACCCCAATGCTCACGTAGGTATGCCGAGTAGCGATCGAATGGAAATTTCTATTATACCTTCCTGATGTATCATCGTAGTTTGATTTTTCTCATTCAACTAAAAACCATATATTTTATCCACCTGATCTCTGGTAACCGTTCAACCTCCCTAACCTAGTTTGGAGTGGTTTTAGAAGGTGGTTTGTATTTTTTAGTTTAAAAATCTGATAAATATTTAATAAGGTTTTTAAACCATAGAAATGTCTCTAGACATTTAAAATCCTAAAAAATATGGAGATAGATTGGAATATACTAAATGTAAATAAAATATTTTAGCGATCATGGAAATATCTTTATAATATATTTTAAGCTTATAGGGATGTTTTCATGAGCTATAAATATTTTATTTGAATTTGGCATATCCCAATCCATATTTAGGGTTTTTAGTACTTTGAAAGTTTAGAGATATTTTTAGTGGTTTAAAAATCTTATCAAGTATTTATCATTTTTTAATTAAAAAACCACCTTCAAAGAGTGCCAAACCGGGGCAGGGAGATAACTTGTATGATTTTGAAAGAAATGTCTAGTTTTATAATTTGATGAGAAGAGGTAGAACAAACCTTTTTTTTTCTTTCAAGGACTGGGCATTTAAAAAAAAAGTAAATGGAAGAAATGATGGCCCGGTCCATGACCATGTAAACTTGAGCCTTTAACGCTGAATGGGCTGTGTCAATGAGTAAGCGTAACCTGGTCTTTTTATGTGAAGATCCCGAGTTCCCGACAATAATATATTTCTGCAAAAAGGTAAATTGGTGGTCTAGGCAATATCTTACGCAGATTCACAAGTGTATACTTACATCACCCTTTAACATATCACTTTTTTATGGAGTTCCAAGTTTGATGATTGCTTATTTACCATGATTTTCTCACGATTAACGTATCGATAATACAAAGAGCTATTAGTACACAAAAAACCGCCCTTCGATCCTGCTCCAAAATCGCACGACATGCAGATGCAGCAAAGCCGTAGGAGCCATCAAACATCACGCGTCTGATGGGCTCGGCCCGCGTGCGCACACCATGCCGACCTCCACCACATCCTGGGCCGGGAGTTTCAGCCTCGGCAGCGTGGGCCTGCAGCTTCTGCTCAAGAACTCGTAGAAGCCCAGCATCAACTTTTCCACCAAGCCCGCACATCCTCGGTCTCGAGCCACGTCCGGCCACCGCGACCATCAGCTTCACTCTGAGCCGAGCTAGTATCTGGGCTCTGCATACAGAAGAGGTTGCCGCGAGTCCTAGCCTTTTCTATTCTGAACCGGACAAGATTGCAAGAAAGGAGACATTTTTTTCCTGTAATAATTGTAAAAAAACAATTTCCAGTCTTTTTGCTGAGAGTTTTGAAAGTTTTTTCTCAACAGAAAAAGAGAGAGAGTTTCAAAAAAAATAAAGAGAGAGAGAGAGAGAGAGAGAGATTCGGATATTTAATTGTTTTTTGACAACAAGATATTTAATTGTTTGGTCGATTTAATTGGATAGCTCATTTTTCTCCCCTTTAGTTCATTTCGTTCACTCATCATCAGTGAGACAGACAACTTTCACATTGACTTGTGTGAAGTTATACATGTTTAATTTGACCATGTTTTTCATTCTTGTCAATCAGTTCACCGTACTGAGTGAATAATATAACACCTGACAGATTGCGACGAATGAACACTTTCGCCGAAAACAACACACACGACGCGTACAACAACGACGACGACGGCCACGACGACCGGACTACTATACATCTACTACCATATGGCATATGCATTCGATCGAGATGCGGACATATAAATGATAAATCAAGCAATTAACCCATAAAAAAACGAAACAATAATAAGTTGACTTGTACACAGGAGAGGGCATCTATCTGAGCAGGCAGTAACACGGGGATGTTCACCAACCGGGCAACCCGCCGTCTCATGCATGTCCTCTCCGGTTCCCATTCAGAATTAAGTTGACACGTTGACTCCCTCCGTCGCCGCCGTCGTCACCTGGCCCTCCGGGCGTGGCCGTGTACTTGGCTTGACGGCGAGGACCCGGAGAATTCTTTCTGAACTGAATTCACCACCCTGAGATAAAGGAAACGGTCGCGCATCAAGATAAGAGAAACTTAACGCGTGCGGACCGAGAGAAAACCTGGGGAAAACCAACGACCGGGCAGCTAGCTAGCAGCGCACAGAAATTACCGAAAGAGAGAATGAATAATTAACCGGGAAATGGTTATACATAGGAGTAGAGTGTATTGTGTATATGACCTGACCTACTGGGTGATGTGCGTGGGCGCGAGCGGAGCGTTGTTCGCGACGTCGGGCTCCGGCTCCACGTGGCCGCCGTTGGCCGGAACGCGATTGCCGCGGCGGCCGCGAGGGGCACGGTTCCTGCGGAACAGCTGCAGCCTGCACCTGCAGCGCGGCAGCCAGGAGAAGAGGCTCCCCAGCACTCTCTTCAGCACCTGCCCGCGCTTCTGCACGAACGTCTTCTTCTTCCGTGCCGGCCGTGCGGCGGCGGGAGCCATTGATCGTCTTGTTGGTACGGTGGTGTGGGTAGCTGCAGCAGGTCACTGCCGGCGGCGGCGCAGAGGAGGTGTACGTGGAGGCGCAGCGAGCTGGTGTGGCGGCTAACTACACTGGTCGGCTACTTTTGCTTTGGTGTGCCCTACTGCCCTCTATGCTTGCAGTTGCAGAGAGGAGAGGAGGAGGGGAAGCTGTCTTGTGTGGCCGGTGCTTTATTTATAGCCCACCGACGCGTCTGACGGACGGACCACGGTGTGGTTAACCCAACTGGCCCGCCCGATCGATCGCGCCAGTGTACATGGTTGGGTTCACGTAGTAGCCTGCAGAGCATGTAACGCCCGGGTGCGATGATAGATGCTGCTACACTGCTTTTTGTTCTTTGCTTGTTACGGACAGTTGATTTGCATCGTTAGCACGTCGCGTTACGTTACGTTCAGCAGCTAGCTAGCTTGTCAGCTTGTTGTTCTAGCTATATAGCTACAAATCCAGCTACTAGTGATGTTACTACGGACCAATCACCGCATATATATACATGCAAATGCTCTTCCATATCGGCTACTGTTCGGAGCATAATAAGCTAGCCTGACCATCATTGCCGTTGCCGATGCCGAACGCCAATCTCTCTTGTTGGGAGCCACCAAATTGAAGGCACACCCGGCCGGCCCCTTTCCATTTTGATTACAGGACTACAAGAGTATTGATCGAAAATGAACATTACTCCTCACATCGGACATTATTCTCACACAAGGGTGGATCGACCGAGAGGGAGAGGGGTTAATTAGTTTTCACCCATGCTGCATCGATCCAAAGACGAAAACGCGTCGTCCGATGGTTTTTTCTCGACTGCTTCCCCAGCTAAGCTCTCTCGGCGTTTCCTGCGTGTTTCGCTTCCACGGCGATAACGCGGTATAATACGTGGACCAATAGGACGACACGATTATTCTACACCAGTATAGCTAGTATATTTTGGATCATGTATAGTATAATGGCCTTGGTACAAATGTACGTATATAAAAATAGCTAAAACTTCAGTATAATAACAATGCAAAAAAATATTTCAAACGAAACATATATTGGTGGCAGGGGCGCGCTGGTTGGTTCTATATATATATATATGTGTTATATACACGAAGTCGTCGTCATCAGCGGTCTCAACAAACGCGTTGTTATTAGCCGCGTTATTTCATTTTCAGGGAGATAAGATTCCTGTCGCGGTCGTCAACGTGCATGGGGCGCGCGCGTGGGCATGGCTGCTACTGCTATTCCCGTGGAGAGCAGGGGGGTAGGCTTATTGGCTCAACCGCTCAAGACGAGACGCGCTTGATTGCCAAGTTGTAATAATCCAAGAACAAGAGCCAAGCAATGGAGCTATATGCACGATCGAGAATTATTCCATCCACCTCGAATCAGCTAGCATGCGTGCCTTTAATTTATGAGCTAGAGTAATGTCCTCGTCTTCTTCCAGTCACCTGCAGCCGTCACTGTCCGTCGCCCATCCGTTCTTCGGATCCATCATTCGCCGGTGGTCGACACGTGTCCGCCTGCTTCGTCCTAGAGCGCTCCACACACGCTGGAGAGTGGAGACGACTGCGAAGCTGCTGGCCTGCTGCTGCGCACGCCCAACAAGAATGGTGGTAACAGCTGTAGTAAACAAGACATAGACTTGACTGTCCTCGCTTTGTCTAGCTAGTGACGAAACAAGCACGCGTATATGATTAAACAATGAGAAATCCGGGATCGATCGGACCACGGTTTTATTTGAAACCAGCCAGAGAGCAAACGTGTGGTATGGTATCTAACTTGGGGATCGATCGGACCACGGTTTTATTTGAAACCAGCCAGAGAGTATTTGTATTATATGCTAACCTGAGGACTGGCAGCACACGCATCAGTCATCACGCACGTCAGTTTTTACCAGATCTCGATTTTTTTAACGATCACAAGAGGATACGTCTATTTCATTCATCATATTCTCTCGGCATTTTCAGTACAGTAGCCAGTAGGAAAGTACGGACCAAGTGCCAACACTTGCTTAGTATAGTCTTCATTCGTCTTGTTCATTCTACTCCGTATCGTTTAGCAGGGATAGTCAGTGTAGTTTAGTGCGTAAACCTGCCGTCTAGCTAGGAATCTGCTTTTTTCGCAAGCAGACGTATATGTCCATATATTTCGTTAAGAAGTCGAATGTCCATAGACCTACCATATAAACGATGCTTAATGAAGGCGAGTGACCGTCACCAAAGGAAACCGTGGCCTAAGCTACTGGATGCAGAGATAGAGTGTCGCTGGCATGGATGCGGTGCGAGTGCAATGTCTGCAGCTTCAGTTTTGCTTCGGGCCGCCGGGCCGGCCGGGATCGGTTCTCGGCGCGTACGGCCGCGTAAACCTACTACTGCTAATAACTTACAATTCCGTACGTCGTGTACTAGTACAACTTTTATTTATGGAAAAAGAACAGAAAAGAAAAACTGAAGAAAGAAAACGCGCGCAAGTGGTGAAGTGAATGTCGTGATGTCTCAACAGAAGTCCATCTCACGGTAGCTGACGTCATGCGTGACCCGTCGTTGGCCTGCCGTCTACATAGCAGCAGATGAATCAAGGTAAAGGCGAAATCATCCCATGACCAAATTAGGTTTTTACAGGAGATCATGACCAGATTAATTGTGAATGAATTGCAAAGATGCATCTTGACATGTGTTAAATTCTCGACAGATCGTCACTACCTTTTTTATAGATATATCTTTTTGAGGAAGTTTTAGTTTATTTGATGACACTGTGGACCGGCCCGAGGTGCTGAGTTTGGGCTGGACAGAAGATTATTGGGCCATGACCGGGCCCTGACCAAAACCCGGTGTCAAGATTTGGGCCTTGTTTAGTTTCGGCCGGATTTGGTATTCTGCACAGTATCACGTCTTTAGTAAAAATTATTTAAATTTTAATTAATTAGGTTTAAAATATTCGTCTCGTACAACCAAACTATATAATCAGTTTTTAATTTTATCTGTATTTTATATTCCATATATGTACCAATATTTTAAATTCGGCGGCCAATTTGAGGACGCCGTGGTGCGTGCCCTCGCAGTTCTCGTCAGTCGTCGTGACTCGTGACGTGACTAGCTCCACTAGCTCTAAGCGACGAGTCAAGATGATCTGTGCGATATCCAAAAAAATAAACAGCCATCCGAGCGGCCTTTTTCAGTGGCTACCACTATGTGTGCAGTGCGCATCTGAAAAAATATACTCCGGAGTATGCCGATCGGCAGTTTTTCCACACGGTGCATGTGCACATTATTTTGCACAGAGGAATTGAATACTCATGGCCTCGCAAGTTCCATTCCATTCCGAGATCCCAATCTATGCTAGCCGCCGGCACACCGATGTGATGTGTCGGCGATTCTTGCCTGACAACCGCGTCTTCGAGCTATCAATCTGGTAGAACCGTGCAGACAAGGAAAGAGAGACAAAGACGTGCGATGGGAGACTAGCTACTTTTTTTTTTAATAAAGAGGAGACTAGCTACTACTACGCACTTCAATACCACCATCAGTCGCGATTAGGATGATATATATATGATGTGTATCATCATGACCGCGTATGTGGCCATAGATTTCCATGCGCGCGTTTATACGGAGGAAAACGAAATGACCATGATATGGTGGTCTCTTTCTTGATTTTTCTTCTAGCAATCTAGTCTAGTGAAGTGAAAGCGGGTGTAAAAAGTGACCGACGAGGTCATGCATGCCTGAGCCGGCCTACAGTGGCGTGTTCCGACCGGCCAGCCAGTTATGGCTGTGTGTCCATGCATGTGCACGTAGCGAGGACTCCAGCGTCATGGTCTCATGGATGTATTCAGAAAAATGACATGGGCTGCGTGTTTAAATTTTGACCATTGTTATGCAATGCAAGTAATAAAAGATTATTAGGTCTTGATGCATGTGGTACAACCAAATAACTGTGAGTCGTTCTTTTATTTAGAGAGGGGTAATCTTATCCTATAGGGGACAACTTCAAAACACATTCTTCAAGTTTCTCACGTCAAAAATATACCAAAAACCGAGTTGAAAACTAATAACCGAGATCACTGTCCAATCAAAAAATAGACTTCCAAGATCCAGCTCACTCAAACCCTTTTGAATGTAGCGGATAACAACAGAGCAGGGCTATTGAATTGATGTGTCTTCGAATCTTAGGTGTCTTCGAATCTTAGGAGTTGGTAATCACTGGTATGCTCATAATGGTGACGTTATTGTTGCTGTAATCAAATAAGCAGTACCCAAAATGCCTCTAAAAAGATCAGACATAAGTGACAAGCTCCAATTCGAAATACAAGGCAGCCATCGCCTTAGCTGATAGGGGGTTCGCATGTGTATGTGTGGGTGGGTGGGTGGGGGGGGTCGGTTGAGGCGACATTCACGAGCCTGGGCAGCCTACTCAGGCTGGTTTATGAACCAGTCGACTGCACATGGCTAAGCCAACACAAGGGGTTGAGTCGGCTAAGCTAACAAAAAAGTCAGCCAGTTGACTAGACTGGCTCGCCTGTCTTCTCCACGCGAGATGTTTTGTTACGCTTTTTGACCTCTAACATGTCCACAGTGTCTATAAGTTGCTGATAATGCCCAAAACCACCTTGAAACATTTTTTTAGTGCCAACTGTGTTGTATACATATATAATTATGAAATGTTAGTAAGAACGAAATAATGTATATCTATACTATAAAAGAGCAAAGAAATTAAAAAATACATGTTACCTGAGAATTCATACTCACACTATATTTTAACTGTTAGATGTGACTTAAGATCTCGATCTGAGGAATATTAGGCCTCATGCCTCCTTACAAGTGGGCCACCGTGTAAGATGTAAGATTTGTTTTTGCGTTTGTTCAGTTCAATCTCCCTCATATGCATTGCTTTTTTTAACCAAAAACTCTGCCCGCTCCTAACGTTGTCATTGGTTGACCGACAGACCGAGCAATATAAAAAAATCATGCCTTGCATGCAATGGACTCAATCATGGTTGTGGCTGGACCTCGGCTTCACCTCTCAATTATATATATTAGATTTAGTAATTTCCTCCTAAATCTCGTGTTGTGCATGGACGCCGCCTCCTTACCAAGCCGCTGAAGCCCTAGCGCGCTGCCACCACCAACAACACCGTGAGATCGCACGCGCCACCGGCCGGCGTCGCTGCCAATGTGCCAAAGTTGAACCAACATCTTCTACAAGACCGGCCAAGCCACTCGTGAGCTTTGCGGTCCAGCGTTTGAGATGATCAAGCCGTCATAGCTTGCAAGCAACAACGTGTCGTCGCCCGCTTCATCTCGTCCATGAAGTTTTTCCCCCACCATGACATTGCTGATGGAAGTCGGCGCCACTAGGAGTGTCACCGTGATGTGAAGAACACACGGTCCCGGCGAGATCACGTCCGCCATAGACAGAAAGTGCCATCCCACACGAATACCCAACCTGGACCTGAAGGTCCATCTGTCGCTGCCATTGTCCGGCGCCCATCTGTGGCTCCTGCCGTTGTCTGGTCATGTATGCTTTGAATGGGACTGAGTTTTCACAAATCCTACAATATATACTGGTTATATGGCAATTTGTCAAGATTGTTGATGTTGATAAAAGTATAGATATTGCAAAGTTCACACCTTCTAGACAAAGTGGGAGCTATATGCTTCATGTTATTCTGCCCAACAAAGTCGATCCATTAATTAGTTAATCTTATGAACATATGATATGATTGGCGGTCCTGATCAGCAAATTAAAGAGATCAAAATGTGTGTAAAGAATTTCATCGTAGTACGTTTTGTTATTTTGTCATTCTGTTAGCACTCTGGCTTAATAACTCAATCTCTAGGTAATTGAGCTTCCAATAAAGCATCCTAAGTTATTTCAGAGTCTTGGGCCATTGTTGGTTGTCTTATTTTTTTCATCAAAACAATGAAGTGAACAGTTCACAAGTACAGGAGAAGAGGAGTAAGGAGCCAAAGCAAACTAACATCATGGTCAAAACCTCCATGTGACTAGCTGAAACTGAATTGTGACGGTTCTTTTAGGAGCACAGACCAATCTGGAAGTTGGGGTTTTATTGAAGTTGGGGTTTTATTGAAATTGGGGTTTTATTATTAGAGATTGGGAAGGTGATGTCGTACTATCAGGAAGGGGCCGAGTGAATCATTTATTGAGTGCTGTTCAGGCAGATTGTTTGTCTACAAGGTGTTTAGGCTGCTCTAAATCTTGGTATTAGCAAACTGATCCTGGAGGCAGATGCCCTGGTCATTCAGCAAGAGTTATTGTCTTTGAAGGCCTCTGATCGGCATGAAGGAGGACTGGTTGACGAATTGAGATTGTTAGTTCCATCAAACTTTGTTCCTTTCGATTGTTCTTTTAAAAATCGTGCCTGTAATGCTGCTGCACATGCTTTGGCGGATCTAGGGTATTCATGTAATGAAGGGGAAGAGATTGTTAGCAATTCTATCCCTTCGGCTGTCCATGTAATTTTGAACGCCGATTCTTCAGCAAACAAGTAATAAAAGTCCCAAAGCTTCAAAAAAAATTCTACTCGCCGCGTACCAAACACCTCCCCCTACCGAACACCTAGTAGTACAAAATTCTACTCATCATAAAAGAAACAATCGGCACCAAAACAACAACTTACGGCGGCCAAACGTCATGGTGGGCTCCCTAAAGCCCGCTTGGCTGCTATCAAGCGCACGAGATATGGAAATCCCTTGGTTAATAGACTAATCATATTAAACGGCCCAATAGAGTACTGGTCCTTCCATATATCTCAAATTAAAATTTAATAAAAACCTTTGCATTACTTATACTACCACATTGTGAATTAAACAACACTGCAATATGGAAGTGCAAATAAAACCAATCCACCGACAACATCACAATTCACACGTGAGAAAGAGAACCCGCTAAATCCACATAAAACGATTGACAAAAAAGAGTGAAAAACAAAAATCTAAACATGTTTGTAAGAAATGATGGAAAGAGTACTTGTGCTTTATTCTTCGCTTTATTTATGTGGCGAAAAATGGAAAAAAACATATGTTATGTTGTCAGGGCCAAAAAACCTGCTAAATAAATTGACACTATATATCATTTAAATTATAATTATTTTGTATTTACGCTTCTTTATTAATTTATATTGTGTTATGTTATATTATATGTTTTAGACGCAATCTTATTACATCATTAATAATCCCTCAAATTGTTTGTGCGTGGGCGTGGCTATAGTAAACGCAGGTAGCCAAGTATGAAAAGAATAACAGCTAAAAATTTTAAAATATTAGGCTCACTCCAAGATAAGTGCTCTCTTCTCCGATCTTTCCAAAGCCTCCATAGCACAACCGAGAAAACAACGGGTTCTCTACCCCATAAGAGAATGAGATTTCTCCACCCGGCCCGTACAAGGATGGAATGGACACAAGTATGGAAACATGATAAAATAGAGGGAATTTGAGGCGTTTAAGGTGTCAATAAGATAAAGTGCAAATATAATAATTAGCTAAGGCATTCTCAAATGAGCGATTGAACCTTGTTCTACGTGACCCAATCAAATTATACCAGTAATTGCTATGTACCATTATTTTATATATGGATAATTCAATAAATATTCTTATTTCATTTAAAATAGTATATGTGCGTGTCGCACGTGCGTGTTTGCTAGTACTCGTAAACGAGTGTGTGATGTTGTGGCATAAGTGTTATTTGTATTCAAGTTTATGGGTTCAAATATAAAAAGAAACATTGATTTTTTTGGCCTTTCGTTTTGATATAATCAGGCCTTTTGTTTTGTTGAAACCATTAGAATAGGTGGACCAATAGAGCCCATTTGGCAGAGGCGATAGTTTATTAGAAACATATTGGATCCGCAACGGTTATAATGCTAATAATGGTTATGAGAATCAAAGCTCCACCTGGACCTTCAATTCCTAATAGTAAATGGATAACTGAGATAAATGGCTCGCAGCACGAAAAGGTTGATTGATACCGAAAGTGCCTAATGCTTTAGATCAGAATAAATCCTCCAAAAAGATATATGGTTCATCTATACAGTCAGCACAAAGCGTAAAGCGTAAAGTGTTGGGCCCCCTCGCTCCAGGTCAGAAAAAAGGTTGAACAGAGGGCAGCACACGTATTCATCAGATTTCAGATCACCTAAAAGCAACATGAATAGATCTCACACTAATCATACGCATTTCTTATATATGGATCAGATGACATCACTGCAAGCCGATATACTGCGTACAACAATCCGGCATCCACGTAATACAATCCACACAGATATCACAAATATACCATCGATCTCCACACAACATTACAAGCTGCTTGTTTATCTTTAGATTCTTGACGGAATGCGAGAACCTACACCATACATGTAGCAGACTCACGGAATCTTTTCGTGTAGTAGTGATATATTAATACACCTGGGCCTCGGAATGCAGCATGGAGAGTTGAGGCCCACCGCTAAAAATTTAAGAGGGACTTGAGGCCCACCGCTAAAAAACTTGATAAGAGATAGGCTTACTAACAGTGAGGTATTTTTAGAATCCGCATCTATAAATGGTTAGTCAGGAGAGAGGTGGGCATCCTAAGGAAAATGATTCTGTTAATCCACTATTTACAAAGACGGGACTCAGGCAAATACGTCCACCTCTGAAATAGCTACAGTATTAATTAGTGGAGCCATGCATTTTGAGGATCCGCCTCTATAAATTGATCAACAGAGACAACACTCTTGATCGACCCACCTTTATAAATAGTTGTACAAAAAATAATTCATAATTTTTATATGAAGTTGGGTGAAGATGAGTTTTATATTGAAATTGTAGATCTCGATGTGATCCACAAGTTTGTAGTGATAGGTTTTTTATTTAAAGAAATTAGAGTCTCCAAATTTTGTTTTAAAATCTCATATTCTGAAATTTAAAATCTAGAATTTCTAAACAACCTTGAATGCTGACATAGTCTATACCAAATCTGCAGTTCTTTGTACAATATAAAATTTTTTAGTTGATGCTATTTATTTAGATTGTTTATAGTCACAATTATGCGTTTTTATGTCCTTATTGAAATTCACATTTTAGAATTTCTAAATGACCTTGAGTGTTGACATGGGTAATATGAAAGTTATAGTGGTTGACCAGATGCACAAGTTTGTAGTTAATAAAATTTTATTTTAATTTATTTAGAGTCTTTATTTAAAAATATTTGTTTTAAGTTCTTTTATTTTAAGATTTAAATTGTAAAAATTTTCAAAAAAAAACTTGAATGGGAACACATGCATATCAAAGTTGTAGTTGTTTAAAAAATTAAAATTTTGTAGTTGATTTTTTTCATTAGCGATCATTTAGTGGCTAAAATATTCACTCGGTTGTTTTTTTTAGCCACTATGAGTTGGCTGTCTTGGACCAGAATGGAATTTTCAGTTGAGATCTAAGCAGGGCCTCCGTTAAAAAAAAGCAAGCAATCCTCGGCTGTTGCCATTGTTTGTTTTTGCCAATAATTCTCAGCTGTTTAGCTGACCTGGTTCTCCTAGAGAGAAATAGGAAATGACCAAGATCCTCAAACTGATATAGATCTCAGAAAAAGACTGATTGATACCGAAAGTGTCTGATGCTTTCGATTAGAATAGACCCTCTGGAATGATCTGAACAATCAACTAGCATTGTGCCCCACTCTGGGCTCTGTTTACTGGCGAGGCAAAAGAATGAACTGAAGACACCTCACATATTCAGAGAGCACATACTAATCATACTTATTCTTGTACTAATTATTTTATATAGATCCCATCAAGACGATTCTGCATATCATCAGAATCAGGAATCGATACGATACAAAGCAGATTACAAACCACAGAGATAGACCTTCGATGATATTGAGTTGTTTTCAGAACAACCCAAAGCTAGCTTTTGCATATCAGGAGATCCTAAAAGTACACAAGCACACTTATACAATATGTAGCTGGACACAGGCATTATTCAAACCCGTACAACTAGTGCTTCCTGAGTACAGATGAAATTACCATACTGTCAGATGGTTCATTCTGACGAAATTTCTTGCATTACACCATTGATCATGCAGCTGCGATATATGGTTGCCGATGCTCACTCTCCCTCTACAGAACTACTGTCGCAGCAGAACCAGGTGCGCAGGATGCGCCAAAGGACGTCGCCACGGTGGTGGCGCCGTCGTTTGTGGCCTCCGACGCCGTCGTTGTTGTTCTTGCTGCCACCGACGGGGCGTGCTCCCATTCAGAGCTGGAGGCTGATGTGTCTACTGTCTAATGTTGAGAACAGAGCAATTAGTATTAAGAAGAAGCTCTGCCAGATTGAGCTGCCTGATCCAAGAGCGTTGGACGTGCGATGCTTTATAAAGAGAGAGGGGTGGAAGTGGAAGTATCGAGTGGCAGACTGACAGCAGTAGAGTGCAGCAAAGGGCGCGGAGAAAGGCGGTATGGAAAGGGATTTGACTTTCGGCAGTATCAACTATCAAGGCCCCAATTAGCGAGTAAAACAAGTCTTGTAGTCAACTATTCGGTCTGTATAAAGTTTATGTTGTTTTAGACACGGCGCATAAAAGGGAAATTCAAACTTCCATAGGTGTACAACATTTTTCCGTAAATGATACGTATATGTGCATATCTAACTTGAAAGATTATAAGTGACCTAATCTGGTGAAAATGCTCAAAATATTATTTTTTTCAATTTAACATATTGGATACCCTGTCAATATCCTTATATTCATACGGACTAGGTGTACCTAGTTAGGTTTCTTCTGTTGAAACCTGTCCACTAGGTTAAGTCTTTGAGTTGAGTGTCAAATGCTCGTCTTTTTAAAATTTATTATAGGAATTAACACTATTCTTTCATTGGTAGGTGATATGATTCTCATCAGTGGTGTGATTATGCTAACTTTGGTGCTCTTGGGATGGAATGTGAGGATGAGTGTTTTTTTAGATAGGATGGCAAAAGTTTTGCCGCGGTTTCTATTAGACGAAGAAAGAAAGAAAAAGGCAAGTGCCCCGCCCAGTTCTTTGAATGAAAACTGGGTAAAGACCATACAACTGAGAAGAGCTCCGCTCATCCTACACAACTTAACTCACGCCGCCACACGCAACTAGTCGACGTTCACTCAACTCTTGATCATAAGAAGACCCTACTAAACAACTCAAAACAACAACTACCGGTTGGATTGAGACATCAACGCGGCACAACACCACTCCATGGAAATCCAAAAAGAAGGCCTACTCCTACTCCACCACTAGCACAACCCACATGACACAGCAACAGAAACGACAAACCAGGCCCTACCACGATACATGCTGACCAAGTCCAACTCCACAATGACGCCTTCAAGAAGGTTACGACGTCCAAGCACTGTCGTCGCTCATCCGAGGAGGACAGGGTTTTTACCCGTGGAGAGTGCAGGAGGTGTGACGCCCTCAATAGGGAGAACGGCACCCACAGGTGTCATCGTCACCAGGCCTTCGCCCAAGGTACCCACAGCATGGACATCGGTCAAGATGTCGGGTCCCCGCCAGACACCATAGCCGTCGTTGCCAGACCTGCAGAAGCCTCACCGGAGAGATCGACACGCCGGCCACGCAAGTAGCCGCAAAGTTGTGCCAGCACCCCGCCAGTCAAACGACATGCGAAGACCGGCCTCCCGCCGCCGTGCAAGTCCACCAGCCGCACCACACACTGCCACGCACGACCACCATATACATCGCCGACCCAACCCGCAAGGAACCAGATCTGGGGCAGGGCCCCAATGACGCCTAGGCCTCCGTCCTCACAACAACCGCCCCCGACGGTAGTCAAGGCCAAGGGGGAGGGACGGCATAGACAAGGAGCGCTGCCCCAACGCCAGCAAGAACCCCAGCCATCGCCACCGAGTGGCCACCATCAAGAAGAAGGAGGAGGCAAGCAGAGAGGGGAGAGCCCCTCTGTTGTCCCCTGCGTCCGCTGGCGAGCCCCGACGGAGTAGGAACCTCCACCATGCCAGGCACCGCAAACGAGCCCAGCCATGGCCGGTCACGCCACCGCAGTGCCACCGAAGAAGGAACCGCACCACCGCCGGTGACCAATCGACGCGGGGACTGGCGTCCTGGCTTTGCACCGTGTAGCCGGTCGTGGGCACAACACCATCCACCTCAAGAACAACCTGCACACATGGCCATCGTAGCCACCACAACTTGATCCAGCCATGAGGGTGATGGATCCGGCAAAGACAGCCACTAACGAGGCCACTGCAGCGCTAGAGTAGCTTCAACGGTGACGGCAGCCGACGCCATCCAAGGTCGCCACCCAAGTCGAAGCAGCCGAAAACGCGACCAAATCTGGCGCCCTCTTTCCAATCCGGCCAGGAGATGGCCAGATCCGGCATCCTCCTGCAAATTCGGCCATGGAGCTGGATGCAAGACCCGCCGCACCAGCGTGGGATGGGTGGGATAGCCCCGTCGCCGCCTTCCTTGCGGTTCCACAGGCTTCCGACGATCAGCTCGGGCGACGGCGAGGCGATGGAGCGAAGGGGCCGGGCGGCGGCGCTCGCGCCTGTGAGTTCTGCCCGAGCCGCCAAAATGAAGGAGCGACGCGGGGGCTGGGCAGTTAAGAACGAAGGATGACTGTATACATGTATATATGTGAGCAACTCTATGAGTATTGTATGAAAAAACCTAAATGCTAAGTTAAGAACGCGGAGGATTTGGCGACTCAGCACGCACATATGCATGCCATTCGATGCGCTGCATCCGCGCCCACGTACGTGCTATTGGATGAGAGGAGGTCACAGGAGATGGAGAAGAAGCCAACTCAGGCGGGTATAGAAGAAAGGGGGTTGGGGAAGGAGGGAAGACAGACGATGGGGATGGTCGCCGGGCGGTATAGAGGGCCCTGGTGGCGGCGGCGGCTGCGGTGGCCGGGCCAGGTTTAGGGCGGGGGAACCATTGCCGGAGCTCGCCGTTGTTCATCATGGCTGCATGCAGTTCTTATTATTGACTTATGATATTAATTTGATGTCATAAATTTTAATTTTTTTTAGAAATTATTTCAAAGTTATTGACTTATGAGAGATCTAGAAATTTATATTTATTAAAGGACAGGGGGTGTACATTCATACTTCAACATAAAGGAACCCTACAAGGTATCTTTACCAAACCAAACAACGGTAATATGGAACCCCCCCTACAAGCTGAGTCATGCGGTTCTTATTATTCTAGCATCTCCAAGTCTTTTGTGTGAAAGGTCATCACAGCATCTAATCTTGCATGTAAGGTATGTAGTCTGAGTCTTTTGTGTGCTATATCTCCTATCATTACGGTATCTGAAGGACAACATCAACAAGTTAGTGGTCGGCCAGCTTGAGAGACACGAGAACCTTTTCTCATTCTTTTTATGTTTCATCAATCATAATCAATGTAAAGACAGAAACAATGTTCTTGCTGAAATATCACTACTACAGAATTGATTGACCGTGGCGTCGTTACTGTTCACTCCGTGGCGGACACATTTTTTTACCCGTCGCGATAAATCCCGCGATTTACTGTGACGGACCTTTTTTTTATCGCAGCATGCATTTTTGCCCGTCACGGTAAATCGTTTTACCGGGACGGACAGGTTATAAAGCCCGCTGTGGAAAATAGTTTGGCCCAATAAGCCCAATAGACCACCTCCCATATAAAACTAGGCACTTAGGTTTACTCTCTCAGCCTGCCTCCTCCCCCTCGCGCAGTCACTCCTGCCTGCCTCTCATTCTCTCTCACCCGAAGCCGAAGCCGTGCCTCCTCTTCACTCCTCTTCACCCAAAGCCGCGCCCCTCATCTTTCCTCCCTCACTGGGGCCGGCGCCCCTCCTCCCTCCCTCACTGGGGCCGGCTGGAGGGCGTGGACCTCCTCGTCCTCGACGCGCGACGGCTGGACGCAGCGGCCGTGCTGCGGCCCTCCGCGAGGCGACGCGAGGCGTGCGCTGCGGCGCTCGACGACGCGAGGCCCGGCGGCCCTCCGCGAGGCGCGTGCGCGGCGGCGCTCGACGACGCGAGGCCCGGCGGCCCTCCGCGAGGCGCGCGCGGCGGCGCTCGGCAAGGCAAGGCGCGGCGGCCAGGTCCTCTCCTCCCTCTATGATGGCTCGCGCGGCTCACCCGTCCAAGGCCCAGATCCAGCGACGGCGTGCTGCCTTCAACTCCGGCGAGGGAAGAGGTCAAGCCTGCGGCGGCGGAAGAGGTCAAGCTGGTGAGTTCGTCACTGTCTTCCTCTCTCCATCTTCCTCTTCCTCTCTCCACTCTCTCACTCCTCTTCCTCTCTGCATCTCTCACAATCCTCTTCCCATGCCAGATCCGGGGCGCGCGAGGACGGATCCGGTGGTGAGGCCATGGTGGAGCACGGCGGCCGTGGTGGAGCGGGGCGCCAGTGGAGTGGGGGCTACCCCGGCGGTGCTAGGGTTCGGCGGCGGCGGCGGGCGGCACATAGACCGGGCTCGGTGGGCTTTTTTTTTAAAACCCTAAATTCTTTACCGCAGCGGGCAACAAAAGGTACTGCAGCGGGCGCTTATATTGCCCGTTACGGTAATTCTATTTTTCGCAGCGGGCACAGGCGACCGCCACGGTGGAGGCCACGATTAACCGTGACCTTCCATTCGTGGCGGACGCGTTTGCCCGCTGCGGAAAATATTTTTTGCCCGTCACGAAAGTTCTGTGTAGTAGAGTATTTTACAAGGGGAAGAAGTTTTCTGTTTGGAGGCACATTTGTTTGTTTGGGGCCCAACTAAAAAATGGACTAGAGATATAGAGGCTTCATTTATCATCATAATTAACCCAGCTGTCTGTTATCCACTATGTGCAGATTACTTAGGATTGTTCAGTTTTCAATAAAGCACAGTAGAGGCTCAAAACCCTCCGGTTCTTTATCAATTTTTTTTTTTTGCATATAGAGACATTATATAGCTCATAAAAGTTCTTACTTAGGAACAGTAGTTACAACATCAACACACATTAGTTCAACACTCAAACTCTCAAAGTATCATAGGGATTATATACGGCAAATTTTAGCAATACAACTCATGGTCCATGCCGCAACCACGTGCTACGATCACCACACAGGCAACCAATCCACTCCCGCTCGGAAGAGGTGTCAGGAGTGTAGAAAGGGTACTACACTACCGTACCTACTTCCTCAACATAACATTACTCTGTGAAGGTGAACCGGTACCAAATTTTAAATGGGAACGAAATATATACGAGTACTGCTGCCTCATGTTTTGTCGAAAGAACATCCGACTGAAAAAACGCGCCTAGTCGTGATAGAAAAAAAAACATCGAGGACCAGGAGGAGGAGACCTGTGGTTGACCTTGACGACCAAATTGGTTATACTCCGGTCGGTCACAGTGACAGAAAAGAATTACGATGTGCGAGTCAAAAGTCGGTTGTGAAAGAAGAAGATTCTCGTGCTGGCTCTATTAGCTCAAGGTATGCACACCAGCATGTTTTAATCTGTCTCGCTCATCTGAATCAACTATCAAGCGTCTAGTCCTCCAATAATCCCTCGGTAAGATTAGGTAGCATAATCTGTTGGGTTTTTATTTAGGTTAGATAGTATAATCTGTTGGATTTTACTTAGGTTTGGCCGGGCTACTATTATTCAATTAAAATCAAACAAATCCAAGGCCCAAATTACATGTCGGGTGGTATAAAACCTTAGTTCCTTATGGAGTTTTGACTAAAGATCAACTCATCAGTTTATAATGAATAAATAGATAAGGCAGCTTCACCTAGTGTGTAGTTGAGACTTGAGAGAGCCGGACGTGGTATGAGTATGCACGATGGGCTGCAGAGTAGACAGGATGGGAGTCATATGAGATGACGATGACTGTTCCGAGTCCGACAAATCGCCTGCCACCGCGGGCCGAGCAACCCAAAGCGGCCGAGCCCACGAAGAGCTGGCGGTGTGGCAGCTCGGCCCGTAGAGCAGATGGTGGTGGGACTCCAGGGGAGCGAGCGACAACGAAACGAAGAATGTACTCCTACAGTCCTAGTGTCCTTATACCCGATCACCCGTACGCGCGGCGATGGACCACGGCGGCGTCCGGCGTGCATGGTGATGGGCTGACGGTGCAGATGCAGGTGCCGCCGGGCCGATTCGTTCGGTTCTTTTCACACGGTTCCGTCTCGGTTCGGTTTGTCCTTGTCGTATGCTCGCGTCCCGTCCCGTGCTAGACTGCTAGTGCAGGAGCGTCAGTATAAAGTTGTGCTCGGCGGCTCCCCTGGTTCCAGCCGGTAGAACGCGGTGCCGGTTCTGACACTACTACTACGGCTGTGCAAAAGACACTTTCAGGGGACAAAAGAAAAAAAAAAAGAAGAGAACATGTGGGCTAATTTCGAAAAGTGTCCCGTAGCATTATTGACTGATTGAATCCCAACCTGCGCTTCTCCGTTCCTCTACGTACATTTTTCTCGCGCATTTTTTACACCCTCGATCGACGAAGTTGCACCACCCCACCGATGATACAGTTGCACGCTCCAAGCTTTGCATATATATAGCCGCAACGCAATAATTCTGGCACGGCAGCAGCGGAGACCCACCACGAACGCCGCCCGCGCCCGGGGTTGCTGCACTGTGCGGGCACCTGCGCCATGCCCACCGCCGACATTCATCAACAAAACGCGGTGAGCGATTCAATCACATCGATCGCCGACGACCGCCGCCACCACCGATCCAAAGAATTCCGATCCGTCTCCATCGCCTAGCAGCCAGGCAGGCTCGGCCCCTCGGCCTTGGGCGGCAGCGCCGCGGCTGCCGTGACAACGCCAGCTGCGGCTGCCGCGATCGTCCTGGCCCCGTGCTCGGTGCGCCCGAGCCGGCCGGCGCCGGCCCGCGCCGCAGCGGCCGCGGCCGCGCTCCGCATGCGGCCCTTGCCGAGGTGGTGCTCGCAGAGCGAGTAGCCCACCAGCGTCGGCTGGCTGCACCGCCACCCGCGTCCGTTCACGCGGCTGCACCGCGACCCCTCCAGCAGCATCGCGGGGTGGCCGCGCCGCTTCTTGGGCCCACAGGTGCCGGTGCCGCCGTTGCTGGTGGCCTGCTGCTGCTTCTTCCCCTCGCCCTTGACGACCGCCGTCGCGGCCACCACCACGGGCGGCACCACCGACGCCGACGCCGCAGGAGGCTGCACGAAGCCATTGCTCGTCGCCCGTTCCTCATCCGCCTTCACCGCTGGCTCGTACCTGCCGCTGACGGCATCACCAGTGCACGTCGCGCCGCCGCCGTCCTTGTGCTCGGAGCCGCCATGCCCATTCGCAGCACTGAATCTGCAACCATAAAGAAACATACCGTGTATCGTTTTGTATTAATTGTTAATGCAAATGGTGGCAGCGCAATCGCAATGTGCA
Organism: Bothriochloa decipiens; assembly: GCA_023333625.1. NCBI lineage: Eukaryota > Viridiplantae > Streptophyta > Magnoliopsida > Poales > Poaceae > Bothriochloa > Bothriochloa decipiens. Next base: position 36,132,282 of record CM041638.1, read on the forward strand.
TCGGTTGCGGGCGTGTACAAAGCCAGCGAGGCCAAGCAAGATCACGCGTGAATGCAATGAAACCAATCCCGCTAGGCGCTGCTAGGCTTCCCTGTGATCGACGAGTAGCACCCCTAGAGTTGTGTACTGTGAAGTGTGAAGCAACCAAAACAAAATCAAGGCCTTGTTTAGATCGTTGAAAAAAATAAACCCGATAAATAGTATTATTTTTGTCTTATTTGATAAATATTATTCGATCATGGATCAACTAGGCTCAAAAGATTCATCTTATGATTTTAAACTAAATTATATAATTAGTTATTTTTTACCTATATTTAATGTTTCATATAAACAGCTAAATATTGATGTGACAGAGAAAGAGCGAAAAAATTATAATTTCGAAGGACTAAACATGGCCCGACGGCATGGGCCGCTAGGGAACACAGGAATCATGCGCCGCGCCGCAGATGGATCATGGTCATGGCATGGGAGGACGTGCCTACAGGAGTGTTTTGTCTGACACTGACTGGCGACTGCAGGGAGGAGGTGGTGTGGTGCACTAAAATAATAATAATTGGATTGGATCCATGGCGTCCCTCCCTCCCTCATCATGGGTCAAGCTGCCAATCTGGCATCGCATCGCACACTATGAAACAGTAGATCAAAAGCAGGAGAATGGAGAACCTAGCTAGGAGTAGCATGCTTTCCATTTGTTTTTTCTTATATATATTAGGAACGTGATACTCTCTCTACCTATCGTGCCGTCAAAATTACAAAGTTGCTGCTAGCAGTCTCATTTCTTTGGCACTTGTTTAATCCGTACCTCATGCGGCGTCCATCCTCATCATCAGCTCCATGCTGCTGGTGCTGTGCACCACCCTTGCCGCTCCTGCCGCAATCCACCACCACCACCACATTGTCGTCCTGCGGAGTCAGCAAAAAAGATACGGACTCACAGCTAGATCTAGTCACCACCTCCATAAGTGCAAGAACTCTTACATACCTGGGGCAATGCCAGGCGCCTGGCCACTCCAGATTTCTGGCCGAGAACAAGATCCGCACCACTCGCATGCAGCAGCTTCGGCTTCGCCTCGCGATCCCCATCCTCCTCACCTCCTACCAACAGCCACCCACGGTTCCTCGCGGCGGCGGCATTCAGCGGGGTCGGCGGCGCCGTGGATGCGGCGGCCAGATCTGAGCCCCCCGCCGCCGCCGCCTGCAGGGAGGACGGCTGCTGTGGCCTCCGCCTTATCCTCATGGATGAGATGAGGAGAGACAGAGAGAAGGAGAGAAGAGAGAGGGGCAAGGCAAGGCAATGCAATGCAATGGGAGAGATGGAGATTTGGGGAGGGTGCAAATTAAAGGCTGAGGGCTTTTGGTTCCGTCTTGCCTTTTATGCCTGCCCTCTCAATCCTGCTCCCTCATGCCTGCATTTATTTATGGGGTGATGCAGTAATAAGTTTGCGTATAGAATAGTGGTAGATGGTGCAGTCTTCGGCACTGGCCGGCCTGCTGTCTTGGCTTGGCTGGGCATGCACGCCACATGCGCGTGCCCAGTGCACCGGACGCCCGTCGCCTCGCCGTCGGATCCGCAACCGCACGGCGCAGATCGATCCCGACGCTCCCCCCCGTGGTCGATCCCCCCGCGAGGCCAGCTGCTCCCTGCCTGCCCACTGGTGTAAGAAACTGGCATAACGGCATGTGCTCCTGGAGTCTGCAGCTGCGGTGTATCGTGTGTGTATGGGGATGTAAAACCACAGTAGGTGAAGTTTATTCGCCGTTTTTTAACGGAAAACTACGTAGTCCAGCCAATGGGGCAAACGCACCGAGTATATATAATTCAGTGCTTCGGTTTCTTTTTTACTTTTTTTTTTCTCTCTCGCAAATCAAATCTTCGCTGGCTTTTGATTGGTTGATTACATTGCATTACATGGGTTGCGAGGATGGATGGAAGGAATGGAACCGTCAGGTTAGTTAGGGTGGGGGCGGTGAGTTTTAGTCAGATGGCGGAGCAGTGGCAAGAACTGGGAGCGAACAGGGGAGTAAAGCAAAGGTTGGGGGCTTGGGGCGCTGTCAGGGGAGCATGTGTGGTCGACGCATCCATCCAGCTTTTGGGCAGCATGGCGGGGCAGCCAGTGACAATGAATCGGCATCTCCATGCCTACGCGTTCACGGCACAGTGGTGAGCACTCCAGTTGCTGGGCCACCCACCCGCGTTCGATTCCTAGGAATCGCCGGGTGTGGTATAGGGTTTTTTTCATAGAAATAATTGTCTGTTTGTTTCAGGTGTTTGTCTTTCACATTTGGTGCTATAAGAGAAATGTGACGTGCTCGTCGTCGGTGGATTTTGATGATATCGAGAAGAACGTGGTCTTCAGTCTGTGTGTAATTATAGTTTTATACGTGTGGTGTGTGTGGGGTGTGCGTGTGTGTAGAGTGGATGTGCGTATCTGTATGAACAGATGCTACAACTGTACCCAGACGAGGGTCATTCAAAAAAAAGAATCAGCATCTCCATCTCGCCTCTCCTCTACTGCCTGCGGGAGGCACCGGACAGTTGGCACCCCACAAATAGACGACGCATCGTGGACGTTTCCGTCCCGATGCTAATGTAAATGTTCGGCTCGACCATCGCAACTGGATCCATCCAGATTGAGCTATTCGGTGAGAGACTGTTATGCGAAGTGGGGCTTTGACCATATGCCATCTCGCAAATCGGTTTTGCGACACGGCCGCTAGAATGCCATCGAGACGATTTTAGAGCCTTTTATTTCCCTTTTACCCCTGCCTTATCTCTCGTTCTTTCACCGGTTCCTTGCCACACGGAACGGAGTCGCGACGTGAAAACGGATCGAGCCGGTGTGTTCTTCTCCGTCGCCGAGTTCCCAGCCCGGCCCCGGCCCCCCATGGCCATCTCCACCACGCGGGCCCTCCTCCCCACGCCCGGCTGCTTGCTTCCCCACGCCTGGCCGCCTCTCCACGCCCGCTCGCCTGGCCAACGTTGCTGCTTGGCACGGTCGCCATGGTCGGCCCCAACTCGCCTTGGCGCGGCTGCAGCGCCTCCTCGCCGGCCATGGAGCACAGCACGGCAGCAACGCCCCAAGTCCCCCTGATGGTGGAGCTACAGCACTTGCTGGACGTGCCCGACGGCGGCACCGGCCCGGCGGGCGCCGACAAGGCGGGCTCTGGTGCACCAGGCGGGCCACGCGCACCTACGTCAACGGCGCGCGCCATAGCGGCCACCCCTGCCGATGTCAATGAGCTCCCCAGCGCGTACGTGTTCGTGGTGGAATTGCCGGGGCTGGGCACGGGCGACATAGGTGCAGGTGGAGGACGAGCGGGTGCTAGTGGTCACCGGCGAGTAGCGCCGGGAGGAGTGCGAGGACGTCAAGTACCTGCGCATGGAGCGGCGGATGAGCAAGTTCATGCTGCCGGACAACGCCGATATGGACAATATCTCCGTCCGTGAATGAAAACGATGGAAGAAGAGATATGCAGGGTAGAAGCGGAATAAAAGGCTTCAAAAGCGCCCGAATGGCATTCCAGCGGCAGTGTCACGTTTTATAATGGCATCCTGATGAAACCCAGCTATAGGATGGCATATGGCCAAAGCCACTTACCATAACGGTCTCTCAGCAAATAGCTCATCCAGATTTGGCCTACTAACTGTACTTGGTTACTTGCATGGCTTGGCTTGGCTTGGCTAGCAGATCCAACGGAAAGGACACGGTCGCACGGCAAAATTGCCCGCTCTGGTGGTTGCCCTGCAAACTCGTGTACGTATCTCGCCAAGTACAGCGTGAAAGATACCTACACCTACCTGCCAGACAAGGGAGGAAAGAAAGGATATGGACGAAACGAACTCTACAAAAGGGCCTTCGTGGGCTGGGATACGATGATTGCGCGGATGCAGGCTATTTGGCCCATGGACTTCGTGGGCTGGGATATGGGCTGTACAAAAGGGCTTTCGTGGGCTGGAATACTAGCTCACAGGCCATGGTGATGTGCACTTTTGCAGATGAGGACGGTTTTTGTGCTGTCGCAGAGCAGTCTGATGCCATTTGCGAGGTTCATTCTGCTCATGAGTCTGATGCTGAAGTATCACTGCTCCTCTTTGGGGCCGGTCAAGTATCAACAGCACAGATATTTTGTTAGAATTGCGAATTCACTGACGTGTTACAGAAGCATTCAGTACGAGCAGCTCGCAGATCATCCAAAGATCCAGGAAAAAAACAAGCTTGCAGATCATCGAAGCATTCAGGGAAAAACACCTTGCAGAACATCGAAGAAATCGGAAACGACAACATGCAGATCATCGACAGGTTTACAAAGATTGTTGAGCCATCAGTGTGTGCACAAGAATGGCTAAGCATAATGCTCACGACAAAACTATCCCTCTCCTGAATTCAAAAAACACAACTAAACCCTAAACCCTAAATTCTCTTTATAATTTTGGTCAAACTTGAGATGCTTTGACTTTCTAAAATTCTTGAAATGATTTAGAGGGAGTAGTACAAAGTCGCATGATGCGGAAGGTAAGATCGATATTTCCCCTCTTACAGCTTGTTACAAGTTTTGCTAAACCAAACATGGTACCACCACCAATGTGCGTCCCAGTTACCCTTCCAAATTAACTTTCTATTTCAAGACCAATTCCAGTGACCTACATTATTCTTAACAACATATGGTCACATGTCTTAACCCAGTGAAGAAGTACAACCTTCAGTATACCAACTCTTGAGCCAATATTGACGAGATGGTAAGGAAACAAATTTTTTTGGGAAACATATACTAGGGTCCTCTGTCCATTCATGAGTGTGAAGGCTGCACCAGGAATATTCTGCAAGATATAGCATCAGCTAAAAGGAAAAAATTGTGATTTGTTGACTATCTAACAGAGTAAGTGAGAAAAGTTAAAAATAATAGATTAATAGTGATACAAGACATGCAAGGATATTTGTCAGTGAAATAGGGTGATACGATGAGCAGCTAAGGACTGACACTGACCTGCAACAAAAAGTTTGCTCAAGAACCAGAAACGACACTATCCATTTCATCAAGCTTGTCAAGACAAACACCTAGTTTCTCCAGGGAATCATCAGCCAATTTATATGCCCCACCGCCTGTAGCCTGTGCATGATATCTATCATATATTTTTCTCAATTCTATCAAAAAGGAAAACTAGTATTTTTCATCCAATAATCTTCTGTTCTGGATGAACAATACTAGGGACACCAGAAGACAGATTTGAAAAGGGTAGTTCCAATAACTATAAGTACTCCATAGGTGGGAGGTAGGCAAAAGCTCTGTTTTTGAAAGCTACAAAAACAGTAATACTCTGTTTCTTTTAATGTACTAAACAAATATTTATGTAACATACACGGAACATTATTTATGTAACTTGGTAAGAGTTGTCGTGACAAAATGCCTGTGGAGAAAAATAATTGAACAATTATTTAGCATCAAATGCAAACAGAAGTATAAATACATTACATCATGTTGGAACAAGCAAAGTTTGTCAGGGAGTTTTGTTGATAATTTGTTTGTGCAAGGATTAGGGTAAAACATGCCAGAATGAACTTGCAAATAAATGTGACAAGTGTCAAATGTGGATATGTACTCTGCTTGCATAGCATTAATTAATGTCATTATTACCATTTTTGTTATACTCCCTATGTCCCCAAATAAATCAATTCCTATAATCCGTGCAAGTCAAACTATTTTGAAACTTTATAGCAAAGAGTAATAACATCTATGACATAATAATATGAGCATATTGTGAAAATACATTCTATGATATATCTAAGGATACTATTTTGATACTATAAATCTTGGTGGATTTTTTTAGAAGTTCGGTCAAACAGAGACAGAGGCAGTAAATATATTAGCAAACAAATAAGTTAATGCTTTCTATGCCTGGCCTTGTCCTGTGACATAGAAAATTACAATTTAATCCAGATCCACAATAAAATAGTGCACCAGTGACATACGGAGTAAGCAAACAAGAAAGTTGAAATTCAGCTTGCAGTAAAAAACAATATCTTGTAGCTGAAAATTTGTTCAAACAGCTGAGCACATTAACAGCATCTGCCCAGCGCCTAACCTTCTCTGGGAGAGGTCCTTCAACCTTTCAATATACATCATAAATGGCATCCAGAACACACATATCTGCTTGTGTAGGTACTCCATAGTGCATTCTTGCTAAGACAAAAATGCCAGAAATGACGTGGCGTGGGTGTCTATACATTTTTTCTACTTTGGACAAAAAAATTTCCAGCACTAGTGCACAAGGCTAACCATTTTTCAACCATAAAAAGAGATGGATACTGCATCCTCCCACTGTCACATCCACCCCTACAACCTTTTCCACTTAACTGTAATGGTACTGCACATTATGGAAATCACCCAACCAATGCAAACATTCCATCCATACAGCAGCTTCCTTTTCCACTTAACTGTAATGAAGGTCTATATCATATGACACCCTTGATGATTATTAGAAACAGTACATGAGAACAGGAAAATCACAGAAGACACAGGAGCACCTATTTTGTCATATCTATACTATTCTTTATTTCAGATTAGCATTAGATACGAACTTTACAATATGATGTCCCAGAAACCTCTACTGAAGAATTTGTGTGGATATTGGGAGGTAGCATGGACAACTTTACTCTCTATATGGATTTAGGAAAATCCTCGGTCTCATGCCGACCTTACTTTCATCACCGTGTTGACTATTATCCTAGAAAACAACAGATCATATACAACCACGTAGCAAAAAAAAAAACAAACAGTAGTTGCATTTATTGTTGGCGCATTTGATGCTGCTTGATCAAAACTTGAGCATAAACAAGTTCATTCCAGGAATCTGGTACTCCAGGAAGGCACCAGTGGCTGCAGTCCTGAAATCTTTCGGGTGCCCTCCTCTCCTCATCAGTCAGGTTCTGCTTGCGGTAGATGGAAGGGTGTGCATCCTTTCTGTAGTCAGTCATTCTCGTTATGTTCAAGTAAACAACCGGAGTTTTCATCTTGTGGATCACATCCTCCAGAATGCTCATCATTGGTGGGTAGGTCGAAAGGTACTGTTCATTGGCTATTGGTTTGCTCTCCTTGTCACAGCTACCGCCTGAATTCCATTGGCCGCCACTGCATAGTGGAGATGCAAAGCAAAATATTTAAGCAGTCGACAAAGATTAAATATATCATGTGGTAGTTTGCAGTATAAAAGGCGATGCACACCTAAAATGAGATGCCGAGTAGCCTCTGAATAACATAGCAGTTTTTCTGGGGTTAACATTGGCATCAATCCACTTGGACCAGGTGAGAAGAGCTTTACGAAAGGCATCCATGACATTTAGCTCATTATACACATGGTTACCTTCCTGATAGTAGTTCTTCCTGTGGTACATTAAATCTGCTATCAGTGTTTAAGCAAGAATGAAATAGAAATGCTTGTTTGTTCAACCAAAGAACAAGATGAGTTACCCAAGAGCAGTTTTCTCATGAGTCCACCAATGCCCAGTATTGAAAATGAGAAAGTCTGCATCCTTGTACTTCGAAGACGATTGCTCGACCAGATCAAGCCTGAGAGTTTCTTTTTTCTTTCTGCTGCTCACCTGCATCTCCCATTCCTGGACCAGGAATGGGGAGCGGAAGAACTCCACACTGCAGTTATAGTCCTAAATGACACGAGTGGAAAAGGCAATTAGGCAACGATGCTAATTAGTTAAACCAATGAACATGTGCATAGTGTAGAATCAGAACTTCAAAGGCTATAGTACCGTGAACAGGAAAGAGTATGAGCCTTCAGTCTTAAACTCGTGCCTGCCAGATGCCTCGAAAACCTTCCTCTTGTCTTTGACAGAATTCCTTAAAATACACACAAGGGATTCCCACATGTTCCTATTGAGTGAATCGCCAACGAAAACAAGTCTTTTTCCTCTTAGCCTCTCTAACATATCAGTTGCGTTCAATCTGAAATGACACAAACATGATCTTGGCAACTTACAAACCAAGCTTGAAATTCAATCATTAAAATCATTGCGTTGTTCTAATAACCTTGCCCTCACCTTGGGATACTGCATCCACTGGGTTTCCAGCGAAGCTTCTGGTAAGCTAGATCTTGCCGACCGTTGAGATAGCAGTCAAAGGGCTCATCAATGTGAGGACATGATCCCTCATGGTAGAGAGGGTATGAATCATCCCTAACCCAATTCCCATGGAACATATCGCAACTAGCCACTTCCTTGAACCAATCAGCTTTCTTATTTCCACTAGAACTTATGGATGACCTGTTGCCCTTACTGTTATTTCCAGATTTTGAGGAGTTTGCTTGGGCCGAATGGCTCTTTGATGAACCAGCACTGCCCTGAGCAGCATCTCCCTCCGGATTATTCACTGCACCACTGCTCCCACTGGGAGCAATGGGAGCAACTTGGCTCCCGGTCTGTTCCTGATTCTTCACAGGGGGAGATGCTACAACCGTGTTGTTGTTCCTGGGAGATCCAACATCTTTCTGCCCTACCAATGCCAGACTCCCAGTTTGATTACTAGATGGAACAGCACTCGCATTTCCCTTACTGCCCTCAACTTTGCCATCTCCAGCATTGCTGTTTACTGGACTAGAACTTCCAGGTGATTTATGGCTTGCATCTCCACTTCCGCTGCCTGGTTGAGCATCTGAACTCTTACTGGTCAAAGCCTTTGTATCTTTACTCTTCCCCAAACTAGAACTTACATCTGATGTATGGCTTGCATCTCTGCTTGGGTTTCCTGGCTGAGCATCTGAACCTTTATTCAGATCATCCTTGGCATCAGTGCCGTTTCCAGAAGAACCCCTGCTCCCGGCTCCAACAGCATCTCCAGCATGAGGCTTTACAGTGCTGCTATTTCCAGCAGCCGAACCACTGCCTGAAACGCCACTTGCACTCCCGGACAGATTACTAGAAGATCCAGCGCTCAAATCTACCTTCCCGAAGCTGCCACTCCCCGCAGAACTATTGGTGGAAACATCACTTGCAACTTTGGCCTCAGCTCTGACAGTGCTGCCATGTCCGGCAGCAGCATTGCTCGGGGCTCCGCTTCCACTTCCCGACTGCTTATTAGCCCCATTGACGCTATTCTCTCCGACCTCCGCGGCGGTTCCATGTGCGCTTGAACTACCAGGCGGGGATCCACTGCCGCCTCCCGTGGAAACGCCTCCGTCGCTTGGTTTATTCAGATCCGCCGCGTCGTTCGGAGCACCGTCACTTGAGGCGGAGCTGTTCGTTGGAGCTCCGCCGCCGCCAGCGCCAGTACCGGCCAAATCGGCTGCCGGAGGCACGCTCCCATCGCCCGCATTGCCGATCGGAGCGGCGCCTCCACTTCCCAGCCGCTCACTAGACCCAGCAGCCGCGGCAGCAGAGCTGCTGCTTCCCGCGGCGCTCCCGACTTGCACAGTGCTCGCATCTTCACGGGTCACCTGGCCACCGCCACCGCCCGATCCGCCGGACGGCTCCGGCGAGGGTGCGGGCGAGTCGGCGCCGGCGGGCAAGATGGACGAGAAGAGGCTGGAAATCTGCGAGCGGTACGGCGCCGTGGACGCGTACACTCCGCCGAACCACGAGGCGCCGTCCCCAGCGCCAGCGGAGGGGGGCGAGGCGAAGGCGACGTAGGCGGTGAAGGCGGCGAAGGCGGCCGCGAAGGCGTACAGCGTGAGCCTCGCGCGGCGCCGCGAGCGGCCTCCGAGCGGGCTGAGCGGCCCGGCGTCCGCGCACACCAGGCCGCCGCTCTGCTTCCACAGGCTCTTCATGACGTACGCCCGGCCGCGGCGGAGCAGGGCTACAGACGGCGTGCCGCGCTCGCTCGGGGTGTGGTGTGGTGTGGTGTGGAGCGCGGCGAGTGGAGGAGGCGGAGGCGACTAGGAGCAAGCGAGAGTGGCCGTCGTGGTGGTGGTGGGCTGGTGGCGGTTGGGGTGAGATGGCGAGTGGTGCTTTGAGGAAGCTTTGGAGGGACTGGGGAGGAAGGAGTGGTGGCTATAGGAATTTTTGTTGGGTGCCAAAAATTAACAAACCCACTACAAATCCGTTTATATTTTGTGGACTGATGGTGAGGGGGTCAAGGAGGATCAGCGGAGAAACTGCAAGATTACGCTGGTCAAAATATAGCAGGAAATCGGTATTAGTCCACCAAGAAATGTCTTGTCTCATCACTTTACGAATTTATGGTTGACTTTCCCAGTTCCTCTCCTTCAGGGAAAAAAAGAATTATAATATTCTTCCAAAAATACATTTCTAATATAATACAGAGTCAAACTATATTAAATTTGATCAAATCTATGGAGAAAATTATAATGGCTAATGATAGCAAATAAATATCACTAGACTCAGCATGGAACATATATTCACAATACATTATTTGGTGTCATAAATATAAACTCTCTTTCCTATAAATTTAAACAAACTTTTGATAGTTTGACTAAAGATAATTAGAATAATTTCGCAAAAAAAAGAGAGAGAATTGGAATATATATTGAGAAAAATTCAAATTATAGTTTGTCGTCGGTATTTGCTGGGTATAAATAAGGAACTAAGGGTAGAGCCTCACTTCCCAGTTTCTTCGAGCAAATTATGTGAACCTCTAATAAACAGTTAAAATAGCACTAGATACTGACTGGGGCGATTATATTTCTTCATTTACACTATACACTGAGAGCTAAAAAAATACGATTCCATTGCTGTCCATTCTCACTGTTCTTTTCCATCAGAATCAGTACAGGACTCAGGAAGTGGCCAAACTGACTAATGGGCACCTTACATTGATCGCCAAAAAACAAGTAGCTTAGATGGGTAGGCACGTGTGGAAAAAAGAGGGAAAATCGGGTGGTGAGGGCCATGGTTGGGTTGGTCGACAAGCATGACCATACTAGGGGGGACTGAAAATGAGCGCTGAATGGGTGATTTTGTTGGGACATATTTAGCGTGGAATCAAAGGGAACGGACACACACCCCAAAAAGAAAAGTATAGCATGGCAGTGAGAAACATCGGACGTCAAATATGTTCACTAAGCGTGGTAGCAACGGCTAATGGCAAAATTGTGAACATCTTGATCTATTTGGAGTTCCATGGCACAGGTTAGATAATGCATGGCTAAATACAACCTATTTTGACTTAGTATGATCGAAGTGGTTTTGAAATAATGTGATCCGCACCACACCATGCAAGGGGCACCGGAGCTACCAATAAATCAGGCAATGCAAGCAGGGCCTCCCGGTGCAAATGTGCAATGCCTTGCAAGCGCGGTGTTAAGTTGTACGATATAATTGGAGCGTGGAGTTTATGCACGTACCTTTGGCCACACCAGGACTATCGTGGCCGTAGGAGGGCGCTAAGATTCGCGCAACTTGGACGCGGCGAATCTGTCGGGTTGATGATGCCGAAGGAAAGAGCACGGGGATGGATATTGGTCCCGCGATGGGGCCCTCGCCTCAACCCCGCTCAGCCGCCTCCTCCGCCACCCGCTTCGGCGGCGTCACGGTCGCCTCCACCTCGCTGTTGTCTCCCCCATCCCCGCCGCCGGGGCCAGGACGGTGGCAGATGAGCTCAAGGTTGTCGGAGTCGGTGCGATGGCGAACAATGTGGCCGGAGCCGGGTCGACCAAGTCCGGGGCCGCGCGCCGCAGAGACAAGGGCACGGCAGAGGCCGGCGCGATGCCGTACGCCGGGGCGGGAACGGCGACGGCTTGGCGAGACGAGGCCATGGGCGGCGGTGGCGGAGGAAACAAAAGAAATGCTTGAATATTCATGCTCCAGAGATGAAGAATGGCTGAGATAGAACGTGTGCCACGTATACGTGTGGTCGCCATTATTGCCCCATGCGGCTTGCTATCCTATCTTTGCGGGTCCTCCGCCTCGATCGGGTGCGGCTCCCGCGTCGCGCATGCCGTGTGTTTGGCCTTCCTGGGGATGATTGGACGCGTGGCATCGTCCTTATCATGGCGGTCCTAATAATCCAGTCACCAAATTGAGCATGGGCCTCAAGTGTACTTAGGTGAACATCATAATGTCACCACACCTGATCGACCAGCAGCGTGTCTATGTTCGGTGGACACAAGAGGACAGTGTCACCAAGACTTCCACTGTCAAAAGTGCTGCGCTTATTCCAGCCTGCTGGGAAAATTTCGGCTTCCCAAATCCTAACTAATTTCTCTGTACATATTCCTCGGTAGTATTATCCCGTACAATAATATTATAATAACCATGAACAAAGGAAAAATAATTAATGATAGTTACTGCAGTGTAGTAGTACTTTGGCACGGTCTCTGCCGTGGATCCTGCGTTGTGCCCGTTTGACAAACGACCCTGAACCCTGGCTTGCTCATGCACGACATGCTCACATGCAGCAGCAGCAGCAGCTCTCTGTGTGTTTGCCGACCTGCCGTGTCCGTACACGTGGCCAGGAGATGAGGAGCGTTGCGTCGGCGGCGTCGCGCTTGGACTTTAGGCGAACCGGTCCAAAAGCGTACGGGCTGCTTTACATCGGAATTCGGAAAGCTGTAAAGTTATCGGAACCGGTCCCCCGTGAATGCCTGGATCGATGCCACGGTGTCTCAGAAATTTGACATGGTCTCGACTCGACTTGACTTGACTCGACTCTGGAGAAACTGAAAGGAAGTTCATCGAAAACGGCCGGACGGGAATCGTCAGAGGCTTTTTTGCTCCAGCCCAGAAAACGCATCGAGCAATCGATAGGAGTAATTAACGCTGGTTAGCTGATCAGAAGCATCATTATCATCATCATGTGGAATTGGAAAGGACAGCATGGCTGTGAAAGCTCAGTCTACTTCATTGTTGTGGATGTGCAAGAGAAACCTGCAACGCGCGCGAAAGGTTAGGTACAAGCTCACTGCATGAGTGCCGGGAAGCATGCATGTGTAACATGTGTGGGGAATGTCAAATGTGTGAGAACGTCGATGCCCCGCTCGCAATTTTTGGCACGGCAGTGTGCTGTGTCGGCTCGCAATTTTTTTTTTCGAAAGGACGGTAAAAGCTTTGCCGTAATTCTATTAGACGAATAAAGAAAAAGAAAAAGGCAAGTGTTCCACCTAGTTTTTGAAGTGAAAACTGGGCAAAAACCACATATACAAGTGTGGAGGGTACCCTACTCCATCTGCACACCTAGATACCAAAACAACTCAACTCGCGCCATAAGGCGCCAACTCGACTCAACTCAACTCCAGGCTTGGTCGGATTGGGACATCGACACAAGTCTCGAAGAACTCGGTCGGATTGGGTCGTCGACACAAGCCTCCACTTTAAACCACTAGGAGCTCCACCACACCAAAAACAAAAACCGGCAGCTAAAGACTAACCAAAGAAAACAAAAGAAAGAGAGAGAAAACAAACTACGCCTACCCCACCACTGCCATAAACCGCGCAACAAAAAACAATGAGGATGACGAACGAGCCCTGCCCGAGACACCCAACCGAGCCGAAATCCACAGCGACGCCTTCAACAAGGTCACGACGCCCAAGCGCCGCCGTCTCTCGTCCAAGATGGGACAAGGCTTTCACCCGTGGATTGTGCTGAGGATACACACCCTTAACAGGGGAACGACACTCGTAGGTGTCGCCGGCGCCAGGCTTTCGCCCAAAGAAGTCACAGCACTACCGGCGGTCAAGGTGATGGGTCCCCACCAAGCACCAATTCGTCACTGCCGTCCATCCAAAAGAAGTCTCACCGGGGTCGACGCGCCGGCCATGCAAACAGCCGCAGAGCTACGCCAGAACCCCGCCAGACCACCTGTCGAACACCAGCCTCCCGCTACCATGTGCGTCCACCATCCACCCGCTGAAGCCGTAGCCGCCGCCAGCCGCCGCCGCCGACCAAGCTTGATTAGGCACCGCCCCTTCCCGGAAGGAGCAGGAACCGGGGCAGGGCCCCGGACTAGCAACCCAAAGACGCCAAGGCCTCCTTCATCACGACGGCCGCCCCGCCGCGGCAACCAAGGTCAAGGGGAGAGGAACGGCATAGACGAGGACCGCTCCCCCAACGCCAACCTGAACCCAGCCACGGCCACAAAGCGGTCACCGCCAACAAAGGAGGAGGAGGCGAGTAGCGCGGAAGGAAACCCCGCCACTGCCCCTACGCCGCCACGAGCACCATCCTCACCCGCCGGCAAGCCTCGACGAAGAAGAACGGCTTCCACCAGACCCTGGCATCGCAAGTAGCACCACTGCGGCACCACTGTCCTGCCACCGCCCTGGTCCGCCGCGCCACCATGACACCGACGAAGCCGTCCCGCCACCGTTGGGGAAGGACGTACCAGATCCAGCCCAGAGAAGGTCGGGTCCGGCCTCTAAGAGAGCCGACCGGGTCAGTGTAATACCCATATAAAGAAAGGAAGGGGAGGCCTGTTGAAAGCCCAACCAGCCCACCCCCTCCTTCACTCACGCCCCCTCCTTCCTCTTGACTGACCCCTCCGTCTTCCTCACGTTCTCCCTCTCTCCATTCTCCTCCCATGGTTGCATACCTTTGAATCCAAGCTCTGCAGCGCCAATCCCTCGGGGGAATTCAGCAAAACGGATCGGGGGTGTCAAGAGAAGCAAGAAGAGGTGCATCTTCCATGGAGATCAGTCCATTCCCCATCTCTTCCTGCTGCCCTAGGTTTGGGGAATATCCAAGGTGAGGTGAATCCACTTTAAAACTTTTAATCGAGGTGCTTAGATGTTTCTTGGTCATGGGGATTAGTGGGTTTGTGGGGGAATCACCATTTGGATGTCAACCTAGGGTCTGCTGTCCTGGAGCTCGAGCAGTGCTGCTGTTCGTGTGGTTTAGCTGACCTAAACTATTTTTCCTCAACAAGTCGATAATATGGAAGTTATAGAGGACCTCCATATCCGTTTGCCTGTGAAATTTCATGATTTTATTCTAGATGGTTTGAGAGAGATGAATTTTCTAAGCTAGCTGTTATTTTCTGACAAAAATCTGGACAGAGCTGGATCTATCCAGATTTGAAGAATTTTAGAGGATTTATATGACTTTACAAATTATAGGAGACTTGTAGCATTTTACATCAGTTTTCCAAATTGTATTTTATTGCAATTATTGGTGGAGTATAACTTAGGTATGGCATGTTTATGTTGACTATTCAGGTTTTCCTGGCAGATTTAGTGAGGTTTGTTCATTGGTGTTTTTCAAATGGTAAATGTCAGAATTGGCTGTTCGACTTATGGAGACTCTTGTAGAGGGATAAAAGTTCTTACTTTCAGTAAAGTTTTATAATTTTTGGTTGCATAGTTTAAGAGATATGTTTTTTTTTGTCTTATATTGATGCTTGAGCTATTAGGCATAAGACCTCCTGTGTACTGCTTTTTAGGTGATCTTAGAGGCCTGAGAAAAACTGTGATTTTGCTTCCAAAGTTGTAGTATGTTCCCTTCAGTTTGATAAATATATATATATATATATATATATATATATATATATATATTTATCTGGTACCTAAACCTTTGTATAAAATAGATATGGAAAAGAGGAGTACTGCTGCTCTTCATTGATGACTAATAGGCAATATCGTCCATCTGTCCTCATTTGTATTGGGGTTTGGGCATAAGAATGCTTTATGTTTCAATATGAGAATGACTTTTGGAGTGGTTGTGCTGATATATGAGTGGTTTAGCAGGTGGTGTTGCTGCAAGGTGTCTATGCCATGTCTACATGGTCGGTAAAGGCAAGTGAATGTAGCTGTTGTGTTGCTACCACTTTAACATGCTATTTTTACTGCCTCCACTTATAAAATGCAGCACATATACTTATATATGGTAATCTGAAAAACATACATGATGCTCATTGTTATGGCAGAAGTATGAATATGATGTTACTAGCACAACTATGTAATGTGTGTGTTCCTTTTTAATTAGACAAGGGTGCATAAATAAATGAAATGTTCAATGGACGATGGTTTTTGAAATTAATGATTGAGGCTGATAGTATATTGCACCTGTGGCATACACTTGATAATTTAACCTATCACATGATTCTATTACTATAGTGGAAGTCTGTGGAATCCTTAGTGGCTTAATAGCTGATGGATTTGTTATAGAGGTATATCTTGGTGTTTGAAAACTTCTGTGGCATTTATACTGCTTTATGTCTACTAGTTCCTAACTCACGAGGAATGTTAGAATCAACCTTGCTATAAGTCTTGGGGTGATGTGGAAGACATAAGGATTGGGTTTTGAGTTGTAGTAGCTGTATTTCAAAGAAAGGTCTTTATGACCCAATGCTTATGCAGGAGGCTTAAATTATAGAAGTGGAGCCTTTCTTCATACCTAGATTGGTTGATGGCTACATACTGCCCTAATCTATTAAGAGGAAGGGGGTCTATATATATATCATGGCATCAATAACTAGCTTATGAATGGTTGGCATATATAAAAAAAAGGCGTACCCAGTGCCGTAGGCTCCCGCGCTGTGCGGGGTCTGGGGAAGGGATTTCTGCGCCAAGCCATACTTGCACATAATGTGCGGAGGCCGGGGCTCGAACCCTGGACCTTCCGGTAACAGACGGTAAGACACTACTGCTGCACCAGGGCCGCCCTTCTAATGGTTGGCATATATGGGTTCTATAATTCCTTTCTGGTTGATACTACTTATATCATGGCTTATTCTCCTTTTCATAAGGAGGTATGTGGTATTTGGATATTTTGAGATGGTATTTATCTTGTGACATTGCATCATATTGCTTTGCATCGCATGGCATTGGGAGTTATGTCGCGAACCTATGGTTGCGACCGTACCGGTACAGCATCGTCGTAACGATGCGGCTTCATACCTTGTTGGGTACGAAGGCAGGAGACATGGCATTGCATTGCATATGCATTATAAATTTGGATTATGGCATATTGGCATTTGGAGTTATGTTGCTGCTTGATAGCTGCGACCGTACCGGTACAGCATCGTCATAACGATGCAGCTTCGTACCTTGTTGGGTATGAAGGCAGGAGTTCATGTGTATTCATATGCACTACTGAATGGTTTGGATATTGGAATTGATTAAGTTATGTTGTGACATAGTATAAAAAAATTATGGATTAGTGTTGACATGCACTGAGATATGGCTCATGGGATTTTAGATATGTTATCCATAAGCTACGTTGTATTCATTCGCTTTACTTTATGGATATCTAAATATTGGTTTGATATGGTGGCAATGAAAACTATATGAGAAGTGGTGCTTCTCCGTGGTGACCTGCATTATGGTATGGCTTGTGAGATGATGGAGAATATTATATGTGATGTTGTTTTGCATTCCTAAGCACTTCAATTGCCTTGCAAACTTTATGCCTTTTTTTATACAAGATACAATCTGTACTTATGCTACTTATACCTAATTATTATGGGAACCTATATGTCACGTCTTTGTGGGCTGTTAACTATTGTTCTACATGATCTTATATTAATTGTTATGGTAGCTCTTGTATAGTCTAATGTTGTTCTCAGTCTTGCCATGATCGCCTAATTCTTGGTATATCAAGTAAATTAGTGGAGCTGTTAATACTTGTCACTTCAACAAATGATTGGTTAATCTAATGTGGTTTAAATAGTTTGTTAAAGTAGTTCGCTTGCTGAGATTATTCAATCTCACTCTTGTTTTTCCCTCCCCAGGTTGTCCTTTGAAGCTAGCATGGAGGGAAATGGTTTAGTTGCACATCCTGCACATTTACATGATCTCATAATGCTAATATATATTTTCTCTTGAGTCTAAGGGATGGTAGAGTACCCTTGCTCATGTTTGTTAAAGGTAGAGTTATGTGGAGTATCACGCTTTATTTATCTATCTGTCGCTGCTTCCGCATTGTGCTTGTTTCAAGTTATATGCTGTCGAAATTTTCTAGTTCTACATTTTGTGATGTAGTTGTGTAGCATCCTTGGGTTGCGTGATACTGGGGTGTTACAGTCAGGGTTCGGGGTCGCCGTCGACACAACATTCTCCAAAATGCCCCTCCCTAGCACCGCCGTCCCCTTCCGCGCCGCTGCACCGCCGCCGTACCACCACCACCTTTGCTCCGCCACACCACCACCGCAGCCCCTAGACCACCGCCGCCAAAACCACCTCCCAGCCAGCCAGGAGGACGGGAGAGGCAGCCAACGGTGGCGGCCCGTCGCTAGGGGTGCGTCAGGACGAAGCCCCGGCGCCGGACAGGCCACCTCGACAAGGGAAGCCACGGGCCTGAGCACCGGCGCCACACACCACCGCCACCACTATCCGCGCTGTCGGCCCCTGGCCATCAGCACACCGCCGCCAACCACCGTCGCGCCGGCCGCCAGGAGCCGCCGGAGGGTCGTCGAGTCGCGGGCGCCTCCGGCCAAGGAGCGGCCGGATCCACCCACCCCCTCACTGGATCCGGGCGAGGAGGCCACGGATCCGCGCTCCGGCGACCTGGTGACCCACCACCGCCGCCGTCCGACCAAGCTCCATTCCCCGGCACGAAGTGGAGCAGAGGCCGAATCCAAAGAGGAGCCCCGCCGCCACCCTCCTGGGGCGCCGCAGGGGCCTCCCGGCGGTGCCCTCAGGCGGCAGCCTGGGCAGCGAGGGGAGAGGAGGGGATGGAGAGGGTGGCGCCGGGCGGCGGCTAGGGTGCCGCCCGAGCCACCCGTGCAGGGGGGCGACGCGGGGGGAAAAGAACTTAACCCCCGGCTCACAATTTTTGGCACGTCTCACTCCCACTGAAGAGCACAGCCGGGTCAAAACGGAAGGGGTGGTGCCACCTGAAACCCATGCGCCGGACACGTTGACAGCGGGGCGGATTAAACGATCCCATCCCGATCCCTTGATGTGGAACATGGAGATCTGCAGGATCTACTATAGTTGGACATAATTAAAATTAAGCATAGTACAACAGAATGCTATCAGCTGCCATTTAATAAGAGAGTAATATAAGCGAAAGCGAAATGCCTCGATCCAACATTCTTTAATATATGCGATCACATGCGCATCCCAAAGTCACGCTTCGAGTTGGACCGGCCCGTGCATAACTTTGTTGCCCTGACACCCTACTCCTTTTTATTGGCGTGGGGTTGCTTTCAGAGATTCGTATTCGCCGATAGCTCGGTGCTCAGTTTGTGTCTGCTGTCTCGCTCCTTTAACTAGCTACTCCTACTTTGGTTGATGCATCCACGGACTGAACCACTTTTACCATTCCTGAATCCTGATGACGATTGTTTTCGAATGTTTCCTTTTTGTGATGTGAGTACCGCGGGTTGCTTGGTCACATAGTTTATTGAGCATTCCTAGGAGAAAGTGTCCCGTACTAGGCTACTAGATGGATTCAGATCCGTGGAGTACAATTGAAGCAAAGCACGGGCAAGGTCATGTTACCGCTTCAATCCTGGCTTTGCAAAAGTGTGTCACTTGAATTGTAAATAAAGGTGGTAAAAGAAGGAAAGCATGCAAAGCGGCCGCGCGAGATTATTTGCTAGTGCCATGCATGTAGTATGCGCGCAGGGTGTGACGAGACGGCCGGCATCATACAAGCACGAAGCACCCCATGACAGTATGACTAAGGTGGCCAACGACAGGCTGGTGTGTTTATTCATCTTCCTCAACTTCGATTCAGAGGTTAACTTAAAGCCCTTAAATTAGTTAATTTTCCACCATAGCATGCAGCTAAGGTCTAAAGTGGCCTTTGTTTTTTTTTTTTGAATCATGCATACCCTTAAGTACATTGAACCTGATCTTTGACTGCGTAACCTTCAAAGATTGTGTTCATAGATCTACAGATTGATGAGGTCATAGACGACTTATCATGCATGAGATTTCATACTTAGAGGATCCAGGCTGGCGAATGAGGAGCAAATGTACATCTAGACATCATGAGGTGAGTTTTGAACATGGTAGAAATTTCTCAAAATAACAGAGAGTATGTCAACGTGCATGAATCGATGTTCTCGTGACGTTATGTGATTATTATGTCACCCTGACTTGGTCACGACCTGTTGTGTGGGTCCGCAGGCGCTGATGAGGCCCACGTTTCAGTCATAGCGAGCAGTAACAATGAGATGAGATGAACCGCTTGATGCTTGTGTCAATGCCTCGATCCATGTTGCAAGGACCGCACGAAATTCATAATACGTACACCGTATACATGCATCAAATCAAATAGTGAGACGGTGAGAAACATGCATGTTCTAGCTAGGTCACGTTTAGTTGTCTCAGAAAGATTAGAAATTTTATTCTCTCTTCGTCACATCAAATGTTATGTCGTATGTATAGAGCATTAAATATTAATAAAATAAATAACTAATTATACGAGATGAATTTTTTAAATCTAGTTAGATCATAATTAGTCAGTATTTATTAAATATAAACAAAATACTACGGTACTTCTCTGCTAAATACAAACAAAACTAAACCAGCTATCACTTCTTGTGGTCTGTGCTCGCGTGCCGCGGCAGAGCGCGTTGCGCTGCAGGTGGGGCTCACGGCATGGGAGCTGCAAGCTGCCCTTTTTGTTGTCAGCTCATTGGCCCAACCCTGTGTGGTGACTGTGGTCCACCGGTCAGTTGCCTAGCACTGTGACGGGTTCCTCGGTTCATTTGGTCCTGGGTCAGTGGGGCTGCCAGAATGAAGCACACAATGCCGGTTCTTGAGCCCGTGCCTCTGCCGGTGGGGACTGCTTTCTTCGCGGCGTGATGGGGCCGGCGCGTCAGCGTCTGCTCCTACGTGCTCGTCGCCGTGCCTGCTGAGGCGACCAGCGGCGACGATAAAATGGCTGCTGGCCCGTTGTCCTCGGCTTCCACTCTGTTTTGCCGTTGGCCTCAGGTGTGGACCTCCGGCTCGCCGTCGCTCTTTCCTTTGCCTCTTGCTCTCTTCTGCCTGCGGTTTCGTCTAATCTTGTGGGTCTCCGGCACGGTACCTCCGGCGTGTCGTGTGATGCCGCCACGCTGTGCTTGGTTTGCAGGTGTTTTGGGGCCAGATCGACGGACTGCTAATGAGGCGAAGCACGGCGGCGGGCGGAGAGCAAACAGGATGCGGGTCCGGGAGTGCGACTGCCGAGTGGGAGCGCTGCCGGGATCTAGGAGGCAGGCCGCACGCGTTGGCCTGTTGGTATAGCGCTTTTACTTTTCTTCCTTGGTTCGCTTTGTCACTTCCTTTGGCCGGAGTTCTTACATGTTTCGGCGTATGATTGTGTGGTCAGCGTGTCTCTTTTTTTTCTTCCCGCCATTTCTTGTTCATTCTTTGCCGTGTTCGTGTTCGGGTTCACAGAGGGAAGAAGGATCGATGTTCGTTGTGTGTGCGTCCTACCTGTCACTGCTGCAGGCCGTTGTGACACGCTATGGCTTGCCATAAGCAGCCGCGGTTTCTGAGGACTGCTCGGTGTCTAGTTATCAACAGGCTACCCTCTCTTTCATGCAGAAAATGTACGGGTTCGTGGTTGTCGATTACAATTTTGAAGAGGTAGTCTTGTGTAGCAGAGTGCAAGTGCCACGTCTGTAGCTGCGAAAGACCACTGGTGTTTTAGGTAGACTGGCCAGGGAGCGGCGTGAGATGGTTTTGCATGCTGAATGTCTTATGAGAGAGGTCTCCCTTCTGAATCTGCTTGTCTATAGCTTCCTTACTGTTGTGTCCTTTTCATTGCAGAGAGACCCAGTGGATGTACTTTTCCGAATGTGTGGTGTATAAAAGAATGTTCAGAGCTCTTTTGGAGCTTTCCTTTTCTTTAATAAAACAAGTGCTGCCCTTTGTCGCATGTTCACCCTTTCCTGACATTGCAAAGATGGGTCATGTTTAGTTCTTAGCTTTTGCATGTCCAGTGGTTTTCCTATTGAATCTAATTTTGTTAGATTTTGCTTTGATTTATTTTTTCAGCCTAGTGTGTAAACACTAATATCAACATTTTCTGCCAGATTGCAATCAATTTTTGAGTAACTGGAAAGGTGCTACCAGGTATGCATTCAATTGTCGGTTTTACTTTTTTACTTAATTTCCTCAAGGTGTCCATCTAGAATCGTAGAGTAATTGAAAAGGTGCTTGCATGTATATGATCTATAAGCTTTTACTCTGAAGAAACTGTGAATAGTTGGATAAACATGCTAAATCTATGTTGTTAAATTCATTATACATATGATGTACTTAGCTTACATATTATTACAGGATGCTTGGTGTCTGGATGGTTTTTTGACAATAATCATGTCTTTATAAATGAATAGATGAGATGGTGATCTCACCTATGTTGCTTGTACCAAAATTTGTCAGGTTTGAGTGAACTGTGATGTTAATCTGATCCAAGCAAGTTTGGTGATTTCAATCTCTGATTCAGGTGTGTAGCTAGGTAGTGTCACTACCTCACATATTTTTGTTACCCTAAGCTTGTAGGAACAGAAACTGTAAATAATAGGATAACAATGCTAGATTTTGTTAGGTACATGGTAGCTATAACATGTTACACCCCAAGATTGCCCCTAGGCTCTCATTCAATAGTCAAATTAAAAATTAGTGTACACTTCAAGCTTGTATTTTACAAATCAACATATTTCAAGCTTCTGGTATATACACAGATATGATACTGAACCTACGTATTATTACAGGATGCTTGGCCTATATGATGATTCTTGAACAATAATCCTATCTCTATATATAAATGAAATGAAATGAAATAGATAAGATGGTGAGCACCTACGTTACCAAAATTTAGTCAGTATTGAGTGGACTGTGATACTAATCCAATGTTCTCTGATGATCCAAGCAGGTTAGGCAATTCCAATTCAGGCGTGTAGCTAAGCAATGCCTGGGCATGTAAAGTTTACATGGGAGGTGCCTTCCTGGGCAGTCTAGCAAAGGAGTACTTTCAGGATGCTCCTTTCCTGTTCAGAGGTACATCACCAGATGCAGCTACATACTTCTTAAACCGTGCTTGCAATGACATGCTGAGATGATTGTAAGTCGTGTCTGATCTCTGAATGAATGAGCTTGTCCAGAGCAAAATGTTGTTAGTTATCTCTGAATCCAAACCGTTCAATTGCTAAATAAATATTGGTATATGCGTGTATCATTCCAGGTACATACTATGTTGACTACTCATCCGCCCGTAGCTTCAAATTGGATAGAAGCTGGCAAGCTGCCACCTCCATTAACACTGTGAAGATAGCTAAAGCCTCAAGAACTGGCAACACTTTTTAAGAATTGCCTTCGTGCTTTGACTTTTGCTGCCTGTTGTGTTATGTGTTAGACCATCCCAGAGGCTATCTCCGTTTAGTGCCATGGCCCTATACTCTTGTATGTAACATTGTGTACTTGCATCCTATCTATAGGTATTATTGCCACATCCTATGTGGGACGAACTACTCTCGTGTAGAGTAACTATGTTGGCTACATATCTTTGTCAGTCTATTACTCCAACATTATGGAACGAAGCGGCTATATGCCATCTATAGTATAAATACTGTTGCGGCTATTACTCGCGCATAAATACTGTTGTGGCTATTACTCAATTTTCGCGCATGAGCGCTGCAAAACATAGTAGTAGTATAGTAACAACAACAGCACCACTGGGACTGACAGCCTGACCCGTCATCTAGATTTTTTTTTTTCTTTTTCTGCTTCATCACGAGAAGCAAAACAAAGCACCACCTCACGAAGATTCCGGCGGGTGGCTTTCCTCTTCTACGCGCTGTCTGTCAGCCACTGACAGTGCGGGGGCCCAGCCGCCCAGGCAATTAAGTGGCGGCCCTGGAAAGAACGGGCCTGGGCCCAACTATGGTTCATTTCGGTCTGGCGCGGCCCACTGGGGCCAGGCCCCGGCTGCGCCACGTACTCGCAAGAGCGGCACGTATGAGCGGCACGTATGACTTGCCGGCACGTATGACTCGCAAGCCGCTGACCCAACTCGCAAGAGCGGCACGTATGACTTGCCGGCGGCACGCCGACGTCTGGGCGCCCGTCGCTGGCTATCCATTCCAGCGTGCCTGCGTGCTCTGTCGGCACGACGGCGTGGTCTCGTCCGCCGTGTCGGTGGGTGTACACGTACTGACACCGATTTCCGCGTCGGTCAAATCGCCGAGCGGCCGGACACGGAGCCCGTCGTGTTTCCTCTCCCTCCGTTCCATTAAAAATATCGTTGAAAATCCGTGTCTCTCTCATAAACACGTTTTTTGAATGACATCTTTAATGGGACGGAGGAAGTACGTGGGAAAGCGACGGTTTAAAGGCCCGATTTGTCCTGTCGACACGGACGTTGTGCGTGGCTAGTGCGATGCTGACCTCTGCATACTTTCCGTTCATTCATGGCCACCATGTTCGATTCGGCCTCCATCCATCTTCTTTTGCCCATGGGGGCATGGGATTCTGGGAGGAAAAGGGTAGGCTGGCGCCGGCATGTGCTGCTGCCTGCTGCGTTGGGTTTGCACCGGCGCGGCGCAGGTCATTCTGGTGTGTGGTGCGCGCGCGTACGCCATAGACTGACTAGCCGAGTGCACACATGACCACCTTCGTCCCCATGTCCGGTTGGATTATTGGGCTTCTCCAAAGAGATGTGTTAGGGATCCAAAGAGGTGTGTTAGCGATCTGGAGATTTCAGAGTTGTGGCCTTGTGGGCTAGGGATTTGGAGATCTGCATTTTTTTTTTTTTTTGAGAATCTGGAGATCTGCAATTAAGCAGAGGGACGAGGACGGGGCAACAGCCAGTCATTCGTTTCATGAGATAGAGAGTAGAGACAAGGGCGAGCGACAACGGGGCTTGTAGTCGCTCTTTAGCTTTCTGAACCTGTCGTGTGTTTGTTGGTTGTTGTTTCCAGTTCGTGCTCCTGTGTTCTCCTGTAATTATAATCTGGTATTTGTGGATGCTATGTCTTGCTTTATAAAAGCTGGGTTTGCCTCCGTCGAAAAAAAAAGAGAAAAAACAACGGGGCTTGTGACGAGCCCATTTTGAAACTCGATCTGGAGCCAAATGGAGCCCCATTTGTTGATTTGGGCCTCAAATCCACACAAATGCCTTTAATTCGTCACGTGCAAATTGCTCGCCCTCAGGTGTTCTCCATTTGCATTTTGATGGCAACCGAATTAGTAGTAACTTTGCTTCAAACAAAAAGTAGCAACCGGGAAACACGCTCGTTTATTTAATAATTAGAAAAAGGAAAGTAACAATCGCAACTCGAATCAAGATCAATGCACAAACTAGCTGTACATACATACATATATACGGTACACGTCATACCTCAAAGTAGTAGTACTACTGCTAGTAACATTTTTTAGTAGTACTATTTTACATGAAAGATCAACTACAACATATATAGGAGAGTTATACACTTGAGCAAAGCACCTAATGCAAAGAACGATTGACCCGACGATTACTTATTCAGGCTTCAAGCAGCTGGCAGATTCAGCACCGGGATCCATCGGCAAAGGCGACGGCGCGGCGCCAGCGCCGTCGTCCTCCGGGATGCCGACGGGGACGTCGGAGAAGGCGGCGAGCACGCGGCGGATGCTCATGCTCCGCATCGGGCGGAAGCTGAAGGACCTCGCCGTCGTCTTCCCGGCCGGGGCGAAGACGTCGGACGACTTGCGGAGGATGAGGTATACCAGCGCCTGTACCACCGCGAACACGGCCACCTTCACCAGCGCGTCGCCGAGCTCCGGTGGCACCATCGACGACATCGCCTCCACGTTGCCGATTGCTCGCTCGCTAGCGATTGCTTGCAGCTGCCGACGATGGATCGGAGGAGTTAAGATACGCGTATATGGTTTGTGTGCGTGATTTTACTGATTGGCGCTAATGGCGTTCTTGGATGCTTCATGTACGTCGGACGACGGTTTATATAGAGCAGTGAGCCGGTGATGGAGAAGCGTTTGTGTGTAAGGCTTGTACGCAAGCGATAGTGTGTGCTGGGATTTCAGTTTCAGATACGTGTTTGTGTTTGTTCGGCTCGGGTGGTGTCGATCCATCAGATCAGGGGGCGGTGAAGGAAATGAACAAGCCTGCACGTTTGGTTTCCACTACCGAAGCTTGATTAGCATGCTTTGTGTCAGGCTACTCATCTTTGTCTGTCTCTACAGTACCAGTCCAGACCTTGCATTGCGTTGGACGGTTGACGTCTGCCTGAATCCCTGATGATGCATGATAGCTCCAGACGGTTCAGTTAGGACACAGTACAGTTGTAAAGGGCGCGATCGCGCCGTTTTATTTCTTGCTGCCTGGCTGAAACTCAGGAGGACAGAGTGACAGGATAACGTGAGCTCACGTGGCGCGCGGCTATCTAACCGGGTTCCCCGGACGCGGTTCCAGGCAGCTTAGCTAGCTGCCTCTTGCAAGCCAAGCAAATGCCCGATCAGTGCTTTGCAGCGTCGAGAGTCAGTGCTGTCATGCTTGCGAAGCAAGCCCATTGCCGGCCGGATTTCTTTAGCTTGTGCTTTGCAATTTGCAAAAGATCGACCGCGTCCAGGCGGGCCAGTGTTGCGTTTTGTTCTGTTCATGCAAGCGTACGTGGTGAGTAATTAACCGGCCGGGAGGGAGTTACCAGAAAATGTGGTGTCGTCGTGTCACTTTATGCAAATTGGCATGGCAGGCGGCAGCAGGTTCGTCTGTCGACTCCTGGGAACTGGACAAAGGCATGAAAATGTAATGTAACTTAGCAGAGATGTGGCAAAATCATTTAAGTAAATCAAATAGCACGTCAATATTTACTGCACGAGTCGCCTAATAATAAGATTAATTATTAAGTTGCATGCACCAACCAATTCAACCTAAAAGCCAGACGAGCCTCAGACGTAAAATAGGAGCGAGCAACAATTATTTTATTTTAATTACGCTAACCAGAATTCGAACTCGAGACCTCTGGTTCCGATACCATATTGAGTTGCATGCACCAACCAGTTCAACCCAAAAGCTTAAGCTGATGAGGAGAGGTGGACAATTCACTTATATTTCAACATTAATATGCTAAGCTACCGTATCTGCCCGTGCTATGTTTGTGAGCTTGGCTGACTATGTCTCTATTTTAGTAAAATATTAGTTTTAATGGGACTTTAAAACATTTACTGAACAGTTGTCGCTTTGGCCGAGTGGTTAAGGCGTGTGCCTGCTAAGTACATGGGGTTTCCCCGCGAGAGTTCGAATCTCTCAGGCGACGTTTACTTTAAAATGTTATTAATGTCAAAATTAATTTGGATAGTTTAGTTTGGATTTAGATGTGAAACTATTTTTTTTTTTTTGATTTATGGTCAAGGTTAGAAAGTTTGAGTTTGGCTTAAAACAAATCTAATGACATGTTTTCCTTTAAAAACAAAAAAAAATCTAAATGACATGTAGAAAAAAGAGAGTATGAGAATACAATTCAGCATCTGAGACCACCTATAAGGCTATAAGTGACGTGTCATTTCTTATCACTCAGTTCAAGGCACTCAAGTCTAAAAAAGAATGCTTCAGTCTCATCCGAAGGTTTTTCCAAGGGAAACTTAGCAAGATTACATGAACGAAGCAAATAATATAAACAATTATACAACAGAGGTTCTTGTATAAATAATATAAACAGTTATACAACAAGGCTCACCGCTCACCACTAGATGAACAATGCTCCCTTGGAAACATTATTTCGACACACAAAGCCGGATACTTACTGGATTTGGGTAAGCATTTATACAACATTTACAGGAACAAGATTACATGAACGGAGCAAATACAGAGGTTCTTGTATAAATAATATAAACAATTATACAACAAGGCTCATCATGCTAGGTGACTCGAGCGGCGCAACTCTAGCCCGCCGCCAGCCCGCTCCCTAGCTTCATCTCGTCTCGCCGCCGGAGGGGGCTGCCAGGAAGCCCGCGCGGCCCCCCAGGAAGGTGGCAGCGAGGCCTTCCGTCTTAGCTGTGCGGGCTCCTGCGCGGGGCGGCGCGGCATAGGAGTGTCGCCATGGCGGCCCGGCGCGGTGGAGGTGAGGTCCGGCGCGCGGCATGGTGGTTCGGCGCGGTGGTGGCGTGGCCCGCGCTCGACTGGTGGAGGCGCGCCGGAGGTGGAGTGGGTGAGGGGCGCGGCGGAAGTGGAGGTGATGCTCCCATGGTGGCCGGCGGCGGGATCCGGCCTACAATGCCGGGACCTGCCTCCCTTCGGTCGGATCTTGCCCGCTCTCGGCCGGATCTGGTGAAGGGGCGGCGTGGTAGTGCCACGGCGGCCGGCGGCGGGTTCCGGCCTCAACGCCGGGACTTGTCTCCCTTCGGCCTCAACGTCGGGTCGCAGTGGCCCTAGGCCCGGATCCGGCGGCTGAAGCTCGCGGCGCCGTGGCGCGGCATGGAGGCTGCTGCTCGCCGATTCCTTGCTGGCGGCTGTAGCACACGGCGACAGCGGCGGCGGCTCTGAACACCGGCGCTGGGAGCCGGAACCGGTCTTCTCCAGGCCTAATCTGGTACTCCTGAGGTGGTCAACGCTGCGGCTGGGGCGGTTCGGGTGGGCGCGTGCTTCCCGACCGTCTAGATGCGGCCGTGTCTCCCCGTCCGCTGGATCCGGCCTCGACAGCGAGGTACGACGAAGGTGAGCAGGGACGGCACGATTCCATGGCTCCTTATTTGTTTGTGTTGGATGTGGGCAAGCACCGGCGAAAGCCATGTCGGAGTGCCGGCAAGACGACGGCGGCGCTTCCGGGCGTCGTCTCCCTCCTTGGAGGCGTTGTCATCGTGCTGCTCTCACTCCGGCCGACTGCAATGGAGAGTTGGCTGTGCTGTGGTAGCGTGGCCGACGACGGCTTTCTTGGATTAGTGCCAGTGATGCTGTGGTGGTGTGTCTGGCAGTAGCCAAGCTGGGGCACCAGTGGCGCCATGGTGGCGTGGCCGGAGGAACCCGACTGCTTCTTGGAGGCCAAGAGGTCATGGCTCTGTGCGGCGCAAGGAAGGCAACAGCAAGGGGACGCGGAGGTGGTGGTAGTGGTTGGAGAGGCTCGTGTCGAGGTCCCAATCCGACCGAGCGAGGTGAAGGGCAAGGTATATTGTATCTCTGAAGCTTCATGTTCGTTCCCTTGGGGCAGCTGAGATTTCGGCGGCGGCGAGATGAAGGCGGGAATGTGGAGTGGCTCGGTTGTACCATGTCGCTCCCGACGGAGGAGAATGCTCGGGACCTCGGAGATCCAAGGAGTGGTCCCATAGTTGAGTGGTAGTTGCAGCTTGTGTCGATGTCCCAATCTGACCAAGCAAGGAGTTTTTAGTTGTCTTGGAGATCCGGATCCGGGGTGTAGCTTCGTCTGTTCGGTGTGTTTGGTGCAACTGGGGATGCTCTTCTGTTTCTGCCCAAGTTTGGTCGTGGCTAAGAGTTCGGCGATCAAGCACGCATCGCATGAAGACGAAGGGACTCTTCGGCCAAATTGTGGTTAGTTGAGTAGATAGTTGAGTATTTGGAAGTTAAGTAGAGTCCAGTTGGCGCTCTTGCGACGCGAGTTAAGTTGTCTTGGTACCTAGGTGTGTAGTTAGAGTAGGATACCCTCCATATGGTTTTTGCCTAGTTTCCACTGTAAAAACTGGGCGGGACACTTGCTTTCTTTTTTCTTTATTCGTCTAATAGAAATCGCAGCAAAGCTTTTACCGTCCTTTCTAAAAGAAAAACAAGGCTCATCATTAGATGAACAATGCTCCCTTGGAAACATTATTTCGACACACAAAGGCGGTATTTGGTAACTGTTTATACACCATTTACCGGAACAAGATTACATGAACGGAGTAAATACAGAGGCTCTTGTATAAAAAAATATAAATAATTATACAACAAGGCTCATCACTAGATGAGCAATGCTAATTGGCATTTCTTTTCTATTTCTTTTTGCCAGAATTCAGTTTTCCTATGAGTTACCTTTTGAGCCATTTTCTAAAGAGTTGCAGTCTACAACAAGCTTCTCGCCCCTTTTATTGTGTCACAAATCACAAGGATGAAGTCTCTCCTGATCTTACCAACTTAGCTCTTATCTCCGCGTTCTCCCTTTGCAATCGCTCAACCTCAGCCTTCAGCATGGCGTTGTCAAGCCGTAAGCTTTCTACTTCCCCTTCGAGAGTACCATGTTCTCCCTAAAGGAAGCACATGCCAACAAAAATACCATCATAAGAGAAAGAAATTGTTGAGGTTGGCATTCGCAAATTATATTGTACTTTAACTAAGGGGTTGATTCTTGCCATATATGGTGCTTACATTCTCCTGTTCTTGAGTGACAGGTAAAGATGGGAACTGTCCGGTGTATGGCGCACCAAGCAAGACCTCCCTGATGACTTCATGTGCCGCCAAGCTGTCGATCCCCATGTTCTCATAACTCCAAAATGCACCTAGTGTTCCCAGAAACCCTTCATGGCATAGAAATGTCGTCTGGACTTGACCTTTGGACCTGGAAACAAACAACAAAAGGAGGTAAGGAACCATTGACTTAGTGGACGAGAAGCAATGCAGTCATGATGCTGGATTACAAATTTATGCACATTACAATAATATTGATCACTGTATCTTAATTAATTTCTTACCAATATTTTAGGGAACGGGAAATCTTATCCATAGTCTTTTCATGACCACAGACGTAAGCACCTCGGAAGAAAATTCTCTTCAGGCCTGAAAGATTAGCCACAAAGTAGGCTATCTAGAAGAGAGGTACATATAAGATCAGGGTAACTGATAAATGATACATAGTCACATAGATACCACAATATCCATAAAGAGAATACCTGTCCAATGTTGTACGTGAAAGAATTCAGTAGGGCTGCAGCAAGATCCTCTACTTTGTACTCAGAAAGTTTGCTTGAGCTCGCTTTTCCAAAGCTAGCTGCAGTAGTGGATGCTGGAAGACCCATCTGACAAACAGAAAAAAGAACTGATGGAAATAATGATAGCTAATCATTACAATTTGTCCCATGATGCTCAAATGCAAAAGTATTGCAATACTAATTGTGCATACATCTATCAAAAAGTTGATAGAATTTTATGCATGATGGTTCAAAAACCTAAGCTCATACGCTTGAGTTTCATAACATTCATGATAAGTACACCAAATACCTAAAGTCAAATCATATATAAGTAGGCATTGATTCAACATTTAAAAAACAGTGATATAAGTAGGAGTATGTATATAAATGCAAACTGAAAGCATGTTATTTAACATGTCCTGTTGGATGGAAACAGCTGTAGTTCAATTAAGACCAGGATGAGGGTTTCATGAACCTGCTGCAATGTGCTACATTTTTTATTTTATTTTCCTTCTCCAGAATAGATTACCTCTCAGGTCATCAATCGACATAAGCAGTGTGATACTCATAAATATTTGCTTTGTTAGAACTACTAAAACAGATGTCGCGTATTATCAAAAAAATCCACACAAGAGGTCAACTTTTCAAAGAATGGATAAGCAGTGTGATACTCAATTTTTCTTTGTTGGAACTAGTAAGATAGATGTTGCATTGTTGCATATTACCAAAAAAAAGTCACATACAAGAGGTCAAGTTTTCAAATAATGGATAAGTACCTTCGGATAACCTTCTTCCCCATATATGTCCCCAACAGTCAAGTCGACGGACAAATTATTGCCCCTCTGGCTCAACTCCAAGAATTCTTCATAGCTAAAAGAAAAAAAATAATTTTCTAACCAAAAGGAAGTCTTATACCATTAATCAAATGTCTTAACTAAAAGGAAGTATAATAATCCTTGAAGAGGCACACCTGTGGGACCTTGCAGATGGTCTTGCCCATCTAGAGGTCGCTAATAGATAATAAGATGATGGTGTTTGTTGGGTTGGGTCGTGATTTGATGTAAAAGGCGTGATTTGATGTAAAGGCGCATTTGTTTCTAGTATGATGAGTTTGTAAGAGTGTGTTTGTGCGAACGTGCTGGGTGTGTTATAATGTACTCCCTCCATTCCAAATTGTAGTTCACTTTGACTTTTTCGGTGCATGCATTTTGTTATGTATCTAGACATATTATTTATCTAGGTACATAGCAAAATGCATGCACCAAAAAAGTCAAAACGAATTACAATTTGGAACGGAGGGAGTATTTATTATCTCCTTAATGCAAAGGTATACAGCTCTACTATGTATTCTACAAAAAAGGAAGGCTTATACCACTAATTGGATTGGATAGTACCTTGAACAACCAGTCAATAGCCTGGCAAGACCAAGGATAGTACCACCGCCTAAATGGGATCCTATAATTCTTTCAAACTTTCCCTTACCAATCACCTGTTCATAAAAGTATGTTGCTGATAACAAGATATTTGAAAGCACATTGTTGATAACAGCTGATCTGTGAAGAATATAGAAAGAGAAGCAGTATACTGGAGAACCTCTATCATGCTGACACCTGATCCAATATTTACAAGGAGGTAAGGAAATATGTTGCTATCACTCTCTTCATCTGCTGATGTCCCATCAACAGGTGCTGATTCGTGACGAGGCTCCTGTATGAACAAAAAAAGGTAGATCAGGGAAAATACCACATTTTAGCTTGACAAACATAACTCGCTATATGTAGAACCTACATTGAACATATGCCTCTGTAATCGTCATCTATGTTGGGGGCGTACCCAGTGCCGTAGGCTCCCGCGCTGTGCGGGGTCTGGGGAAGGGATTTCTGCGCCAAGCCATACCCGCACATAATGTGCGGAGGCCGGGGCTCGAACCCTGGACCTTCCGGTAACAGACGGTAAGACACTACCGCTGCACCAGGGCCGCCCTTCAATCGTCATCTATGTTGAATACAGAAAAAGTTCATAAAACATTAAAAAATGGAGGAGGTGAAGGCCAGCCCTCAAATTCTGGTTTACTTTACCTTTTCTTCTCAAAACGCAGGACAATTGTATATCATTCATTAAGAAGAAGAAAGGAGAGTGACATAAAATACACAAGCAACACCCACCACAGCCACACCCAAATAATGCTTAGTTACATTCGCGCCCATTGCAGAAAAACACACTATGGCGACCACTTCTAAATGTGCTAATGACAAGCTGAATGTTCGGATTGGCTCCATTGAACACACAGTTATGACATTTCCACAACATCCAGCCCCCCAAAGTAATTAGCGAATTCAAACCTTGCTTCACTTCCCCGAGGAACAAAGCATAACTCTCAGCCACTGATCAAAGGAACCCTTGATTGTAATGTTGGTTCACTTTAGCATGCACGGAACTTGTTTGTACTGGTGGATAGAAGCATTTTCATCGTACATAGAGGAGCACAAGATTGAAATTTCATGTGCTTAGGGCAATGATAAGCATGTTGAGAATATCTTTGTTGAAACTCACCTCCTCAAGAGTAAGATTTTTGCAACTGGGATCCCCATAACTCATCAAGGCACCAAGTGCTCCCAAATACCCTTCATGTCGCAAAAATACTGCTTGCATTTGGCTTTGTGACCTGATCAATGATAGACCAGATATGCTTAGATTCTTACCACCATAGACTAAAAATCCTACTCAAAGCAATTTTGAACACAGAATCTTCATAGTGCTAAAGCTAGAGATTCAGAGACAGGAACTGAAATATAATATTCATTTTTCTCCTTTTCATATTAATAAATGTATATATATAGATTAATTGCAGACAAAATGTACATACACCAGAAATGCTTACCAGAAATCAATTGCATAAGAAATATTTTCCATTGTGCTTTTGTGTCCTCGTATATACGATCCACCGAAAAAGACCCTTGGGAGGCCCAAAAGTGATGCAACAAGGAAAGCAATCTGATGGACAACTACCATGAGTTGATAACAGTAATATAAAATAGCAAAAATAGGTGAAACGCAATATTGAACCGTCGATGACAGTGCTCCTATCTTGTTGGAGCCCATTTACAAAACTAGTTCATATGTGAATCTTTCTATCGAACCATCTCACACAATAAAAATAAGTGAGCATACTTCCATTCTCACCACTCAAGTTTAGCAAGAGGGGTTGTTATACATAAACAACAAGTGAATAATATCTATAATTATAATAATATTTATTACAATAAAGAATACTGGGTGTCATAAGATGCAAATAGCTAACATAATGTATTCTTCTTCCCCTCCCCCATCCCCCCACCTCCCAGCCACAATATCCTCATTCCATGGTTAGAAGTCTAAATTCATAACAAGCAGACAGGCAGGAAAAAAAGGAACTCACTTGTGCAATGTTGTAGGTAAAGGCACTCAACAATGTGGACGCGATGTCTTCAGACTTGTAATCTGCCAGCTTCTTCCCAGAAGTAATAACTTTCCCAAAGCTAGAAGCAAGAGTTGATGTTGAAAGTCCTTGCTGGCACATATAAGAAAAGGATAGAACCATCGATGAGGACTGATGCTCCATCATGAGAGGTGAAAGGATAGATACTATTA
>CM041638.1:36201570-36290641 GCA_023333625.1 Bothriochloa decipiens
CCAAGCGCCAGCCGGTCGTCTCCCGCTCCAGTGCCGAGGCGGAGTACCGCGTTGTCGCTAACGGCGTGGCTGAGGCTTCCTGGCTCCGGCAGCTTCTCGTCGAGCTTCAGCCCTCTCTCCCGGAGCACGCTGGTCTACTGCGACAATGTCAGTGCGGTGCCTCTCCACCAACCCTGTGCAGCACCAGCGGACCAAGCATGTGGAGATCGATCTCCACTTCGTCCGGGATCGGGTCGCCATTGGCGATGTTCGGGTTCTCCACGTCTCGACCACCTCCCAGTTCGCCGACATCTTCACCAAAGGTCTCCCGTCCTCGACCTTCGCCGAGTTCCGCTCCAGCCTCAACATCACCGGCGGCTAGTTGCGACTGTGGGGGGGCTCGTGTGTTGTTGTTGCTTCTCTTCATTCATGTCCAGTCTGTAAACTCCGCTGCGCCGGTAGTTCAGACTGCGGGGGGGTGTTGGAGTATATGAGGTTTAGGCCCATGAGGCCCATGTATGTCTATATAGCTACCCTCCCTAGGGTTAGCCCATAATGGAAAATCATTCACTATAACAGGTATAAACCTGCGGTATCTTTATATGTTTACAATCATATTGATTCACAAGAATAAGAAACCAAGCATATGCTACAGGAAATCATTTGTTAGGTGGAACTTTATTTTCCATTATTGATTCTCATTGCATTTTGTACCATCAACTATGAAGTATGAATTCTGTAGCTTGTTATATAACTAATTCATAAAGTGATACAGGAGTGGATAAGAGTTTGCTATATAAGGATTATCCAATAAAACAATTGAATCATTCTCATATTCTTTTTCCCTGGTGTGCTATTAGCTACAATAGTCATCCTTAGAGCATCTTCTAGAGTCTCTAAATCTCACTCTATAAATCATCATTTGAGAGCCATTTGTATAAAAATCATTTCTATATTTTTTCACTCAACAACAACTTTCCTGTATCTTATGCGCACTCTACATAGTCATTCTCGCTCTCTATCTTTGGCTAGCAGAAATCCAGAATAGAGGATGGTTATATTTAGATAAGCAATTAAATCAGCTGTTGGAGAGTACTTTTTGTTAGACAATAATTTGCTGCCATCTCATCTCTCTTGTCACAGCATGGTCGAGGCCATGCCCTTATTTTTTCTGTAGCAGCATGGCAGTAGGTCGTGCAAACAGTAGAAGTACATCAGCCACGTCCTGGCTGATTTTAGCATAGTACTAGGAGTAGTTGAGTACTGTATCCATGCCTCGCTTGTCCCCGGTAGAGGGTGGAGGTTTGTATATAAATTCTAAGCAATGCAATGGAAAGGGTAGCTTCTTTGCCACCATATTCAGGCTCTATCTTTCGGCCAACGCTGAGCAGAGGGTGTGCTGTGTGTGTGAGTTTTGGAGCTCGGCTCATCTTCTTTCTTGGTGCAGGGAGGAACTCGAGGGGTAGGGTCGAGCAGGTGTTGCTCGCCCCGTCGATGCTAGGTTCTAGCGCCAACACTTTTCTATCAAAATCTCTATTCCTAACAATTAGGAAGGATAGAGTCTCTTGGGGTTGCTCTTATCGCTCAACGACCAAGAGGCCATGGAATTCAATGGTGGAAACCCCACAAATGAAGCGTCAAGGATTATATTCTGATAGTCAGGATACTGAAATAAATAAAGAATTAAACCATTAAGAAAAACTACCTTCTCCGGCTGCAATAAGGGACAAAGCATGTGCAGGAGACAACACCACTTCTTCTTTTATGCCCTCAACAAATGTTCCCTGGTAATAAACAATCCATTATTGCACTGTCAAAACCATGATATGCCATAGTCATATTCAGGAATTTGCAGCCTATGAGTTAGTTGCCATGAAAATCAATCTGAGATTCTATTCAAATTCATATTTGAATCTCACTAGTAGACTGTTGTATGTATAGACTTCAGATACTAATGAAAATATGTCAAACCTGAAGATCCTCCCTAATCCGTAAGTTCTGACCTGAAGGTTCAAGAAGATCGTTGACAACCTATAAAACATGATCCTCTCAATCAATGCAATATAAAGAAAAGAAGATGAATCATATGCAATTCAGTTGATAAGTTGATGAACGGTAGTTACAACAGTCAGTGAGTTCAAACAACATAACGACATTCAGAGATGAATTTCAGGCACGTAGGTCATAACATGCAATTCCTAACTCTGCACAAAAGCATCAGTAAACAAGGCAGGCATTTTGTTTCTATCAAAATGTTACTGCAAAATTACTAGCAACATGGATCAGTGAACTCCTAAATCATGCTTCTATTCCATGCTAGTACCAATGAGATACCATATAAGTCATAAGTCATGTTGATGAATAAAAAAAATTCTACAAACCCTTCTCACCAACTTGGTAGTGCTTTCTTTTCCCAAGGTTCTGAAGCTATGAGCAGAAGAAAAATAAAAACTGCATTAACCTCTAATATTGTTATGCTACAATTTATTCTGGAAAGTAAACCTTGGTGGGTTTGGCACCATTAAAACAATCAAAGGGCACAAACATGAAAGCCCCTCCCCACCTTATCCTTTGCCCTCAGTTTACTAGTATGACCATAAGAGTAAGCATAATTAGGGATGACTGACCTCATTATAGATTTCCAAGTATGATACACGGAGAAGAAACTCTCGGTTTGGAGTCTGCAGAAAAATAATTGGGTCAAGATGCTAGTGAATAGGCCATCAATCATGTAAAACCAAAGACTTGAAAGAAGATGTTGATGTCAAACAATACCTCTTGTATTATACTAAATGCATCTTTCACAGCCAAAGGTATGATCCCTGGGGATCTTTGATCTCCCTGCTCATAAAAATAGTGTAAATTGAGAAAGTAAGAAATGTTTCCTTTTTTTCTCGAACGCACAATAGATCTGTGTCATTGTATTAAGAAGAAAATCGGTCCAAATGCAAGCCATCGAACGGCAATATAGGAAATGTTTTCAACCATGTACACACTAAAGTTAATTCAAAGTTGGGAAAGAGAAATGCTGTCAACAAACAATATGCTCAAGGCAAAGACAACAGCTATCTTGTTTTAGTAAAGGGACATCTCACAGATCATCAAGCCAAAAACTATACAGGAGCAGTAAGAACACATGATGTTACAAAAAAAACAAAAGGCTGAAAACATCACCAGATCTATATGTGACATGGAGGCCAACCATTAGATTGCACCCATGGGAAGTATACAAGAAAGCAACTTAACAAAAGGTTTAAAGTGTGCCTATTTTACTCCGGGTTTTTGCATGTTAAATGGTAGCATGAAGCATACTTCAAAGCACAGGACTAGAAACATACACTCTACAGAAGTAAAACTAAGTAAAGAAAAGATATTGCAATAAGTTTTCCCACATGCATTGTATGTGTCTTCCCACTGCTTGTAACTCCATATGCGAATATTGTACCTGTGACAGTGAAGCGAAAATTATCAACAAATGAAAGGAGACTATTCAGGAACAATAACAAAACAAGCGTGTCATGATCTCATAAACTCTGTACAAAAACTCTAGAAGCATTTTCAATCAATGAATTTTCACATGAATTGACATTGTGCACAGCACAGATTCCATGACCTGCCCTAAAAATTTAGTAAAAAGCAATCTAACAAATCAAAAACTGTAGTTAGCTCAAAAGTTGTCCAGTAAATGACATTGATCCTCATAAGCATATTAGACTGAAGAACGTTATTCAAAGGGAAAATACTATATGGAGGAGAGCAGAGAACAGAACTTCAATTACCATTTATTCCCTCCATGGCACCACTAATAACATGCAGAGCTGCAGCATCATATACGTGTCGGGTTGTTGTAGTCGGTCCGAAGACTCGATCTGCATAGGAATTTCATATTAGCGTAAGAAGAAGAAAAATTAAGTGAAAAGAAAGAAGCAACATGATTTTTTTCCCCATCTGTATGTGATATTTAAGTATTGTCTTCCATACTAAAATTATAAAGTCGAGTAATATAGCCACGTGAACCTGACCAGTAGATGTTAATTCTTGGCCTCAAGAAATGCATTCACGTGCCACATCCCCACTAGTCAGACTCATATAAGTCACAAAAAAACTCTCCTCAACCAAAGGAAGTGTAGCATCTTGTGATGATACAAACTCGCATTTCCATTGATGGAACCCATCAAACCGCAAACCAGCATCCATACGCGTAACTATAATGCTTTGATAACAGAAGTGTCCATCCATCCCTGGAAAACCCGGAACAGGGTATCGGGCACATACCGTACGCGTAAGCGATGCTGTGATTCTGCTCGCTCCGCACAATGGTGTCCCCATCCGCGTACCAGGCGATCTCTTCCCCCAGCCGAACCTCCCGCGAGCTTAGCACACGCAGAATGAAAGAAAAAACACCGACGAAATCAATCCGCATTGCCTCGATTAACCCGAACAAATTGCAGCCACATGCGGCGAAGCAGGGGCACCCAACCAAACCTGAGCGGCCGGAAGCGGACGGTGACGGTCACGCTCTCCTTGGCCTCGGTCGCGTCGAGCGGCGGGAACTCCGCCGGCGCCGGGGAAGCATTCCGGTGCCGCGACGCCATGGCGGCCGCCGCGAGAGCGGAGACCTAGCGGAGCGTGGTGGAGCTCGCCATTGGCGCGGGCGCGGGCGCGGGCGCGGGTGTAAACCGCAGGCGAGGCGAGGCGAGGCGCGCGGGTGCGCTGCGGGTCGTCGTTTCGGTTGGGCTCTCGGCTTTCGCTTGGCTTTGAAGCGATTACGGAGGAGAGAGCCGGGGGTCCGGGGAGCGGGTGGAAAGCGCCTTTGTTTCTAGAAGGACACTGCCTTTTGGTTAATTTTTTCAACCGCTTTTCTCGGCTTCTTTTATTTTATGCGGACTAGTGGCGGAGTGTTCTGGGCCCAGCTGTTGTTTTTTTAGCCTGGACCCATAACACACTCACACCACCACACACCTTAGAAACTGCACGAAATAAATTTGGGAATAACCCCTACGCGACACCCATTTGTCCCAACTAGGAATCGAACGTGGGTGGACACGCTCCACAGCCAGAGACGCTGCCACCGTGCAACCCAGCTGTTGTTGGTGGCACCATATACGCGGTTCATCGAATTCTCAAAGAAAAAATATATACATGGTTCTAGAGATACAGGATTCTAGACAATTCTAAAAAAACTATTTTATTTATATTTATATTTATATGAATGAAACTATCTTAATTAATTTTGTGAAAGACACATTAACGTGGACAATGAAATGTGGATGTAGAAATAATTATTATATTTATATGTGTTAGTTGGCTATAATTACAAGTTTAATGGATTATTGACGCGCACGAATAGCTTGAATATTGAGAGAAATTTTGTAAGTTCTAGTGGATTGTTGATATGGATAGCTTACATGGTGAGAGAAATCTCTAGCGAAGTTTAGCTTTATAAAAATATATATAGGACTTTGCCAGCAATAAAGAGTTGGAGTTGATTAGTTGATTTGATTTTATTATTTTTTTAGTTATAAAGACTGAATAATAAATTCTACACATGACAAAACTTTGGTGATAAAGAACCAAAGCACATGGAGTACCATCAAAATCTTTGTTGTTGTAATAATCACTTAGCTTGTAAATAAATACCTTTCTCAAATGCG
Organism: Bothriochloa decipiens; assembly: GCA_023333625.1. Lineage (NCBI taxonomy): Eukaryota > Viridiplantae > Streptophyta > Magnoliopsida > Poales > Poaceae > Bothriochloa > Bothriochloa decipiens. The sequence continues at coordinate 36,207,204 of CM041638.1, forward strand.
AAAAAGACATACTTGGATCATATTGGGATTATTATTGGATTGTTAATGAAATTATGGTAGTCTTATTATAGATTGCACTTTACAATAATCTAGATTGTTTGGATCCCTAGATTATAGTGATGGATTAGAGGGTCTCGTCTTGTGAGCACCTAGTCTCCTATTAGTATGTTCGAGATGTATTATAGAATTGTAATAATCCATTCATTAGATTATTATAATCTAACCTACAATCTTAAGTGTTTGGATTACTTGCCTATGATTTATCTATTACTGTAATTCAATTGTGATCCAAACAGGGTTAGAGAGAAGCAAACTCATGCATGATGATCTTTATTTTACCACGGTATTGGAAAGTTCACGCATTCAATTAGTTCTTATGGGAGCTCCTCATAGGAATGCACTTGCAAAGGCCAATCTCTCAGTGAAGTAACTTTGTAGAAAGCTCATGGGCCTTCCCCATGTGGGGTCTCTATGTGACCTCTTCCAAACCCTTCTTCATCGTCTTCACCATATAGAACTTCAGCCAAAACACAGAGGGCCTCTCCTCCCTCTTACGATGTTGGCAGCCACGCCATAAACTTGGTTGATATGATCTTACAAGATTACAAGCTCTAGATGTAGAAATTTGGTGCATGTAGCCAACAGCAAGAGGTATTCAAATTTTACTAAACACTAAGTTAAACCTAGAGCAAACATTAAAGCAACTTCAACTAGCCTAAGCACTATTCTGAACAGTATAGCTAATCACTTAATCTTCTTTTAAGCGGTATGGTGCATAAAGCATAAATGTATGATCTCAACTCAAATACAGCTTCCTCAAGCTCATGCACACTCCAAATGGCTAGCCAAGGGGTATACATAGGCCCCAAACTTAGGAGATAGCTAGCTCTTGGCACAATATACCAAAAAGTGCTCCAACGGTCATCATCAAAATGCACACATCCATATATCGAATAGTCCAGTGTGTAAATGCATAATGCACCTTGAATGGCTATATTTAACACCTCTGATGACTATCTGACATCAATTTACAATGATCTGGTGTTCTTTATTTTTCATCTGCCTAACCATTTGTTGCATTTCAATATATAGTTAGCTTTAATTCCTCATCTAGCCTAAAAATTGTAGTCTATGAGGGGCAAACCAAAATTGCCCACCAAATATTATGATTGCCATAGCCATGTGGTCGTTAAAAAATTTTGTTCAAAAACCGAATGAAATTCAATAGGCACGAAAATAAACCTTGATAATTGTCCAAACAAATGTGATGATAGTAACCTTACTAAGTAATAATGTCGCTACAAAATACACATTAGTCATTATGATTATATATGCTATCATTAATTAGTAAAATAAAATTAGGGATCTACATGCTTTCTACATTAATTGAAAGGTGATTAGTAACCATCTACTCCCTTAGTTTCAAATTACATTATATTTTTATTAGTAAGTATTTATACACGGTGTATATCTAAGTGCATAATAAAAGCAATATAGGTAGCAAGGAAATGTTGTGAAATATTTGAATGTCTGCCGAATTGGTAAAAGTGAATGAGGGTAAGGTATTTGAACAATTTGGTAACACAACTAATAGTATAATCAGAGTTCCTAGAGATAGACTAGCTTTAGCACCTAAGAAACTTATCCTAATTGTTTGTTGATCCACTCATTTGTGACCCACAAACTACACTAGTTAGTTTGGGAGTGAAATAAATGGAGAAGAACTAGGTTGTCTCATGAGGATAGCAAAAGTGTTGGAATTCAAGAACTGCATGAAGAAAAGTACTTTTTTATGACCTATTCTACACTATATTTGTAGCTCTTGCGATGAACAACGCCAAGGTCACAATCTTGATGAAGAAGCAAGGGATTTATTACGTGGACCATTAGATAGAATATTAACTACATGACAATACATCGAAAAGGAATCATTTGATCGATCAGAAACAATATTAGCTAAATCTCTTGTGTACTCATGAAAATGGATCAGGTATGAAAGAAAATCACTAATATCATATTTGTTTTCATATTTATGTCCAGATTCAGATATAAATACGGATAGTGTCAACCATGCAGGATAGGATATGATTGGATATCGACATTATAAATATGAGATTTGAGCATTCAGATACGATATGGTTTTGGATGCTGAATATTCGGACTCATATACGGACAGTTTAAACCCTTCTAAACGAATTCGGTCTCGAATATGGTCGGAGAATATCCATACCATTTTCATCCATACTCTTATGATGTGTGTTTACATGTGAGGGAGTGGGTCTATTTATAATCTTATGGGGAGTAGGTGCATGCTACTCAAAAGTGGAGCAGGGGCTACTCTAATATGGAGTAGGATTCAAGTTGAAGTTTACTCGATCGATGTGCTCACATGCCTCCATTTGGCCACCAAAGAAAGATGGGTTGATTTGGAAAAATTGCCAAGTAAACCAACACCCTATTGCTCCCATTTGTGCAAGCCACCTTCCTTGGGATCTATGGTGTTAAAAAAGCTTTGGACCAAGTTTGATAGGGTTTGGTGTCAGTGTTGTCTCGACCGACCCATGTCCCTGACTTCCCTCTCTCCCGTTCAATGCGACTCATGTCATGATCTTCTGGAAGACGTAACTTTCTCGTGTGGACTCTGAATTGGGTGATCTAAAACTCCATTTCATGTATCTTAATTTATAAGATATTGGACATGATGAGGTAATATATGACATTTTAGATTATTTGTAGTGATGTCCACTTGAATGCCATCTCAATCCTGTCTTTGCACATATTCTCCTTAGTGTCTTCTCATGTACATTTGAAGCATATCCTGCAAAACACTTAGAACCACCAAAACTTGGAACTCATTAGAATTAAGCCCTATGACTATGGTTTATGCCTCAAACTAAGCATGGTTGATGGTATGAAATATTAGTTAGTGACCATCAACAATCATGTTTAGCATTGCCCATGCCTTCTAGATTGGTTTCTCTCCTTCAAACAAAAATGATCCTTGGTGTAATAGCGAACACAATGTAGTCAGATATGGGAAATTGTTCACCCATTCCTCATAATTTCGATCTCCTTCTCTCTTTTCTTCTTCCTCTCAAAGACTCTAGGTCCCAATATGGTGATTCTAGGGTTTTAGTGTTTTATGAGCACATATATTGTGACTAACATTTGTGTTTGTTGTGGTGTATGCAATTAAGTTAGTCAAAATGAAAATGGCCCACAAGTGTATTAACACCAAGACTTGGTTCATGATTAAATCAAGCATGGCGCAAAGGATATTTGTGAAGACTAAATACACGATAGAGCGAACATAGGCTGCTTACATGGGGTGCATTCTCTAATATGACATTTTTGTTTTTCCTTTGGTCGTGCTATTATGGGGTCCAAGACATTCAACTTGAGAGAGTCAAAGCTAGGGCTTGTGGATACACAAGATGTTAACTTTCACTCAAGTTGACTATGGTACCGTAAGTGGCCCCATTGAGATGGTTTCAAGTCAAGAATCTCAAATAAAGTCAGATGCACAAAATGATGACCTTGTTCCCTAGCATAGTGTCGAGTGGTATTGTTTTCTAAGTAGAAGTGACTTTGGCCCAGTGACCATGTGATGAGCATCGTATGACTAGGTTGGGCTATATGAACTAGTGTGTGTAGTATAATCTGACTATGTGACTGGATCACCCCGTGAAAGTCTAACTTAGTTTAGCGACTCATTGGCATGGTTACTGAAGTACAATGTATGATTTTCATGAGGATTGTGTGATCTCATGGCAAATCGTCTATTGGGCCAACCATTAGAGACGATGTCCAAAGGTGGGCCATGTAAGTTGGTTGTATCAATCAAGAAATCATTTTACAAAGGAGGTTGGTTTTATATGGTCCACTTCTAAAAAATATTTTAGGATTTAAAAAATTGTGCTAAATAATAGAAAGAAGTTAATCCCAAGACAAGCTCACTATCTAAGCAATATTAGCATTTACTCACATGTGCCTTTTGTAGGATGAGGTCCCGACATTGTATCTCCATCAGCGTGCAAGTCTTCTTTATCATCCCACTATACATTCATTTATTTTTTTTGTTGCTTTAGAAGGTTTCAAAGGTGCAATCACCGTGAAGTAAAAAAAAATGTTTTACCACAATCCCATATTATTTTCTTACTCTTAACATTCCAACAATGCAATCGTTCGAGGGCGCTACTTGTAACACCCCTGATGTTATATTAACTAAAACATGTCATGTCATCATATGCATTGCAAAGCATTTATGTTTAAGTCAATCTTAATGTGCATCAACTAAAACAAGTTTATATTTCATAAGTTAGTTGTGTTTCTGGAATGTTTTGTCACATGAAATCATAAAACCCTACTTTCGAATGTAATCTAAAATACTTGGTTTATATTCTATGTACTTGAGATGTAAACCGTGTTTACACTAGTGTCAAGCATAGTGTATAAATCTAAGTCCAACCCTTAAAAATGATTTCCATATTTGAAGTTGAATTTGGATTTCAAAGCTTATTTCCAAGACTTGCGATTCAAATTTAAATTCAAATTAGAAAGCTATAAAAATATTTTTCAAAAGTTAACTTGGTCAACCAAGGGTGTCATTGGGTCATTGACCTAAAAATATCCTTGGATGATGTTTAAGATCACTAATAACCAACTAATTAATTTAGAAACCAAATCAAGTTTGAGTTCAGTTTCAAAAGCCATTTATTTCAAAATCTTGTTTTATCCCCTTTTCTATATTTTAAAATTTATAAATAATTTGGAGATACTCTCAAAACATAGTTTGTAGATCTTGACAAGATATACAAGTTTGGTATTCAAAGTTTTTCAAGTTTTCAAAAAGAATTTCAAATGAATTTGAAAATACAATTTTCCAGCATTTGTCCCCCTTTTGATTTTAAAACCATAATTCAAACATAGTTTTGTTTGGTTTGAAAAAACTTTCTATATGAAAAATGTTTGGTTTAAAAAGTTGAACATTCCATAGTTTTGAATATTTTCAAGTTTTATTGAAAAATTAAAAGTAATTTTAAATATTTGTTTCTAGGGTTTTGTTCCCCTTTTGAATTTAAATTTATATTTCAAAAACTATATAGAATTTAAAAATATTTGTTAAATGAAAAATGTAGCTCTTGAAAAGTTATGCAAACTTTATTTTTGAAGATTTTCATGTTGCTATGAAAAATCTGGAGTAATTTGAGATTTTTCTGGGTGACATCACTGGTTACTGTAATTGCTGACGTCATCGCCTTCAATTCCCCTCTGTTCATCGCCGCCGCCGTGGCCGTCGCGCACATGTCGCCCGTCCTCACACGCGAAGCATCACCGCTCCGTGTCGCCCGTCCATTCCTCGCCGTTGGACTATAAATGAAGGTCGGCCATCACCGTTTCCCTTCTTCTTCTTCTCTGCTTCACCGTAGACGACTGTCCTCCGCCGTCGAAATTCGCCACCACCGAGCATGCACCGCCTCCATTTTTTTCTCCATCAGTTTCGCCTCGTTCTTGCGATCGCGTAGAGCCCAGCAGTGCAAGCCCTCGTCGCCCGTAGCGCCGTCTCGTCGTTGTCTTCCTCACGGCCGGTCGCCGAGCCGCCGTGACTTCGCCCTTGATCCTCGTCCGTGTTCATTTTCTCAATTCTTTTGGCAGTCATGGTCGCTTTGATCTGCTGCACCTGATGCTCCCTTCATTCCCTCGTTTGGTGGACAGGACACGCCGTGACGCCGTTCTTGCCACCGGAGCACCGCCGCCGCCATCATCGCCGCCGTCTGCAGCTCGACTCAGCCACTCCGAGCCTTCATCTTCGAGCGCACCAGATCCGCGGTGAGCTCCTGCACCCCTCCATACCCTCACCTTCACCTCTATCGCGTCGTAGTGTCCGGCCGCCGTGGCTCGCCGCCGGCATGGCTTTGCCAGCGCCGCCGCGCGCATAACAGTCGGGGACCAGAGCCGATTCAGGCTCGATTGAGTTGCGCACTGCGTTCGTGTTGTCGTGGTGGAGCTTTTCGTGTCCTCTTTGTCGCCGGAGAAGCTCCGGTGAGCTCTACCGCCGAGTCGCCGCGTCTCCGCGCCGCCATGGCCGCCGGCGTGGGTGTTACTGCCGCTCCGCCGCTTCATTAGCTAGGTTATCTTGCTCCCCGTGTCGAGCTAAGCCTGTAGGGCCAAGCCCCGACGCCGGAGACCTCGCCGCCGGCGAGATATGATTTAGGAGGTTGTGCCACACTACTCTTTCTTCATCTTCATTTTAAAAACAATATAGTACTATGTCTCCTAATCTTTTTGATTAACTAATGATGTCCGTTTTCAAATGGAAACGTTTCATTGGATATAAACGGCATAATCATCCACCATATACATGGGCCCGGCAGCGAGTGTAACAAACCTGCTTTCATCTCATTCCGTGAGCATGAAGCGTACTTGCCGCCGACAAGGCTAACTAAATTAGTTTTAGTCGTAATCAATCACTATTTAAGTGCCCGTACAGGTATGCAACTTATAGGGAAATCGATGACATTTTAGGCCGGAACCTGAGTCAGACGAAAATATTTTCGAAGCATGGGCCATATTTTACTTCTTTGTTGGATACATCACATCGTGGAAAGGACTGGGCTGAGGTAGAGCTAGCCCAAGACTGCATTTTGCAACCTAGGATGTTTTGGGCCGTGTTGAATCAGTGGCAAACAAACAGCTCAACATGACAACGAGAACGAGTGAACGAGTGTAGTATCAGTCTAGGTAGCACTAGCTGGAGGAGACGCCAGCTCGATCGTACCCAAGGCCTGCACATGCATCCCACATGGATCCGAGGCTACGTCGTACTCTCGCTCCAAGCGTCCACACATGTACAGAAAAACATACCCCATCATCGATCCACGGAGCTGCACGGCGGCCGGCCCGTGGTCCATGCATATACACTCTCATGTCATCGACATGATCTCGAACTACCGACCGGCCTAGCGCGCGCCCAGGTACTTTCGGCGGCATATGCTGCCGGCCGTGCATCGTCATCGTCGCGCACGCCCCGTAGGCCGGACATGCACGCACGTACAAAAGCACAGCACACAGCAGGAAGGGGCCGGGAGCCGGACGACGTACGGATCGACCTGCTCTTCCATGCAGTATAAGCATGCATGCATGTGTACCTCAGGTCGAGAGCTGTGGTCTAGCTAGTGGGATGACACAGTACCCTAGCTAGAGAAGGTATTTGCTCCGTCCTAAAAAGAAAGTAATTATAGCATAGTATTTTATTTTTATGTTTTAAGTTTGATCAATTATAGATTTAAAAGTATTAATATTTATGATATCAAATTAATACCATAAAATTATTTATAAAATATATTTTTATAATAAATTAATTTAAAGTTATAAATATGATAATTATTTAGTATAAATTTAGTTAAATTTAAATTATTTTAACTGACACCTTGCATTCTTTTAGGACGGAGGTAGTACGCGCTAAACAGGCCTGCACGCAGACGTGCTGCATGCCATCGGGTTCGTGCGTGCAATGGTGCAGCAGGGGCGCAGAGTGTAACATTCATCGGTCATGGATCGGCTGCAGAGCGAGCATGGCAGCTCTGTCGTAGTACTGTCGATCGTGGTAGTGAGGTCATGCACGGCTTCTGACGTCGTCCTATATATATATATATATATATATATATTTGAGAACAACGTCGTCCTATATATAGCTTCGCTAGCCAGATCACCTAACAACTGTGGAAATAGTGAAGCACGCAGGTGTACGTCGTCGTCACACATCTGTAGCTCAATTGGTCGGTATATGTATAGTCGTTGTACTGTATGCAACTATGCATCATGAGCAACCAAGCGCATACGGAGTGAGTATATATGCGAATAGATGCCCGTACGTGGCACGTGCCTGCACGTACGTTGCGTACTGCTGTGTACGTACATGGCTAGCTGGGCAGAGCAGATGCTTGCATATGCTGTACGTAAGTGATGGATGTCAGGATATGTACACGCATCATCATCACACGGTGGCATAGTGGATTCTTGGGTTCTATCTTGTATTGGCCCCATGCCACGGCGTCGATTGACATATCACCATGCATCTGCGCATATAAATCAATTCACGGTGTCGGTTGACGTATCACCATGCATATGTGCATATAAATCAATTCACGGTGTTTGGTTTGAGCATTCGATTAGCCTGTAATAATCTTACTACCCAGATTACTGTAAGCCCTAAAAATATTTTGTTCCTCTCCTCCTCGTAAATACCTGCCTTCGAGGATTGCCGCCACGGGCCCAAGCCGAAGCACCGTCACCGTCTCTTGGGGCCTCATCGACACACTCTCCCGTGCACCCTTGCCCCTCCCACGCTGCCCTTATGTGCCCTCGTTGACACATCTCCCTCGCACACCCTCATGAAGGTGCCACCCCATGCGCGCTCCAAGGGCCTCAACAAGAGGAAGGGCCACACTGGCTAAGGGTTGATGGCTGTTCGGATAGACGCATTGAGGGGCTAGGATTTAGAGGTGGCAGAGATGCGAGAGGTTCCATCAAAGTCGATGCAGCGTGGTCGCGTGGGGAGGAAAATGGTCATATGATTGGGTGTTTCTTGTTGTAAATGTGGGACCTAGCTTATTTCCACACCCCTTCCATTTTAGCATTGTGGTTATGAGAATATAGAACTCCATCCGACTTTTAGAAGGAGCGCCCCTTATATTATTACTTGGTTCAACAAGATATATGCATTGTTGCTGCCCTAAACATTTATTTGAAACACAAACATTAAATTGTCTTACCAACTTTAATCCTATATAGAACTGCAAACATTAGAAAAATGTGGGATTTGCCAGTTTCGAAGTTACAATGTAAACATGGGAATTAAGAAAGGACAGACATAAAAGATTTTTTTTTCAAAAAAATAGGCCCCATGTTAATTAGAAGTCTTCCGCATTTCCTATGATATGAAACAAGTTGTTGCATAGAAATTTCAAAACAATTTTAGAGATCCAACCCCATGTATAAGAGTGGCTCATAGGAGTTTGTTTTAGCTATTCCATCATTATTTTTCTTTGTTCAAAAGGAGGACTACAAATTAAAACAATTAAAATAAAAACAAATATAAAAAACAAAACGGTACATTGTTACCGATAGTTTAGATGAAATATCACAAACCAAACTGCATGCATGCTTACCTTAAACAAACTAAACAAAAGTACATATCATTCGACAGTGCTAATGAAAATGTCTCTCGCAATTTATAGCTGAAGAAACATGCTTAAAACACCTCTGAAAACAATCCAAAACGAAAAGAGAAAAATGGAAAGCGATCTAAAACAGGCAGATCGAAGACAAATTACAAGCAGAGGTCCAAGCTTATGACTCCATCCTTGTGTCCCAATCCCAACTCAGGTCGCCCTATCATGTCCGCCGACTGCTGGCCGGACAAGCACAACGACGGCAACGCGGGCAGTGACGTCACCACGCTCATTGCCACCTTGTCGTCGTCCTTGCCAGCCATCATCTCTCCGTACCCCGGGGGATCGGCCCCCTTGGGTCGGCCAGCCGCGACAAAAGCAGGTGGCGATGGCCTGCTCCACATCCCCGGCGGCACGGCCATGCCGCCGTACACGGGAGGCCGCGCCACGGGCCCCACGCCGCCGCCGTACATCCCAGGCACGGCCCCTGCTTCCCACACGGCCGGCGGGTAGTGCGCCGCCGGTGGTGGCAGCGCCGTGTGGCCGCCGCCGTAGCCGAAGAGGCCGTAGAGGTGCGCAGCGCCGGGTAGGTAGGCGCCGCAGTGCGCGGCGAAGGAGGCCTCGAGGTGCGCCCTCCGCGCGTGCTGCCGCTCCCGCTTGTGCGCGTTCTGGTGCCCGCCCAGCGCCTGCGACGTCGGGAAGTTGCGGCAGCAGTAGTGGCACTCGAACTTCCTCTCCCCGCCGCCGGACGCCGCCGCCGTCTCGCCGCCTCCCTCGGTGGCCCCGGCCGCCGCGTCCTCCTTGAGCAGCAGCAGCTGGTGGACCGCCGCCTGCTGCTGGTCGCTGGGGAAGTCCCGGCCGAAGAGGCGGATGCTGGCGGCGTCCCTGCTCGCCGCCGCCGCCGGCGTCTTCCCAGCGCCGCGGATCAAGGGCAGCTGCGCGAACGAGTCGACGCCGTGCATGTCATGCGGTGCGGCGGCCATGACAACGACGGCACACGGCTAGCTATGGACTGTGGTCAGGTCGCACGTCGCAGTAAATTGAACGACGACGACAGGCACCAGCTAGGATTTCTGTCGCCTGTGCAGTGCTGCTCGGCAGTGAGCACAAGTGCGCGCAGGAACTGGGTGTGACTGGTGGTGTGGTTTTAAGGCGAGAGACGAGGGCCGAGGGCGGCCGGCCATTTGCAATGAGAGGAGGGGGACCGGAGTACATGACAGCAGCCGAGGCGATGATTAAAAGCTAACCATCTCGTCTCCGAAGTACCCCATCGATCTCAAGCTAGGTAGCTGCGTACTGCCCTGCCGACCTGTGCACACATGCCCGATTGCCCGTGCAGCAGTTAATTCACATGCCTCTTGATCTCTCATCTAGCCATCGTCACCACAAGCATCTGTGTCTGTTTGTCCGTGCGTCAACATGGATTTCCGACCGGCATTGATGAGCACGTTGAAGTTTCAACCAGATCATAGACCTCTATCGACTATCAGATCACATGGGCATGCTAAGCGAGAAAAACTATATTTGACAATCCTAACCGCCCGGGAAAGACACATTTCCAGTAGTGTTAGGACCTCAAATATAAAGGGGCATAGTTTTTCTCGCATGCAACCGTTAGGGAAATTGGTTTTGAATTTTCTCGATGATATTTTCATATTTCATGACGGTAAATACAACGTTACTTAAATTTTCATTAATTTTCAGTAGTGTAATCCTTACACCACACACGCAAAAGAGGAAAAAAAAAAGTGTGGAAACTGTATCTACCAAGTCTGTCGTGAGAACCTAGCTTGGATGGCGGACGCGTGTCCACCGAAGGCATCCAATGGCCCGGTAGAGGAGACTCCTCTGAAGATTATTTCCAAGGCGCTCGACTCCAGTCGCACCACTCACGACACGTCCATCCAGTTTCTAGTAGCACCCACAACGTCTAGGCTAGTGGGAGGAAGAGACACAAGTCAAGTAACCACGCGCTACGTATCAGTGGTGCAGCTAGAACAGATTAGAAGGTGGATGCATTTTCCTTATAGATGCATAAGCTTAAGTTGTAATCATGGTAAAAAAATTAATTTACTCAGTGGTGTTTAATTTTTTGGTGCAGCCCGTTCCTTGTATATAGCTTCGTCACTGCTACGACGCACGAGTGACACCACATTGGATACGGTCTCCATGTGATCTTCTCCCCGTAGAGCCGGGCAATCAATTTGAACTTGGTCAAATCAAACATAAAAAACCATTGTACTTCAGTCAATTGGAGTTTTAACACCATATTTGTCAAACATAACCCTGCTCCGGGACGCGGTGTTGAGGGTTTTTTGTTTTTGATATAAGTGAGTGTGAGTTAACTAGCTTGCTAGGGAAAACTCATGCTTCAGTAATTAAGTACTATAGTAGACATAAAGCTGCTTGTTTGTTTGTTTTTCCGCTGGCTTTGTATCATTGTAGGTACTCCAGCTCTGTCAGCGGTATGATGTGTGGCCATGGCATGCACGTTGCGACTCCAGCTCTGACTCTCTGCATGTCACTGTTGTTGGGTTCCTGTGTGTCTTCCTGACAGGTTCGGGCCGTATAGGAAACCTGGCGTGCATGGTTTTCAGGGCATGGTGTGTGAGACCGTCTGACTCACTCACTGGCTACACCATAACCCGGTACGGTGCAGTGGTCCTCTCTTGCGCGCCATGGGGGTCCGCCCGGCCGGCCGGCGGGGACGTGCCTGCGTGTGCTTCATTGCCTGTTTGCTTGCTGCTATATAGACACAACACACGTTAGTATTTCAGTAGCTTGTCCCATGGTTCAATGATTTGTAGCTACCCTGTGTGGGAGGAGAGCAGGATGCATATGCCAGGATGCACATCATGACATGCATACATATGGATGGCTGTTAATTGAAGGTCCCGTCCCGCCTTTACATTGCTCTCTGACGGTATCTGAACTCTGCTAGTTCCCTTTGCCGGACCCCGGTATATGTATTTGATGATCAGTGTTGATTATTCCTGGTGCTGTGTTCGATGGAACGAATGAAAAGGCTTTTTGTGGGATCTACTTACTACTACGTGTGTTGCATGCAGCATGCAACAACGTTCGTGGTCGATCGATGCATCCATGCATGCTTTGCATTGCTTGAATGAATTGTCTCTGTCGCTTTTTGCTGCATGCTTCAAGTCTTCCAATGATTTTTCCCGGACTTTCGAGCAGTGGTACTGAAGCGTCCTGTCCTGTGTGGATCCTGCAAGCCTCGCAGAAAAATCCCCGGTCGGCATCAGCACGTACGGCGGCCGCTAGCTGCATCCGGACGAACGTCTTTATTTGGCCTGCAGTACCCCTTTGCATATATAGGTTTGAATTGAATAAAGGGAGAATTAGAAATCAGACCCTAAAATAAAACTGTTTAGAAATCAAGACGCGAAGTGGTTTGAATTGTTATACCGACGCGAAGTGTTGACGGCCAATCACCCAATTAAGATAACCACACAAGAGAATCCTCGGCAATCACAATATTGACACAATGATTTTTTACTGAGGTTCACTTGCTTCCCGGCAAGCTAGTCCTCGTTGTGGCGATACGCTTGCTTGGAGAGGTGCTCGCTCAGTTGGCTCTCAATGCCAAATACCGCTGCCGGGAGCCGCACTCTCAACACAAGACAAGGATCCTCCAAGCCACGCGCAATCCACTAGAGTATCCTTTGGCGAACTCCCGCGGGGAAGGACCAAGAACCCCTCACAAGATCACCGGGTGCGGCCTCGAACAATCTCCACCTCAAGCTCAACACCCCGCTGCCTTCAAACCGTCTAGGGTGACGGGAATCACACAAGAGTAACAAGAACTCCGCAGCGAACTCAAAGAACAAGTGCCTCTAGATGCAACTCTCAATGCTTAGCACTTGATTCTCACTCAATCTCCCTCTAGATGAACAATCAAGTCAAGAGATGAGTGGGGGAGGTTCTCTCTAGCTCAAAGGATGCTCAAACATGTTAGAATATACAAGAGTTAGCTCCCTAACCGGCCAACCATCTATTTATAGACCCTCCCCCAAAATCCAACCGTTATGCACTTCGGGTGCCGTCGTTACACGCGCCGGACGCGTCAGCTCAGGCGCGCCGGACGTGTCCTGTGCTCAGTCCTGCAGATGACCGTTGCCGCGATTTCAAATATGGAGCCGCCACATCAGCGTCCGGCGCCTTCACCACTGCGTGTCCGGCGCCGCGACCTTCGGTCAAGCCACGCCGATGTCTTCTCTGAGTAGCGTCCGGGGCGCGTCGGACGCACCAGTCCGCGTCCGGCCTTCACTTCAAGGAGAAATCTCCGCTGACGTCACTTCAAAGCGTCGGACGCTCCCACGCTGACGTTGGGCGTCCGGCGGTCGAGTCCGGCGATCACACGCGCGCAGTCCTCTATCAAGCGCCGGACGCGTCCGGAGCTCCTGGCCGCGTGTTCGGCCCGGCATCCGGTGACTGACCCAATTTGTAGCCTGTTCTGTGTCGCATCCGGCGCAACAGCCCCGCGTCCGGCGCCACCCAACCGACGCCTCTGGCCAGTTGCAGAAGAAGCTGACTTCATCGTTTTGTCATTGTCGTCGAGCCATCGCCGATCCAAGTCAAACCACTTGCCTTAGGGTGCCAACTCCAACATGTAAAACACTCGATCACATGAGTTAGCATTTCATCACATGGAATATGGCAAGTGTTAGATCTCTAGTTAGTCTCTCATATGCATCATACAGAGTCGAACCTAGAGGCACTTGGACCGCGAATTCAACTGTGAATTCCCCTTTTGATAGTCGGTTATCAATCCTAAACGTGATCACACTCTCTATAGTGTCTCGATCACCGAAAGAGAAAACACCTATCTCTTGATACCTTAGCCTTGAGCCTCGATGCTTGATCATCACCATGTCCAAGTCCATCACCGAGCCCGAGGCCTCACCATCATGTTGCTATGTGTCTAGTCACACTTAGAGCAAAACATTAACAACATTGGGTGTCATCAATTATCAAAACCAAACACGAGATTTCAATCTCCCCCTTTTTGGTAATTGATGACAACCTTACACAAAGATATGGAAATTGAATTCAATATGAAATTGAATTGCTTGCCCAAGATAAATAGATCATGAATCTTGGTTGGACAAGCATTTCAAATTTGGTTTTGGTAGTGGTAGCTCCCCTTACATATGTGCATCCAATGTTTGGTCGATTTTCAAGCATATATGCATAGATAGGAATTGTGGGAGAGATATCACTACCAAAATTAATGCTAAGGTTTAAAGAATGGACCTTTGAAGCGTGATAACAATCGGAGTGCGATAATAAACCATCCTCAGCATCATGTTAACTAGACATACATCAAAACTCAAAATACCTCATGAGATCAACATTATAAGAGATACTTTGAATAGCATGAATAACGATATGTCTAGAAACCATAAGAAAACATGCTAGTACTTCATATCATCATTCAAATCCTAGAACTAGCATACACCATTCAAGCATGAATATTGCATTTAACTTGCAATGCTCCATACCTTCATGCTATGCACATACAAATGCAACAAATAGCTTATGAGCTTGCTCCCCTCTATTTGTGTGCTCAAAATTTTAAGTTTTTATAGATTCCCTTCCATCGATCTTTGTGACTTATTTCTCCCCCTTTGTCAACAATCACCAACGAGGGTGCATAAGATGAGAGAAACAAGTCAAGCAAATTATGGCCAAATCTATATCACTTGCCTAGAGTATGTATTTCGGTTTGAACCAAGGATAAGCTTCTTCACACCTCAAGAGTAAGGGTTATCTTGACCATGTTGAAATACACACCATGAGCTCATGCTATAGATTTAACACTAAGCTTGCAAGCTCACAAACATGTCATATGCCACCACTAGATCAAAAACAAGCATAGAAGCAATAGTGGTACCATACATACAGCAAATTCATTTGATTTTCATGAATGATCCCCATAAGATGTCATATATCTACATGTTCTACACAACTAGCAAAGGATGCATGGAATGCAACAACCAACTTTACCTTGCTATGTTGGAGGAGAGGCATGTCTTATATATGGGGTGCATCAACTCATGTTGGAGAAGCTTAGTATGTTCAATTCATTTCTCAACTTGTGATACCTCTTTTCATCAAGTGGCTTGGTGAATATATCGGCTAGTTGATCTTCGGTGCCAATACTTTCAATGCTAATATCTCTCTTTTGTTGATGATCCCTTATGAAGTGGTGCCTCACATCAATGTGCTTTGTTCTTGAATGTTGAACTGGATTGTTGGTCATCTTGATAGCACTTTCATTGTCATAAAACAAAGGCACATATTTGAATTTTACTCCAAAGTCCTTCAAGGTGGCTTTCATCCATAGCAATTGTGCACAACAATTCCCCGCACTAATGTATTCGGCTTCGATGGTGGAAGGAGCAACACTATTTTGTTTCTTTGAGGACCATGAAACTAGTGATCTTCTAAGCACTTGGTATGTTCCACTTGTACTCTTTCTATCAATCTTACAACCAACATAGTCGGAGTCCGAATATCCAATCAACTCAAAAATAGACCCCTTGGGATACCATAAGCCAACATCTTGTGTGCCTTTTAAGTACCTCAAAATTCTTTTGGCCGCCGTCAAATGACTTTCTCTTGGTGAGGCTTGATATCTAGCACACATGCACACACTAAACATGACATCAGGCCTTGAAGCGGTCACATATAGCAAACTTTCAATCATAGACCGATAGAGCTTTTGATCAACCATATTTCCACTATCATCAAGGTCCAAGCCGCCATTGGTACCCATTGGTGTACTAATTGCCTTTGCATCTTGCAATCCAAACTTCTTGATCATGTCCTTGATGTACTTGCCTTGACTAACAAAGGTGCCATTCTTCATTTGCTTGATTTGAAGTCCAAGGAAGTAACTTAGCTCTTCAAGCATAGACATTTTAAACTCACCAGCCATCATTTTAGCAAATTCTTCACAAAAGTCTTGATTGGTTGAACCAAATATAATGTCATCCACATAGATTTACAACACAAACAAGTCATCTCCAATTCTTTTGGTGAAGAGAGTGGTGTCCACTTTTTCCATCTTGAACCCTTTAAGAGGAGATAATCTCTCAACCTCTCATACCATGCTCTTGGTGCTTGCTTCAAACCATAAAGAGCCTTCCTGAGCTTGTAGACATGGTTGGGCTTCTTCTCATCTTTAAATCTAGGTGGTTGCTCAACATAGACTTCTTCATTGATGAATCCACTTAGAAATGCACTCTTCACATCTATTTGATATAGCTTGATGTTGTGAGCACAAGCATAAGCTAATAAGATTCTAATCGCCTCCAATCTTACTACCGGTGTATATGTTTGTCTAAAATCAAGACCCTCTATATATCCTTGGGCAACCAATCTTGCTTTGTTCCTCACAACCAACCCATCTTGATCTTGCTTATTCTTGAACACCCACTTAGTTCCAATCATATTGTGCCTCTTTGGCCTCTCAACAAGTTCTCAAACCTTATTTTTTGTGAAGTTGTTTAGCTCTTCATGCATGGCATTTACCCAATCAGCATCCTTCAAAGCATCTTGTATCTTGGTTGGCTCTTCAAATGATACAAATGAGTAATGCTCACAAATAGTTATCAATCTTATTCTAGTTTGTACTCCTCTTCTAATGTCACCAATGATTTGATCTAGAGGATGATCTCTTGCAACACTTGTTGATTGAAGCACTTCGAGTTGATGGCTTGAGCTAGCTTGACTTTGATCTTGAGCTTCACCTTGTGTCCCACTAGTACTAGCTTGATTTGTATCAATGTGAATATCTTAACTATTCATTTGAATCTCATCTTCATCATCAACTTGCCTTGGCCGAATATCACCAATGTCCATGTTTCTCATTGCATTGTTCAATTGATCTCCACCCACATCATCATGATTTTGAACTTCACTTTGAGATCCTTGGGTTTCATCAAACTCAACATCATGAACTTCTTCCACGGTGCTCTTTGCCAAGTTCCAAAATCTATATGCCTTGCTATTGGTAGAGTACCCAAGTAGGAACCCTTCATCACACTTTTTGTCAAACTTGCCAAGTTTTGTGCCTTTCTTGAGAATGTAACATTTGCATCTAAACACTCTAAAGTATGCAATGTTGGGCTTTCTTCCATTCAATAGCTCATATGGAGTCTTCTCATGCTTACCATGGCAATAGAGTCAGTTGCTAGAGTAGCAAGCCATGTTGATAGCATCACTCCAAAAACTTTGGCTAACATTATACTCACAAGCATTCTTCTTGCCATGTCAATTAAGGTTCTATTCTTCCTTTCAACTACACCATTGGATTGGGGAGTGTAGGTTGGTGAGAATTAATGTCCAAATCCAAGCTCATCACATAACTTTTCAATTCTTGTATTCTTGAACTCGCTCCCATTGTCACTTCTAATGTTATTGATGGTGGTCTCAAACTCATTTTGAACTCTCTTGCAAATAATTTGAATAGATCAAAGACTTCACTCTTGTCATAGAGAAAGAACACCCAAGTGTATCTAGTGTAGTCATCAACAATCACAAAACCATACTTGTTGCCACCAATGCTTGTGTATGTAGTTGGCCAAAATAAGTCCATGTGCAATAGCTCAAATGCCTTTGATGTGCTCATTTCACTCTTACTAGGGTGTGGCCTTCCATGTTGCTTGCCGGCTTGACATGACTACATGGTTTATCCTTTTCAAATGTGACATCCTTCAAGCCTCTAACCAAGTCATGCCTCACTAGCTTGTTCAATTGCTTCATTCCAACATGACCAAGCCTTCTATGCCATAACCACCCCTTGCTAGACTTGCTAATCAAGCAAGATGTGAGTTGAGATTCACTAGCATTGAAATCCACCAAATATAAGCTTCCATGCCGAAATCCCTTGAAGATCAAACTAGAGTCTTCTTCACTTATGTCTTCAACATCATTCTTGCCAAAAATGCATTTGTAGCCAAGATCACACAATTGTGACACCGACAGAAGATTGAAATCCAAGCTCTCAACTAGCAACACATTGGAGATACTCTTGTCATTGGATATAGCAATTTTACCAAGCCCCTTGACCTTGCCTTTCTTGTTGTTGCCGAAAGTGATAGAATCAAATCCACCATTGTCACTTGTATCAATTGATTTAAACATACAAGAATCCCCGGTCATGTGTTGAGTGCACCCACTATCAAGCACCCAATGCCTCCCTTCGGCTTTGTAATTGACCTACAAAACAAGATCAATCTCTTTTAGGTACCCAAACCTTCTTGGGTCCTACAAGGTTAGTGACCAAACTCTTTGGCACCCAAATAGCTTTCTTCTTTGAGTCCATCCATGGTGTACCAATGAATCTAGCCTTTGCATCATTAGCCTTCTTGATAAGAACATAACATGAATCAAGCTTAATAGAGGAAACATTAGGTTTCTTGTTCATGCATCTTTGCTCATTATGACCAACTTGCTTGCAACTCTTGCAATAGCTACCATTGTTCTTCACAAAACTAGTCTTGTGAGAAGCAAAAGCAGCCTTTCCTTTCTCGGGGGTATAGCCCAATCCCTTTTTGTAGAGAGAAGCTCTTTGGCTACCTAAGCACATAAGCAAGCGGTCCTCACCACCATAAGCCTTAGCTAAGGTGTGACTAAGCTTTCTTACCTCCTCCTTGAGTGTTTCATTCTCAACCATTAGTGTGGAATCACAAGTGAAACCATCACTACTAGATGAGCTAGAAGTGAAAGTGCTGCAAGAAGGGTTAGTTTGAGCAACAATAATAGGTTTATAGAAAGATTCATCAATGATATCACATGATATGCCTATGTTACAGGTTTTAGCCTTTTTAACTTGTGGTGGCATGCTATCAAATTGTCCACTAAGAGAGGAATGAGCCTTTTTAAGCTTGGTGTGAGCCTTTTGAAGCTTCTTATGGTCTCCCTTTAGACTCTCATAAGATGCTCTAAGCTCCTCAAGTTCTTGTTCAAGAGTTTGATTAGCCTTGGTCAAGTTCTTGCATTCCTTTCTAGAGTTTTTATATTCATTTTTGCAATCCTCAAGCATGATGAACAATTCATCCTTAGTTGGACCACTATCATCATCACTATCACTATCATGATCACTCTCATTATCGGATTGTACCTTAGAGGCCTTAGCCATGAAGCATGTCGATGGAGTGTCAAAGAGTGAAATCTTCTCTTGGATTGCAAGACTAGCATGCCCCTTCTTCTTGCTTCTCTTGTCACTCTCATCTTCACTTGAGGATGCATCACTCTCCCAAGTAGCAACATGAGATTCATTCTTCTTCTTTTGAGAAGCCTCTTTCTTCTTCTTTTGCTTCTTGGCCTCCTTCTGCACGGCATCTTCATCACCACTATCATAGGGACACTTGCCAACAAGATGATCCTTGTTATGACATCTAAAACACTTCATGGTGTGCTCACTCTTCTTGTATGAGGATGAGGATGAGGATTTCTTTCTTCCCCTTCGGTGTGTATTCTTCCTCAAGAGTTTGCCTATCTTGACAAACAGAGTACTCAACTCATCAACATCTTCATCACCCTCATTGCTAGAGCTAGCTTCGTCTTCACTTGATGATTCTTGCTTCTTCTTGCTCTTGCTCTTGGAGGATGAAGCCTTGAAAGCTAAACTCTTCTTCTTGTCATCATCCTTCTTCTCATTTTCCTTCTTCATCTTGTTTACCAACTCTTCCTTCTCATGATCCTCTCTAAACTCATCATCGGCCATTATCTCTTGAAGAACTTGATTGGGAGTTGGTTTGTCCTTCATTATGGTCTTGTTCATGACGATGATTAATGTGTCAAATCTCTTGGGTAAGCATCTCAAGAATTTTATTGAGAATTGACTATCCTTGACTTCTTCACCAAGTGCCTTGAGCTCATTGACAATCACTTGTAGCCTATGAAACATCTCTGGCACACTCTCATCATCCTTCATCTTGAAGCTAGAGAACCTCTCTTGAAGCATGTATGCTCTTGCGGTCTTCACACTCTCGGTGCCCTCATATGCCTCCTCAAGCTTTGCCCAAATGTCATGTGCCACCTCTAAGTTCTTGATGAGCTCAAATGCCTTGTCATCAAAAGCCTCATGGAATGAGCTCACGGCAATGTCATTTGCTTGAAGCTTCTTTTCTTCAATCGGTGTGGGTGCTTCCAGTCTTGCAACCTTAAACTTGGTCTCGGTCACATTCTACACCTCTCTATTTATTGACTTGAGATGACTCTTCATCTTAAGCTTCCACTTTGCATAATCATTACCATCAAAGGGTGGTGCTCTCTTGGTGTTGTTGATGTAAAAACTTAATGTAGCCATTTCTTCACCGTAGGTTGTTAAGCCTTAAATAAACGGTGCCTAGCTCTGATATTACGTGTAAGGTCCAAATGGCTAGAGGGGGTGAATAGCCTAATAAAATTTTTCGTAAATACACTAGACCACTTGTTAGACTAAGAGATAGTGCAATTGCAATGCTAGAGCTTCAATTACTTCTATGCAAGCCTTTCTAACAAGTCTAGCAAATCTAAACAAGATAACTCTAGGCACTTCACTAAACTAGCAAGAGCAAAAATATGAACAAGTAAAAGCTACACAAGCTAGCAAGTTCTACTCAAAATCTAGCAAGACAAGCAATGTATGAACAAAGATATAAAGCTAGATACAAGAGAGGGGGATTGGATTGTTATACCGACGCGAAGTGTAGACGGCCAATCACCCAATCAAGATAACCGCACAAGAGAATCCTCGGCAATCACAATATTGACACAATGATTTTTTACCGAGGTTCATTTGCTTCCCGGCAAGCTAGTCCTCGTTATGGCGATACACTTGCTTAGAGAGATGCTCGCTCAATTGGCTCTCAATGCTAAATACCGCTGTTGGGAGCCGCACTCTCAACATAAGACAAGGATCCTCTAAGCCACGCGTAATCCACTAGAGTATCCTTTCGCGAACTCCCACGGGGAAGGACCAAGAACCCCTCACAAGATCACCGGGTGCGGCCTCGAATAATCTTTACCTCGAGCTCAACACCCTGCTGCCTCCAAACCGTCTAGGGTGACGGGGATCACCCAAGAGTAACAAGAACTCTGCAGCGAACTCGAAGAACAAGTGCCTCGAGATGCAACTCTCAATGCTTAGCACTTGATTCTCACTCAATCTCCCTCTAGATGAACAATCAAGTCAAGAGATAAGTGGGGGAGGTTCTCTCTAGCTCAAAGGATGCTCAAAGATGTTAGAATATACAAGAGTTAGCTCCCTAACCGGCCAACCATCTATTTATAGACCCTCCCCCAAAATCCAACCGTTATGCACTTCGGGCGTCGTCGTTACACGCGCCGGATGCGTCAGCTCAGGCGTTCGGCGCTCAGTCCTGCAGATGACCGTTGCCGCGATTTCAAATATGGAGCCGCCACATCAGCGTCCAGTGCTGCGTCCGGCGCCTTCACCACTGCGCGTCCGGCGCCGCGACCGTCGGTCAAGCCACGCCGATGTCTTCTCTGAGTAGCGTCCGAGGCGTGCCAGACGCACCAGTCCGTGTTCGGCCTTCACTTCAAGGCGAAATCTCCGCTGACATCACTTCAAAGCGCCGGACGCTCCTGCGCTGACATTGGACGTTCGGCGATCAGGCGCGCGCAGTCCTCTATGCTCCTGGCCGCGTGTCCGGCCCGGCGTCCGGCGACCGACCCAATTTGCAGCCTGTTCTGTGTCACGTCCGGTGCAACAACCCGCGTCCGGCGCCACCCAACCGACGCGTCCGGCCAGTTGCAGAAGATGCTGACTTTGTCGTTTTATCGTTGTCGTCGCGCCGTCACCGATCCAAGTCAAACCACTTGCCTTAGGGTGCCAACCCCAACATGTAAAATACTCTCGATCACATGAGTTAGCATTTCATCACATGAAATATGGCAAGTGTTAGCTCTCTAGTTAGTCTCTCATATGCATCATGCAAAGTCGAACCTAGAGGCACTTGGATCGCGAATTCAACCGTGAATTCTCCTCTTGATAGTTGATTATCAATCTTAAACGTGATCACACTCTCTATAGTGTCTCGATCACCAAAAGAGAAAACACCTATCTCTTGATACCTTAGCCTTGAGCCTCGATGCTTGATCATCACCATGTCCAAGTCCATCACCGAGCCCGAGGCCTCACCATCATGTTGCTATGTGTCTAGTCACACTTAGAGCAAAACATTAGCAACATTGGGTGTCATCAATTATCAAAACCAAATACGAGATTTTAGATATACAGTGGACATTTTAACAGAATACCCTAACAGACCTAACAGAAGGCCAGATTCCTAAGGAATTTTTGTTTTGAGGCCAAATTCTCGAATTCACAAGGAAGAGGTCATGATTCCTAAACAGTTTTATTTTTAGGGCCTGATTGCTAATTCTCCCTTGAATAAAACAAGTGATTAATTTGAGGTTTAAAAAGTCAAACGTATTATAATCTGGAAAGAAGTTAGAATATACTCTATATTTATTTATATACTTCTACTAGCAGGCGCTGGAATGGAGAGAAGATCATATATCCTAGGAAACAATTCCACGGACCACGGTACCTGTGTATGCCGTGCCAAGAAGTAAGAACTGACGGTATAATTCAGGTACCAGGGCCGGTAGTAGTCAGGCTGTCGCTGATGAAGTGCATGCAGACTTATTTCCAACCTACTCCTGTGTGTTCCCATCTTTTGCGACAGTCATCCTGACTATCGATCGAGTGAGAGGCTCCTGCATTGCCTGCTCGATCACCAGCCACATGGTACTCGGAGTACGCACGCAAGTAGCAGCAACGTGGTAGCAAGCCGTGCATAGTCGTAGTCTACATACAGTACATCGTCGCCCTAGCTGGCGGAAGGAGCAGGTGGCCTTGTTACAGCAGAGATTATTCAGAGAGAGCACCGGCCAGCCGGCAGTCCGGCAGCCGGCACACGTACGGCCGGGACCGGATGCGGCAAGAGGACGGCCGGCCGGCCGGGGCCGGCATCGAGCGCGTTGCGCGCGTGAAGCAAGGGAATTCCCTCGTATGAAAATAAGTGCTGGGATCGATATCGATCGATCAGTTGCGCCGCGCGTGCTTCCTCTCTTTCGCTGATTTCCCCCGCCCATATAGGATCCCTCTCTCTCGACCGGTTGAGATCGTCGCGGCCGGCCGGGCTCTCCATCGTCGCCTCGGTTTCGGCGGAGGCGGCAGGGTATGGGCATTGGGTGTATGCGTACGCATGCAGCTGATGATGACGATGGTTGCGCGTGTGTTGATTGTACATACGCACGCGGTGCGCCCCCAAACAGCTAGCTTCGCGTTACCATCCAGTTCAGTCCACAACTGTTTGGAAAGCACACGATGTATGATGTCAAACTCGCGTTCCAACAACTATATCTCACGTTCAGAAAAAAATCTGTAGCTTATTTCGTACTATAACTTCGTTCTAAATTATAGTTCATTTAACTTTTATCTTAATTTTAACCACTCATCTTATTTAAAATTTTATATAAAATATTATTTTTTTTGTTATGGCTTATTTTATTAACAAGGGTCCCAAGAATTACTTAAACTTGACTACGTTTGGTCAAACTTGTGATTAAAAAATGTTAAACGAGCTATCATTTGAAACTGAGGGAGTAAACTCCAAGCTACATATATGGGAAATACTGAGACCTTTCATTTTCTTGAGTGCCTTAATTTTTTTTGTGAAACGAGTCCCCCTTAATTTCTTGTGATTATTTCTCTAATTTTCTCTTTTGTTCATGGTGCAAGTCAAGTAGGCTCTTGTTGACAGAAAAAACATGCAAGTGAAAAAACGTGTCCACCATTATGTCGTCGAGATGTTGAAGAAATTAATTTGGAATTAAAATGGGAGCTTAAATAAAGAAAGAAAAGGAAGAAGTTGGGCACTTTCAGCCAAAACTGGGATTGACTGCCGTCCTGTAAGTCAGCTCGGCCCCATTGCCGCGAGGAGTGTCCAGCTAAGCCATCTGCAGAATCGACTTAGGGCATGTTTAGATCCCATGGACTAACAACTAGTTAGTTGACTAATATTTAGCTCATGAGGATCCAAACAGTTGGACTAGTGAATGGACTAACAAGTAATCCAAAACTCAACTAATTGTTAGTTCACTAGTCTATAAAATTCAACTATTAGGACTAATGATTTTACTAGTTGGCTCATCACTACTCCTAGTTTATCCAAACAATCTCTTAGCTGGTTTTGCTATTTCGAATCTGGGTTGAGTCCAACTCGGTCTTCGTGTAAATTGCGATCTGAAGGGTGTTTTCTACTAGGGTAAGACTATCCCCTCTATATATGAAACGATCACAACTAATTATGGAATCCAACTACAAATAATAAAAAAATACATCTGCTACTCCTTTTGGCCTGACTTTTTTAGCCTATGTTGTTCATCCTTGCCAATCACTGAATAACCTCAATGTGTCCCTCTTTGATCGACGAGTCTTCCGGTGTTTAGGAGTCTACCACAAGTAAAGAACAAGTGACAAATCAGATTGGCTAGCTTGCTGGTCGGTCTTGCTATTTCTACCACATTGTTGCTGCATGCTAGGGCATGGGTGACCTCGGGCATCCTAGCACTTGTTGGTGTGTGACCCAATTCGACATCAACATACGTTTTTGACAAGTCCACTAGGAAAGAAAAGAAACCGACCTAACAACGTGTCAGATGATGACAAGAAGATGATTGATCGCACCGAACCAACATATCATGACAACATCACCTCGCTAGCATCGATCGAGGAGCTTCCCGATGATCTTCTCCTAAAGATTCAAGCCAAACTCATTGCCGATCTATAGGCATTCCATGGGATCTTCTCTAAAGATGAGCAGGGCAACATCACTTAGTATTATGAGTTTGTCTTTGGCAAGCCCACTGCCTCTACATCCACTACAGCAGCGGCAAAATATAAAGAAGAGGTTGAAGATCCTTACCCTACTCATGCTAAACTGTTGTTAATATATCATCATGCCGTATTTTGATAGATTATTGGAGGGTAAGAAAACCGATTGCGTTGATCCATCTACTAGTGAATCAGCTTCTAATTAAACAACCTTAATATGACATGCCTTACATTTTTCATGAGAGTTAAAGCATGTACGTGCAGCAGCTAGATCTAGCCAAAATGAACCACTTTGGCAACTAAAACCGCTAAGGACAAATTTAGGTGAGTTTGGCACAACTTTGCCAATGGTCATTTTTCTCTGAATTCGGCTCGTAACATGCAAACCGATAATGAATCAGTAGTGGACAAGGTATACAATATGGTTTTCTTACCAACATACTGAACTGAGTATGAACCCTACGCTTAGTGGTGCATGTTTTACACCTCTTGCATATTTCTTCATTAGTTGTGACGATCAGGTAATTTTAGCATGGATGCAATACATCTGTTTATTAGTAGTGGCAAAGACAAGAGGGAGGGGGCATACCCCCCTAAGTTATTTTTTCATCAGGAAAAAATAAATTTAACTTTAATTTGAAAAAAATATACTATTCCACCCACTCATGCCTCATCCCCACTACAAGGAAAAATGTATTTTTGGCTCCACCCCTACTTATTAGTTATCACCTTGTATACTACATATCCTCCTCTGCCAATTTCATCATCTTTGGATAAATTTCCTGCTATGTCCAACAGTGGCAGAAGACGACATATGGGCTCCAAAAACTTTCATTATGTAATGCATGCTCCAATGTTTCCAAGGTACAACATTTGTCTGCATCATAGGACATCTAAGAACATGTAGGGACTTGGTTGTTTGTGATAACTACATTGAAACAATTCAATTTAGCATTAAATAAAATGATTCTAGAGACAATTGTGTGCAATATAG
This sequence comes from Bothriochloa decipiens, assembly GCA_023333625.1. Lineage (NCBI taxonomy): Eukaryota > Viridiplantae > Streptophyta > Magnoliopsida > Poales > Poaceae > Bothriochloa > Bothriochloa decipiens. The sequence goes on from CM041638.1 coordinate 36,233,251, forward strand.
TTGCACCAAATGTGGAACTCAAAGATAGGCATTTTAATAGTTTCTTTGCATTTTCTATTTTTCATGTCTTTTTTATATAAGAAACTAACAAATTATGACATGAGCTAGCTCACAAGAGCCTAATCAGTCAAAGTTGTTGGCCTTAAATTTGTATGAGTTATGTTTTACTTCGTGTCTTGCACTTCGCAATTGGTCAATAGTTGGATCGACCTTGGAAACATGTACTTACTACGATGCTATCACATTGTTTTGAACGGATAGCATCGTAATATAGATGCACCATGTATGGCATGGAGTGTGAACTATGGATGTATGGTACAATACCTTAGTTTGTTGTTATATTTGTATATGTTAGTATGTATTGATAAAATGTATCGATTATATTCTCTATTTTATTGATCGTAAATGAGCCAAGCTAAGCTAGACTTTTGGCTCATTAAGAATTAAGATAACAAGTTGAGCTGAGCCAACATGTAGCCCTATTTATGATGAATGTGTGACTTCGAGCGCAACCCAAAACCTGCTAGTCGAAAGTTTTCCACTCCTCTACATGGGATTTGGCACCTTGGCCGGCTTGTTGTCAACTTTACCATTGATCTCATCGTAAGGAACACCGGAGGCACCGGTCATATGTCCGACCAAGCGCACACAACAGAGCATCAGCGACAGTGAGTACCTAGCCTGTGCGCCTTCTACATAGCATGATTATTAGTTCTTGAGAGCTTTTCGGAGATGGCGTTATTAGACTAGACTAGGCTAACAATGCTAGATGGTGATGCTATGGGAGTTTGATGGTTTGTAGTATATCTTAATTAAACTCTGGTTACCATGAATGATCTGAGGTGAGGAGATGGCAAGTGGTGATAAATCTAACATCCACGCATGACTTTCTTGAGTTCTTCCTTGTCCTTCCCATTTACATGTGGTCACGTGTAATCTTGGCTTGTTTCCACGGATCGTGCTTGGCAATAATCATGGATTAAGGGCACCAGCTAGTCCAGCGTACTGTCGACGGGACCAGTCTTGGTACTGGTAGATGCATCTAAACCGCTGCTGGCTAAGATGTATACAAGCACAATCTTACTACAGAACCATTTATACTGACGGTGCTTGTTTGTAGATAAGCGACTGATACAACCTTTTCTAGTAATTCACTTTCGCGAATACTATAATAAATATTTAAGATCCTAGTTGAATTTAAAATAAAAGGTAGCCAACTAAACGTTATGTCTTTTCGAGTACTACAATTTAGGTCATTTCTCCGTCTAAAGTTTCTTAAAAAATTCAACATTTTTTTTAATTACACGAACTCTAAACATAATTCTCTATCCTTAACTGAATTCAAATAAAAATATGTCAGCCAGAAATTTACTTCGGTATGAAGTTCGCCTCATCCAATTTTCATCTAAAAAAAAGGTTATAAATTATATATACTGTTGGCAAGTTAAGAAAATCAGCTGTGTAAATAGAGTTCATCGAAGGTATAAAAATTGCTAGTATTAATCGAAGCTCAGCTCATCGATGGGAGTTCTAGAAGCGCAGAAAGAGAGTGTAGACGTGTACTTACACGTACGCACTTGGCTTCAACTGCCAACAGTAGGGAGTAACATTACGCGCGGCATTGCCGGGCCAGTGTCGTGTGCATTGCTGGTGCACAGCATACGTACTGCACGTGCCCTATTCTCCTGTGTAGCCCTGTCGTCCTACATCCTCTCATCACGCACTAGCACTATATGCATGGCACATGCGTCGATCGAATAATAGATCAAGAGTTGTTAATAATGCAAGTACTTGCTCTCCGACCGAACCCAGCGCGGTACCGGCCTGCGGGCTCACTAGCTACTCCTAGTCGATCGTGGGTTAGCGCCGGTACGAGGAGAGGGCCCGGCCGGCCGGCCGGGGCCGGGCGCGGTTAAGGATCTGATCCAAGTCACACGCGACCACATGGCGTGTGTCGTCCCTCGGCCGAGAGACGAGACCCGACTGTGCCGCCTGACTCTGCAAACCAGCGGGATCCAGACGACAGATCCATGCATCCATCACGTTCTTCTGGCCGGATCGGAGCGACAACACCGCTTCGTGCGTACCGCGTACGTGCTGTGTGGTCGTACACGTGTGAGCGCCAGCTAGAGCCTCTGGCATAAAAGTTTATTTGTACGTGCCAGTGAATATATATATACGTATGTACGCGCGCGCGCTGGTGCTGCCGTGCTGGACTGATGGTGGCCGGGTCGTCTTCGTTGACGAGTCTCAGATCTCACAGTTCACTGAAACGGACGGCACGCCGCATTGTACGCAGGAGCAGTACTCGTGATCATTATGTACTTTGAGATCGACGCGGTGTCGGGATGATGCGTTATTATTGTATCGTTGATGATGATGATGGAAGACAAGTACAGTACGTAGCTAATACCGTCGTCCTCATAGATTCCTCATACCTACGTGCACGTACTCCTTCGTCTAAAAAAGATGATGCTATGGGATGTGTGTCAGTCTAATTTTTTTAACTTTAACTAAGTTTATACAAAATATATGTAATATTTATATCTCTAAAATAAATTTATTAAAAACTAGACTTAAATATCTTTCCGATGATACTAATTATTTAGCATAAATATTTATATAATTTAATATATAACTACCAATAATTTAAAAATATAGACTTCTCAAAAAATAAGAATGACATTTATTTTAGGACGGAGAGAGTAGACGTGTACTACAGGGTCCTTAATTACTCGACCCAATGATCCTTTGTCCTTTTGAGTATTGGATGGAGGAGGATTGCTTGCGCACTTCCATACGAGGTGACGTGCATGCGATCCGTCTTCAGTGCCGGCATCTTGATGGGTGGCCTTGATTTGCGCCGTACAACGAACAGACGCGCGGTTACATCCGGACGTCCACTGGTTCACTGAAACCACTCAGGCCAGTTGTTGGGGAACTACTCTGAGGTCTGAGTCTTATTACACAGTGACGTTCTCTTACTTTAGTCTCTCTGTAAATAAGATATGTGTGTCCTAAAATCGTCAAATCTCCAGATGTGTTGCTGGTGTATTCTTCTTCCGTAGTAGACACAAAACAATATATACAAGAGGATGCGCGCAATGTATTCACCGCGAGCGGCGACCGTGAAGCACTGTACCCGGGGGGGGGGGGGGGGGGGGGGGTGGAACGGGACGAAAGATGTTACACTTACACAAGATGCGGAAGATTGAAATCCGGGGGAAAGAATTCTCAAAAAAAAAAAAAATCGGGGGAAAGAAGAGGCGGCGTCGATCCGGGTTTCGATGGAACAAACCCAACCGACCCCGATGGAAACGCACGCACCGCCACTCAGACTTAAATATCGCGGACCGACTTTGACCTTGTCTGATCAAGAATTGGAGAATTGGTGATTGGTGTAGGATTTGATTCCGATATTCAAAATTACATCGTTGATGATAGCTGATGAGAGTTAACGAGTCATTTGCGTTTATGTGCACTCTAGTCGCTAGAGGCCGGTCGCTTCGTCATTCATGAATGATTCATGAACTGTTTACCAGTGTTGTCAAAAAAAAATGTTTACCAGATCGTGTTCTTCACTGCAAATCTGCAATGTATTACCCTACCACTGCTTATTTTTACGGTCTTACAAGATCATCTCAGTTCGCGCATAAAGTTAACATTTTACTAAATGGGGAAAAAAAACATTCTAACACAAGACCTGAATACAGACAGTTGGGCCAGGACAATTTAATTTTATTCACTGCGTGCTGTCTGAAACACAGTAAAACTAGTACTGTACTGCAACATGGCAAAAGCGGCACTGTAAACGTACTTATATACCATGTACATGGCACGAACAGAACAGACTGAATGCCAACCAACTCATCTAGATTTCTCCTCAGATTCTTGGAAATGAGCTCTTTCGATCTGCCGTGTGATCTGTGAAACCGCGTACTGCGAGCCAGTTGATGCCGCGTAGTAGGACATCACGGTGAGCTGAGCAAACCTTGGAAGTGCATATGCTGCATCAAGCAATACACCATTAGATACTAGGCAGTATAGAAAAACAAATCGAGTTTGCTAACAGGTCTGTCAAAAAAACATGCATTGGATGGAAGCCGGGATTTGCTGATTTTATCCAATTTGGCATGCTCTCCAAATTTAGGTTATTTTGAAGGAACTGAATGTTTTCCTCGGCCTTGATGTGCTTCCAACAGAGGTAGACCAAGACATTGAACGAACTTTGGCACAAAGTTGGAAGCCTGAGACACTTCTGGTTCCATCCCTCGAGGAAAAACATTCAAAGGAATACATATCCATGATTTAAATAGCTCTATAAATTCATCTTGGCTGTATAAAATTGCAATTTACACCCTTCCCATTTGTTCAAAACATGTTCTATTACAACCCTGGCATTCTGACAGGCAAGATATGTGAGGCCAGATTTGAAAATTGAAGTAACTTTGGAAGGAACTTCAAACTTTACATGAACCTCAACTTGCTTTTTTGGGGCTCTTAACAATTATGATAGTATCTTATATAACAATAAACATGAATTTTACAGGCCAATATTGTTTAAGATTAAGCTGTTAAAAAAATGTTTTTAGATACATATGTCTGGGTTGGTGGATTTAGAGAGAACAAGACGGAGAAGTTCATGTAGTGTTTTGACAGGAATAAAACCGCATCTAATCTAACCCCTGTAAGCTATAGTCTGAACACAAAGAATGCAAAAATTCTTTCTTCATGTTTCCAATTATAAATTTGCATTGATTCCATGCCCAAAAACATAAAGAAGCATTGTTTAATAATCAGATCATAGCTCAAAAAAGTTAAACTAACTTGCATGGACAATTTCTAGAGCTTATTGCATTTTCTAGAAACAAATATAGTTATTGGAGACTTACCACCAAATACAGCACTGGCACCTGAGAACATCAGCAGAGGCGGCACCTACAGAAGTAGCAATTCCCAAAGTGAACAGATTGTAACAAAGCATCCTTTCTCAAAGTTCCATAGCGATCAAATCACAAAGCCTACATAAGCTAATAGCAATTGCCATTGAAGCACAGGACAGCAAACAGGAGTGAAGCTACATGCAAATAAACCCTGGTGCACTGTTTAAGTAGCATACACAATTCTTTTGAAACATATGGTGAAACTGAGGCTGTTGAATGGCAAAAAAAAACTTCACCTATGTTGATTGGAAGACTTTCTTGAGTCATTTCAACGTAGCCGGTCCCAAGCCTGGATAAGGAGGAGGGTGTGTTAGGTGCGGCTAGCCAACATTTCAAAACCAGCCACTCTCATGGATATGAAACCCACAAGAGATTTGTTGGGGCGTAACCCTCTTAGCGACGCGCTACATCGGAACCCGGGTGTAGTGTCAAATGTGCAAGGGCCGGGTCGTCATCCCCTTAGTGGCGCGTCGTATCGTGATCCGGGTACGATGATAAATGAGCAAGGGTCGGGTCGTCGCAACCTTTGTGACGCGCTACATCTACACCCGGGTGTAGTGAAAAATGAGCAAGGGTCTTCGCACTTCCCTCGACGGGTGCGAAGGGTAAGAAAGCTAGCCGAGCCAACTAGGATTCGTCTAGATAGCTGGAATGTAGAGTCCCTAACGGGTAAGTTAATAGAGCTAGTCGATATAGCAATTAGGAGGCGTGTAAATATTCTATGCGTTCAGTAGACTAAATGGAAGGGCCAGAAGGCGAAGGAGGTGGAGGATACTGGCTACAAACTTTGGTACACGGGGACAACATCGGGTAGGAATGGTGTAGGCATCTTGATCGATAGGAGCCTTAAGGATGGAGTAGTTGAGGTGCGGAGGCAAGGCGACCGGATTATCCTAGTCCGGTTGGTAGTTGGAGATTTGGCTCTGAATGTGATCAGTGCCTATGCCCCACAGGTAGGTCTTTGCAAGAGCACCAAGAGGCAGTTTTGGGAAGATCTCGATAGCATGGTTAGTACTATGCCTATCAGCGAGAAACTCTTCATAGGAGGAGACCTCAACGGCCATGTGGGTGCGACTAATGTAGGTTTCGAGCGGGTGCATGGGGGTTTCGGGTATGGTAGTAGAAATCAAGAGGGGGAGGATGTTTTGAACTTCGCGTTGGCCTACGATTTGTTGATAGCAAACACCGTCTTTAAGAAGAGGGAATCCCATCTAGTGACCTTTCGTAGCGGACAACACCTAAGTCAGATCGACTTTATCCTTGCAAGGAGGGGGATAGACGTGCTTGCTTAGATTGTAAGGTGTTACCTGGGGAGTGTGTTGTCCCTCAGCACAAGCTTGTGGTGGCGGATTTTCGCTTTCGGGTACGTGTCCATCGGGCCAAGATTGCGAGAACAAAATGGTGGAAGCTTAGGGGGGAAGCAGCGCAAACATTTAAGGAAAGGATGCTAGATGAGGGGCCGTGGGAAGAAGGAGAAGATGCAGATGACATGTGGCTAAAGATGGCAACATGTGTTCGGAAGGTGGCTTCGGATGTGTTTGGAGTGAGTAGGGGAGGCAAACGGGAAGCGAAAGACACCTGGTGGTGGAATGACGAGGTGCAAAGGGCTATTAGGCAGAAGAAGGAGTGGTTCAAGCGCCTCCATCATGACAAGAGTGCAGCCAACATTGAGGGCTATAAAATAGCGAAGAGGGCTGCAAAACGAGCGGTGAGTGTAGCAAAAGGTCAGGCGTATGATGACCTTTATCAGCGACTAGGCACGAAGGAAGGGGAGAAGGACATTTATAGGATGGCTAGGATCCGCGAGAGGAAGACGAGGGACATCAACCAAATCAAATGCATCAAGGATGGGGCGGATCAACTTTTGGTGAGGGATGAGGAGATCAAAGACAGGTGGAGAGAGTACTTTGACAAGTTGTTTAATAGAGAGAATGAGGGTCCTACCTTAGAGTTGGATGACTCATTTGACGATACCAACAGACGTTTCGTGAGGAGATTTCAGGAGGCAGAGATCGGGAAGGCTTTGAAGAGGATGAAGGGAGGTAAAGCGATGGGCCCTGACGGTATCCCCATTGAGATGTGGAGATGCCTAGGTGCCAGAGCGATAGTATGGTTAATTAAGCTTTTTAACCTCATTTTCCGGTCAAACAAGATGCCTGAAGAATGGAGGAGAAGTATATTAGTACCGATCTTCAAGAACAAAGGAGATGTTCAAAGTTGTACTAATTACCGTGGGATTAAGTTGATGAGCCATACGATGAAGCTCTGGGAGAGGGTTATCAAGCATCGCCTAAGAAGAGTGACAAGTGTGACCCAAAACCAATTTGGGTTTATGCCTGGTAGGTCGACCATGGAGGCAATTTTCTTATTACGACAGTTGATGGAGAGGTATAGAGAGCAGAAGAAGGACTTGCACATGGTCTTTATTGACGTCGAGAAGGCATATAACAAAGTACCGAGAAATGTCATGTGGTGGGCCTTGGAAAAGCACAAAGTCCCAACTAAGTACATCACCCTCATCAAGGATATGTACAGGGATGTGGTGACGTGTGTCCAAACATCTGATGGCGACACCAGTGACTTTCCAATTAAAATCGGACTACATAAAGGGTCGGCATTGAGCCCTTATTTATTTGCTTTGGTGATGGATGAGGTCACAAGGGACATACAAGGTGATATCTCTTGGTGTATGCTCTTTGCTGATGATGTGGTACTAGTGGATGAGACTAGGGCAGGGGTTAATAGGAAGTTAGAACTATGGAGGCACACGTTAGAGTCGAAAGGGTTTAGACTTAGTAGGACCAAGACCGAGTACATGAGGTGCGATTACAGCGCGACTAGGAATGAGGAGGGAGACGTTAGCCTCGATGGGCAAGTGGTGGCCAAGAAGGATACTTTTCGGTATTTAGGATCGATGCTACAAAAGGATGGTGACATTGATGAAGATGTTAGGCATAGAATTTCAGCCGGTTGGTTGAAATGGCGTCAAGCTTCAGGCGTCCTCTGTGACAGAAGGGTGCCTCAGAAGTTAAAAGGTAAGTTTTATAGGACAGCGATTCGTCCGGCGATGTTATACGGTGCTGAATGTTAGCCTACAAAAAGGCGACATATCTAGCAATTGAGTGTAGCAGAGATGCGTATGTTACGATGGTGTTGTGGGCACACAAGGAGGGATAGAGTCCGGAACGACGATATTCAGGATAGGGTTGGGGTGGCACCAATTGAGGAAAAATTGATTCAACACCGGTTGAGATAGTTTGGCCATGTCCAACGGAGGCCTCCTGAGGCACCGGTGCGTAGTGGGGTTCTAAAGCGGGTCGATAATGTAAAGAGAGGTAGAGGTCGACCTAAACTGACTTAGGACGAGTCGGTTAAGAGAAACCTTAAGGAGTGGAATATCCCTAAGGATTTAGCTATAGATAGGAGCGCTTGGAGACTAGCAATTAACGTGCCTGAACCATAATTTTTTTTCTTATATCATTTATGTGTTCGTTATTTTCATGCCTCTTTTGGGTTTCATCTCTAGCCTATCCCAACTTGCTTGGGACAAAAGGCTATGTTGTTGTTGTTGTTGTTGTTGTGCATTAGCACCAGGCAACTTCAACGTTACGTCACCCCTAACAGCAAATGGCCAAAACAAGGGCTTAAAAACCACAATACCGGTAACCACATAACAGAACCTGAATGTGTTAGGAAGGTTAACTCCCTATACCTTAATGCTTACGATGCCATGTTAAGCTCCCCTAGTCCAATGTTTTCAAAGATAAACTAAAAATGGTCCGGAGAAACGACTATGCAGGGAAATCAAATATCTGAGTTTGACTATTAATTTGCCTTGAAATGCTATTCTGTATTTTCTAAAAAGCATACTATATAGTTTGTAGTTGAGTTGATCCTGACGTCAAGAGAACCAGACATTCATTTATTAACATATCCTTCTCAAAGCTGATTACGCAGATTTACTAAACAAGTAGAGTTTTTCCTTGATAATTTGTTTGCCAAAGATCATCATTTTACCTAATGGCATGTAAAATATTGAATCAGACTATTAGATCAATATTCAAACCAAACTTTAGTAAGCTATCTAAGATAGATCACAACAGAACATGTAAGGTATAGCCCCCATAAACAAAAGCCGAGACTTACCCCAACGAGCAACTGCAGCCACTTCGGTCCCTTCACATGCTTCTGGACAAAAGGGATCCCTGTTCCAAAGAAACAACGAAACAATATTAATTTGCACCAACCTGGATGCCTAATTGCCTACTAATCCAATCCCAAAACCAAATGAAGATACCTGTGTTAAAGCCGTGCACAGCACTGAGCAAAGCGCCAGCACCAGAGCCAGCCTACAACAACAGCACAAACAGAACAGCAAAGCGCACACAAATCAGCAGCAATTTTTCCTAAAGCGGCTGCACAAAAGACCACACGAATCTCGTGCGAGCGAGCGGGGGATGGCGTGTTACCACGGCGGTGGCGTCGTGCAGGACGGAGGTGATGGCCCAGTCCCTCTCTCCCTACGGGGCAGAACATAAGATCAGGTCAGAAACATCGCCCGACAAGGAAGCGCCGCCTCGAGGAATCGGGAGAGGAAGGGGACGGGGGAGAGACGCAACGCGGTGAGGTTGAGGAGGGAGAGGCATCGCGGGCACCGGGGCGTGCCGAGGCCTGGGTTCATGGTGGGATCGCGGTGGAGGTGCGCACCGCTGCGGAGCTTCTCCTCGTACACCTCCCGCGTGCCCATGTCGATTGCCGGAGAGGGTTGTGCCGCCGCCGCCGCCGATCCTGCTCGAGGGTAGGGGGGCGCTGTTGGGCTACGGGTTGGGCTGAGGGCTCTGGACGACCGCTGGGGACTGGCTACTGGAGCGCGTGGGGCGGGCGGCGGGGTGGCGGCCGGCGTCGGGGCGGTCGCGTCGGGGTATCGCGGACTCGCGCTGCGGGCGCTGCGACTTGCTTCCGCCTGGGCTGAGTAGAGGGACGGGGTGAAGGAGACAAAATTTCCTGGGCTCTGCAGACTAGTAAAAACATTTGGGCCCAAAGTCCATATATTCTTTTTTTCTACCCTCAAAATCATATTCGCCTCTGTGGGGAAAGAGAGAGCAATCAATTATGGGTGGATGTCTTATTTCCGAACGCCCAAGAAAACTGCGTATCATATTTCTCAAGAAAAAAAACTGTGTATCATCTACTTGTTCCTGAACATTAGGCTTGGACAAAGAGAAGAATGTGTAACCATGCAGCCACTGATAGGTCAACAAGATTGCGAGAGATGAAGAATTCAAGAACATATGTACAGGACAGCATTCTCGGGCTAGGTGTTGGTATCTGAATGCATTATATTCATGCGAGAACAATAAAGAATTAAATATAATATGCTCATCAGTTGGTTGGACGAAATTAGTTGAATGCCATTTTTCTGAACATCAAGTGCCCAAGCTGGTTTCTGTCCTAGCCACTATTCCTTATTGGGATTTTTTTTTGAATAATTCCTAAACTAGATTTTGACAGCAAAGGTGGCAAACTCTTATTGTCATCCTTGCATGTTGCTGCGTATTAAACTCTGGTTCAGTTTAAAGCATCTAGACAGTGAAGTAATCTGTGTGGGTGTGGCTAAGTGATCTAATGCTTTGGGCTTTGAGCAAGATCTCTATGTGAGCAAGTTCAGCTCACTTAATTTTGAGCACTAGTCTTGTTGCTTGCGTGCATTTCATTTCAACTGTTATGTTGAATTTTGTTTTGTTTGTTTGGTTTCTATTTCTGCTTTGGTTATCGCACAGGACTACATGAGAGTGATGCTTATTAGCTGACCATAGAAATCCTAACTAGTAATTCATTTGTTACTTGCTACACATTTCATTTGTTTGATCAGTCTATGTTGGTTACCACACTAGAATTCTATCTACTATTGGTACTAGTTATGCTGCTACTTAGGAAAAAGATGTAACCAGGGATAGCCGTATATATGAACTGTCATCTTAGTTTCAGTTCATGAAAGAGACTGCACATCAAACTCTGTTTCAGTTTAAAGCATCCAGAACAGTGAAGTATTCTATCACTGGATGGTGAACCTGCCATGCTTTCTCTCTCTCTCTTTCTGATGCTTTAGAATTCATATGTGGCGAAATTAGTGCTCTAATGCTTTGCCTGTATGGAATTGAGTGAAATTATATGTGAGCAAGTTCATATCGGTTTAGTGAGTGATAAGAAACTTTAACCAGGAGCCTGTAAAGCCTGTAAACTGTGATGTGGCCACATGAAGCTGAGCACTAAGGTTTGTTGCTTGCATTCATTTAATTTGTGATAGTTACGTGAGAGTTTTGTTTCCTTGATTTGGTTCTTGCGTAGGATGATAGATGCTTATTTGCTGACCATACATTTACGTACTAGTAATTCATTTGTTACTTTTAAAACATTCGCTATCCGTTTGCTCACCAGTTCCTAGAATGTAATCTGTTGTCATATAGTATAAAAGCTGCTACTCTGTCATATGTAAAACCCCTGAGCCTTAAGTGGGAGCCTTGATGTATGGAGCATGCACTTCTGAATCCTTTTATTTATTTTACAGTCATAATAGAACAGCGAACTGAAGATGTCTTTATCAGATGGGTGAAATTCACATGGCATCATCAAATGATACAAGTCTCGGATAAAAATCTACGACACACTAGAACGTCCTTGTTGACGATTCTTTCTGCAACAGCATCTAGGGTTCCTCGAATAATATAAGCTGAATGCCATCTTTTTTTCACGCCCTGTGCATTGCACGGAGACCGCGACTCAAAACGTAAACCTTCGGGTCACAAGCACCAAGATTCCGCATCTCTTCAATCATGAGTAAAGATAACACTACATCATATACTACATAGCTCCGTATCATTTCAATCATGAGTAAAATCAGTAGACGGCGGCACATTGATCAAAAGATGGGTAGGCTCAAAAACATAAACATTTATTACAAACCATTTCTTTTACTTCTTTTCAAAGACAAGAAAAGAATCACAACACATAATATCAGCAGTGCATCTTCAGTTGGGCCAACAAACCCACAGCTTAACAAATGGTGGATCGTTCCTTTTTCTTCCCAGAAACTGAGCAAATTTATATGCCAAAAAAAGAAGGGTGCACATGAAACACAGCGGTGATATTGGGCAGAAAAAATCAGGAAATGTCATAATTTGTTCCGTCATGCCCATTTGAACTTTCATATTACAGATACATGATACTGCATAAGAACTAAATCAGTGCACAACAGTCTCCAACTACATACAGAATAGCCTACTACAGAAGTAACAATTCCTCAGGTACACAGAATTTCCACACGCAACTAGGTTGTAAACTGTTGTTCCAACTAATCATAACATGTACCTCACATTATGACATGGACAATCCCAGCTGAAAAGAAATTGCCACATTCTATTCAATAGCATAACACACTACAATGCCACTTTCGCTGCTAAAAACCTAAAATTCAAAACCTTATGCATGCATAAATCAGATAAGGAAACAAAATGGAACAAAATGGAAGGCAATCAACCTACACAACTCAGATTAGGAAACAAAATAGAACAAAATGGAAGGCGCTCAACCTTGGTGCTCATGCGAGATCTTGCCCAATGTTTAACTCACAATCTACATCATACCAGTTCAGATGGGATACTGAATTCACCTGGGGGAAGGAAAAGCTAACAAAAACCTTGTTATAGCTTAAATAGATCAGAAAGAGCTGCACTAAAAACAAAGGTGCTTCCTGTTAAAAGGAGCCTACTGTTGTTACATAAAGGCTCTTGTGACCCCCCTAATTACAGATAATTAAGAAACCTCCTTCAAAAGCTGGGTCTCCAATTCATATGACCAAGCTGTGGTTGCTGATAAGCCCCAACTTGCGGGCCTGGAGCTGCCACCCCGATCCCAACATTGGGACCAATGGCCGATGGCACCTGTTGATGCACCATGGGGTGTGGACTTACAATAGAGGGAGGCTGCTGAGGATGGTACAAGCCTGGGAACTGCGCATGAGAGGACTGAGCAGTAGTATTGAAAGATGCATTTGCTGGATTTGGCACAAAAGCACCAGGCGTTGCTTGACCTGGTATGTTGTAATATGAAGGAACCTGCAAAGGTGGCATCTCTCTAGCTTGCTGAATCCAGATGTCAGATGTCTCGACCTGTGTAAGATTCTCAAATTAGTAAAGTAAAATGAAAGGACCTAAATCAGAAACCATGAAAACTAATCGCCTAATGATGTCTTCGCTATCAGATTATCTTATTAGGAAGAGAATGGCACCATTCCCACCTGATTTATTTTACAGGGAAAGACAGGGCGCTTCAGAGAAAAAGTACTCAATCCATAAACAAAGAAAGTAAAGAGGAAATCCTATTAAAGTGTTACAAAACGAAAAAAGATACCCATCTCTCTAATTCGAGACTTAATAGCATTAAAAAAATGTAAATTGTACCTGTGGAGTTGAGGCATAAATGTTGTCCTTGTACTTCATCCTATTGACATCATCCACACCAACTGCAGCTCCAATAACACCAGGAGAACCCATTGTAAAACCAGCTGGATGAGTGTAATTTCCGTAGCCAGAAGGGTTACCAGATGGGACTGGTTTATACTGTGAAACTCCATACTTCACACCCCCTGCAGTTAAATGTGAACCTCCACTGGGCATCTGAAGATAATTATTTCCATTCGATGGATAAGGGACATTTGGAGAATAGTTTGGCATAGGCATTGGATACACTGGAGAATAGAGTTGTCGGTAAGGCATGAAATTTGGAAAATGTTGCACATGCATTTGAGGGTACATCTGTGCAGCAGCTTGTTGCTGAGAGATATGCTGCTGCTGTGAAGAGATCGGAACAGGGCTGTTGCTCACAATCTGTGGATTTAGGGCCTGCAACATATGTCACAATTTAATCAAAAGATTCACTAAGACAGCATTGCACAAAAGAGGTAGCAAATGTCTTTATTTTTTCTTAGAATGCTAGGTTAGATAATCAGCTGCTCTCCGCTCTTCTTTCTTTTGTCATAAGAGTATAGGAACAGGGAATGCTCCTTTCTTTTCATCTCTGCCTGTTTGTAGAACAGTAGCAGGTATTATAGATTTTAGTTCAAATAGTATGGACAGTTTGACCCTGTTAGTTGGTAGAATTCATAGACGGCCTCATGCACTTTGGATATGACAAGTATATATGAGAGATAGAGGGATGGCAGCTGCCTCGGTTCAAGCAGCAGTGCAGCACCATTCAATTCACAAGTGTGTTCGTTTATGTGTGCTCTCCTCTCGCCTTCTTCTAATTTCTACCTCCAGTATGTGCGTGTGTAGTGAGACATACTTGAGTGACTTAGTCGGTCGACAAGTTACGTATTTATACTGTGATCAACAGTAAACAGAAGAGTTTTTAGGAAAACAGATGACAGAAACTATGGCAAAACCACAAAAGTCCAAGTGCAAAAACCAAGACTGACTTCTTGAATTTTATTTCAAAGTAAGCAGAACAAATTTTCTCAACTACGAATCAGCAAGGTGTCCCGTGTAGAACTCCTTGCAGCAGAACCATATTAAAACAACGAGTTCAATAACAAGAGAACTATGTAGAGATTATAGAATCTGGTAAGTAATAAGTAGATTAAAACTGGACTCATTAGCAGCCCTGGTCAACATGATGATGGGCCAAGACTACTCGACTACAAGGTGGGCACTATAAATTAAGCTGCCTAAAGAATATATCCAAATGATTACAAGTAATAATAGTACAAAAAGGACTACAGGAGAGCAGTTAAAAATCAAAATACAATGGTACCTCAGATGTGGAAGGGAGAACTTGTGAGTGAACAGGTTCTGGCATCCTGAAGACTAGCACAGCATTATCTGCTTCTGGATTTTCTGAAGGGTACCCCTGATGAGAGTAAGTGATTGTCAGCAGTAAATAAAATATTCCATCCATATTACTTCATTGAAGGGTATATGCTGATTTAGATACAAGCTGTCAACATCTGTAATATTTCTCCATCAGAATATTTAGGATCATTTTATTACAGAAGTACTAAATATTGTAACATTAATATTTCTACATATTAGTAGGAATTAGTTTTTGAAGTTGCATTTTGAAAATGCCAACTATATTCGAAAAGTAATACAATCAAGGAGACCAATTAGCAACTGGATTCCAATATAAGATTTACCTGAGAAGAGGAAGCTAAAACTTGCGGATGAACATTAGGCTCCACCAGTCCATATAACTGGGCCTCATTGGTTGTATGCATATTAGGATCTTCATGACCATAAGCCTGCAGATATTCAAGTTCTACATGTCATGGACGATGCCAAAAAAGCTCTCTGGAAACAAGAATTGCAACTTCACTATAAGATAATCTAGCAAAGAGAACGCCAAATAAAAAATCCGTCAACCATGTGAAGCATCATTACCGAAAAGGGAGTCAAAGTCGAGGTGATTTGAGTACTGTCACCATCTGCAGCTCCAACTGGAGTGTCACTCTGAACTAGGCCCAGGCCATCATCATTCTCTACTTGCCCACTCATTCGATCACTATCCTCCGATGGAGGTAAGGAAATCTCAGCCGTTGACGTGGACAATTGTGAAGATCTAGCCTGTTCATCCATGTCATCATGTCCAGCATCCAAGCTATCATCTTCACTGACTTGTTGAACTGATTCTTGTAAACTATATACAACATAAGGATTGTCAGAGGAAGCCATATTCTCTAAATTATCCACATAACATAACAGATTTCAAGAACAGCATTCAGAAATGACATACTATAATTACTAAAGTAAAACAAAAGAAAGTATGAAAAATTGCCAAACGTAAACCAATAATAATAAGTACAAATGTACCTAATAAGAATCTAAAAAACAAATGCTATGCCAATAAAACTGCAAGCTTGCAAACTATTTCACCATATAAAAAGAATATAGATGCTTATAGGTAGCACACAGCTAACAATTGATGTCACATAAACTACTGAATCAAGTTTATGGCATAAAGTATTTCAATATAGAAAAATAATAGGAACTACATAATCTAGTTTATCAGTATTCACTAATTAATAACTTCCAAGGGAACAACTTGCTGCCACAACGCTGGTCGCTACAAGATTATATTCTATTTGATTAAAAGAATTGGGTAAGGTTCACCTAACTGTTCTGGTTGCTCAGTGTCTTGCTGGGCCGAGGCGTGTACTTGCTCCGAATCCAAGTCAGATGTGAAACTGCCAAACCTTAACTTCGTCTGCTCATATTCAGGCACACGAAGATGTTCCGGAATAATAACATGCTCCACCTCATGCAAGTTAGCTTGTGAAAGTTTCTCAGACAACCCGTTTACATCTGGTGCATTAACATTTTCACAGTTGCTAGCTGAAGGAGATGCAGCATCAGCTATATTGTTATCTGCATCGGTGGTGGTTGACTTCTTTGTCGATTTTGGCTTCCACTCCTTAACAGGGTGTACTGCTGAAGAGAAAATTTGTTATTTTATCATAATGCCTAAAAGCATTAGACATAATGGATAAAGAAAAACTAAAAAGCTAGACATGAAGTGCCAGGTATATATATTTTTTTTCAATTTAGCAATTCTGTGGCATTTAACACTGAACATTTCCAGAAACAGAATTCTAAGCTACAAAGTCATAACAGGTAGTCATATAGATCTTCAAACAAAAGCAAAAAGTAAAGTACAGTTAGAATGAAGTCAAATAAATATGAGATGCACCAATTTTTATATATATGGCAAAAAGGGAACTCTCAGTGCTCAAAACCCCACGCAAGGTGGGGACAAATGTACATGGAAACACACACACACACACACACACACAAAAGGAGAGCACAATATGTAGTTTCCTAGAATACACAGTAGATACTACACCCAGTACTAAAATTGATTAAAACCACTTGGAGACGTAATTGTCTATCAAAATATCTTCAGTATGTTTGCTTACAAACTTGTAAAAGAATATATATTGCACGCCGCTTATATATATTTTTTTTAAAAAAAATTAGGGCTTGTTCGGTTCCCAATCCAAGGGGATCGTAGAGTATTGAAGGGGATTGAGGGGAATTTTGACTCGTCGGGGATTGTATCCCCCAATGCCCTCCAATCCCCTCGGATTGGGGATTAACTGAACAAGCCCTTACAAATTTTCTGCTGGCAAAAACTAACATTTCGATATCAACTCTTCTGCCAACAGAAAAATAAATCATAGACACCACTGGCAGATGATACCTTTTTGATTGTTAGTAGGACCCTGGTGATACCTGTTGACGTTTTGTGCAACAAACGATCTACCAGTGGGCCTTCCACGAAATATTGTATCAGGTCTCTGGTTTTGTTGATTGTTTCTAGACATAAATGCTAAGTAACGCCCAGGTGTCACTACTGAGTTAAAACTCCCTCTCAGAATATTTGCATGAGAAGAACCACTTGGCGCATGCATCTGAGAACCAGAACGGCCAGCAAATTGCCTAGTAGAATTAATAACCCCAACATGACGTCGAGCAGGTCCAACAGTTCCACCAGCAATTCTAACATTGGCTGACCCATGAGCTGGGTCAGAACCTGAAAAGTGCTGCTCGTTCTGAGAGTTCTTCAAATATGGCTTCGCATGCTTCTGTCTAGTACCTTGACCATCCCCCTTCCCTTGAGTTGTGTCAGAGTGGGAGTTCTGCATAGCATTTTGATGTGCGGTCTGGCCGTCTGAGGTTGTAGCAGGTGAGTGGTTTCGACCAGACTGAACAACAGTACTGAACATAGACAAACCAGTAAGGAAAGTATTAGTTTGATTGAAACAACATATATATGCAAAACAGCTGGCAAAGAAAAATAAGAAAGATAGCAATTTTCATAACTGTATTCAGACATTTGGTCAATGTATTACGGCTCTGGCCATTGCCAACACATAAAACTAAAGTCAAAAGCAACAGAGAGGTCTCAGTCAACGCAGTGACCTGCCTTTATGCGGCATTTACCTCAAGAAATGTAACCTTACCGATTCAAAGGATCTGTTCATGTACCATAGGAACAGAACAAAGAAACATCAAACCTAAAGCACCTATTCATTTTCACATTATCAAATTTAGGTTTGATAAGAAGAGGCGATATGATGCCCACATTCGATGAGATAACCTTACTTGATAGCTGCATTATGATCAGTATACAACTTAACCGGAACTATGGTGACAAGATTGTTTGACAAATAAATGAGTGCACAGGAGAGTAAGAGCAGCGGCAAACTTTGTCACACAAACAATACCTCCTATCAGACATATGTACATTTGCTGAACCTCTGTGTCCTGGTTCTGGTCTGTTCTCCACCACACCATGTTGAAATCTGTTGTCCCTCACAACCCGAAATTCACGACTAGGGCCTGCATCAAGCATTCAGTTAACAGTCAGGTGGGAACCTCCAAGTTACACAACCATAATATTGCACATGTCATGCCATATGTGAAAACTGCATAAGCTTATAGTATGTAATGGGAAGCCAGGTGCAAAGACAAGCAAGCTAGAGACAAACAAGGTTGCCATGGAAAACAGGAAGCTATATGTTTAATCATTGTCTAGAGGCTGGATCGCTAGGAATATATAAAGATGATTGGAACTATCTTGGCAGCAAAAGAAGCATATTTACTCTATGTTATTGAACATAAGATCAGAATAACAAATGGTGGCCCTCATATACCTGACATCTGACCCTGATTGGGAGTTCTTCTTTGATCATTTTCCATCCTCTGTATGTTTGGCTTCATCCATTGTGACTTTTGCTCAACTTGTGCAGTACTGTCAGCAAAGCTCTTCTGGACAGCACTCTAACAATGCAATATTTTTTTTCAGCACAACAGAATAAAAGAATAGCAATGTATGGTTTTCAATGTTACTAAAGCTTCATAACGTGCATTACACAGTTTAACAAAAAAGCAATAAACCTAACATGCTTCCTCAATTGATAGAGAACTAATTTCGTTTCTTCATAGCCAGTGCCGAAAGCTCCACACAAGGTAGGATCAGGGATGACAAGGAAAAAAGCAAGAGAGACCTAGAGCAAATAGAGTGTTTGTGGAATGCATGTCCTGTGCAGAAGCAATGTGTATGTCTCATCATATCTTACTCCTACTCACTCCATTCAAAACTGCAAGTCATTTTAGCTTTTTCCTAATTCAAACTTGCATCTAGTATTTGGACATTGGAGGCCAGGTTTTCTTTTGCCAGACTATTAAGTAACTGCACAGACGTAATTTAAGGGCATAGAACCCCAAATGTGCCTTTTTGCTTTAGCTTGTTTCAGAACATCTTGAAACAAGAATATGTACAAGTATGCTACAAACAAAAAAAAATACAAAAAGGAAAAGACTTAGGTTTAAACCCTCATTTTTACTGTTGCACTGAAAATTTATACAAACAGCAAACATATACCTCTTTCTTCTTGTCCCTTTTTCTTTTCACTTCATGAAAAGGATCTGCAAGTACAAACAAAAGACAAATTACAATCACAGAGAAAACATGAGAAGATTTACTGGAGGTAATATATATTGCAAACAATGCCATCACTCATCCATCATCGAATAATAAACATCCCACATATCAGCACCATACAAAAACACCAAAGCTCATTTACTCCACCCAAAAAATTCATGGAGACCATTATGATATCTAATTTTATAAGCTGGTTAGAACCCACGGCTGTAAGCAATAGTAAGGACTACCTTTTACCAATTTACAACATAGAATAGAACACCCTTATAAAAAAAAGCATAGAATAGAACACAAAAATACAAGTAGCATAACAACTAAGTTAACAATTCGACCCTGCAAGAGTATTATCATTAATACATATGAACTAATCAAAATCACGACCCCCGAAATTAGTATCATTAATCAATAAAACATTAAACGCTGAGCCTCATACCAGAGCGTCCCCAACTCCCCACAGCTCGAAAACCCTAGACCGTACGCGGGAATCCCCTGCGCCCCCACGGGTGCGGCGGCAAAGCCGACACAATGCGGCTCAGCGAGCGCCCCCAAAACCCTAGCTGCGGGCACCGGTACGAGATCGATCGAGTCGAGGCGACCCAGATCGGGGGGGAACAGAACAGGGGGTAGAGGTAAGGGGGACCTTGATTGAGCAGCTTCTGCGCCGTCTCGTTGGGGTCCATGTTGGACTCGCGGAGGGTGTCGAGGATGTCGGCGTCGGAGTGGCCGCCGACGACCTCCTTGATCGACTGGATGGTGGACTGGATCGCCGTGGTGGTGGTGGGCGAGCGCGCCGCCGCCGCCCCCGCCCTAGCCCCAGCCCCAGCCCTGTCGGAGCCGCCGCGAGCCCCGCCGCCAGCCATGCCCGCCGCGAGAGGGGAGATCGCCCGGACGCACGCTAGGCCGGGGGAGCGGGTGGTGGTGTAGGCGCTCGCGATCGCCGCCGGAATCGCATCAAACGACGCGAGACCCTGGGTTTCGGGGGGGGGGAGTGGGTTTGGGTTTGGGTTTGGTTGGAGTGGTTGGGGCCGGCTGGACTCGGTGGGTGCGTGGTTTTCCAAGGGAAGGGAAGGCAACGGAAAAAAAGAAAATTGGAAGGGTTGCGCGACTTGCGAGGGTGGTGGCTGCTGTGCACGAGTTTTACGGCCGAGGCGGAGGCGGCTAGTGTGCCCAGTGTGTGCGAACGCGGGGAGGTGGGGCAGAGGTGTTTAAATGACGGATATACCCCTACGTGGGATATCTGTGAGTCGTGGAATTTCTGCGTTTGGCAGGGTGCCGAGGGGTAGAAGCGTCATATTTGAATGGCGGTACGTACTCATTAGGGTAAGTTCGATTTGTTTTGCGGAACACGGACTATTCTGGTTTGTATTTCAAGTCTGTGGGCCGGGCCTGCGTTCGTCAGGGGCTTGTGGTTTGGGCTTTTCGCCCGGGGGCCGTCTTGCTGGACAAGGAACAAAAGATTTTTCCTTCTTTTTGCCCTTTGCTTGTCCCTTTTGTTTCAAGAAGAATTTCTCATATTCTGTCCGTTTGAAGTTCCTGTTCTGGGAGCTTCTGCAAGCTTTTCTATAGAAATTTCGAAAAACTAGAAGCTCCTCCAAACAAGTTAGCTCTTTTAATAAGCTGATAAAAACCTCCAAAAGCTGCAGTTTGTATTAAAAGCATAGAAGCTTCCTGAGTTCTTTCAGAAAGCTTCTCCCGGACCCGGAGTTTTTCAGCTCCCAAACAGCGAAGAGATTGAACACCTATTTTTAGGTACGTTCTTACGTATGCTGCAATATATGCTAGTTATGGCACATTTCGGATGCAGCAGATTATGGTTTGGCTTCAACCTTTCTTCTTGTCTTTACATTGCAATATATGCAAGGTTATGGCATATGTCGGATGCAGCAGAGTATGGTTGGGCTTCAATGTTTCTTCTTGTCTTTATACTGCAATGTATGCTAGTTATGGCACACTTCCAATGCAGCAGATTATGGTTTGGCACTTTGGCTTCAGGATTTCTTCGTACACAGTTGTGCAGTTCTGAGTTTTCTTAAAGAAAGGGAGTTGAATTGCGATACAACACATCCCAAAAACATGTTGACAAACTTGACACCGGAGATCAGTCAGTTCAACGTGAAGTTTCCAACTGTTCGTACGTCAGTCAGTCAGTGTTACACTCCTGGTCGGTGAGTAGGCAGGCATCTTGCCATACAGCTCAGAGCGCGATTTCATCGAGTCATTGGCCAGAACGTCAACCAATCGGTAGAGGTCTCCTCTCCTCTGCATCTCCAACGGGAGGTTCTCCCTGCAAATGTTCCTCCTTGATCAATAAACAAACACAGGAGCAACCAAAATTGAGTGTGTGTGAATCTTGTAAATTCTCAATATCGCGTGCCTTGTAGACTCTATCGTAGAGAGGTCGATCTCGCCGATGACGGTGGCTTCCTCATGCCCCGCTGCCGCAAGCACTTCACCAAACTGAATAATTTGCAAAAACAAATTAACCACCAATCGTGCCTGAACCGAAACTGTCAATGGGGAGAAGATGCAAAACTGCAACTGGTGGTTGTGTCTTACTGGTCCGATGAGGCTCGAATGGCCCCAGATCATGTAGTCCGAGTTCGCGTTAGGGTCTCGCGCCGGCGAGCAGGTTGCTACAAACAGCTGGATGGGAAACATTCAGCTCCAGTGCCTTGATTTTACGTACAGTTTTGGTACAATGACAGAAGAGTGTATTTTAGTGTCATCTTTACCTGATTGTCAACAGCCCTGATGGAGTGAAAGGGTAGAGGGAAAAGATCGTGAGATAACTACTGCCAACATGAAGAGAGAGATGGACATTTTTCTCATCCTATCTTGAACGAAAGTTACTATTTTCTGATGGCACCGTGATCGTGGCACAGAGGGCAGAACTGAAGAAGAGCAAAAGGCTGACCTGGATTTCTGCATGAGGTCCCACAGAAGCTCTCCGGTGCTCATGTTGAATGCAGAGGGATAGCATATCAGGTGCGCACCTGGTTTGGCAAGTCACAGGAAGAGAGACTAACACCTGTTACGCCGTTCATGCAAAATTGGAGAGGATCTAGCACTGCATGAAACCAATGTAGCACAGCACATCCTACAAAAATGGTGAGGCATACCTTTTGATCTGTACAGCATTGCAAGCTCTGGAAACCGGATATCATGGCATATTCCTATGCCAATCCGTCCAACATCTGTAACGCATGTGCCAGAAAGCTATCACAAAAACAGAAACAGATTCCTAGCAGATTGCGTTATCACAAAAACAGAAGCAGATTCCTATGCCAATACGTCTGACATAAGTATGTGCGCTGCAAATGTACTTCTGCAGCTTTACAGAATCTCAGAGAACTCTGTTGGTGCTTAACAGTTAACAGTACAGTAACATGTAGGAGACCATTTTCATTTTCAGCATGAAACTACAGGTGCACAGTAAAATGTGGCCACAAATATGCTCCGTAAAAAGAAAGAATCTTCATGGTAATAATACTCCTACCTCTGAAGTTACCAGTTTACCACGCACCTGTGTCAACTATAGTAGCTTCCTGTCCACCTGTGAATGTATCAGATTCCTTGAGCGTGATATCTCCTGGGATGTCAATCTCAAACAAATGCAGCTGAAATTACCCATTTTCTTTTAGCGATCACTATGCAGGTCGATCCAATTACCAGCTGAAAACTACGCATAAATATCTGGGGATTCAGACAACAGCCTCTCCAGCTACTGAACTTACTTTCCTATGCTTGGCCAATATCTGTCCATCTGGTCCGATGACACAGCAGGTGTTGAACACCTTCCCAGACGCCGCCTTCTCAGGTATGGATCCACCTACAATGGTGATCTTTCTGGCGGCAGCGACCTCCGACAACATCAAGATGGACGGCGACTCTCCGCCGTCTATGTCTTCGGCGTAACTCGGCAGTGTCTCCATTGCGTACGGGCAGCTCCATATTTCCTGAAGCAAAAACAGAGGAGCCAATGAAGCAATGCTTATAACTGATCAGGCCTTAATATGTGCTAACACTTTCAGTCGGCTCAGTAGTTTGCGATTTGTGGTTTGTTTGAGGCAGCAAAACACATCAGTAACTGACAGAGAGAGCGGACGATCGACTTGCCGGCAGGACGACGAGCTTGGCGCCGGCGTCCGCGGCGGCCTCGACGCGGGCGCGCGCGCGGGCGATGTTTCCGTGCTTGTCCGGTGTGACGGCGAGCTGGCACAACGCGACCTTGTGCTGGACACACATGCGAACAGACCATGAACGGATTACGGATATCACAACGAAAAGTTTGGGCGACCGAATTGAAACAGGTAAGACTGGATTTCGGGCGAGCATGAACATGTTATGATGCTACACGCACGGATTAGGATTTCAGACTTTCGTCTAAAGAATTAGGAATTCAGACTTGAGAGCCGAGATCTGTGTGTTCTGTTTCTGTATACCTTCTGCATATTGGCTTTGATTTCCGAGGATGGAGCCGCGGCGGCGGCGGCGAGGTCGACGAGGAAGCCAAGCTCAGATCAATACTTTCGACTGGGAGGCAGGCCGATCAGGATCTGTGAATTCTGGAGGCATGGAAGGCCGGAAGAAGCCTCTGCTGCGGCTGTTGACTTCCGTGGGTGCTTTTTTTTTTTTTTGAAACTACTTCTGTGAGTTTTTGGTATGTTTTCAAAAACACTTATATTATATTAAAAGAACAGCCAATTTATTTTGAGGACCTGATTACAACAAGGTCCTTCAACCTCATCGAGATCGGGAGGCAGCATCGTCGCCGGAGTTGGAGAGGACATGGCCGCCGGCGGTGGGTCGTAGGGGTGTCGAAGACGCATACACTCGGGTGGACGGACCGCGCAAAGCATCGGTTAAAGTTGGGATGGTTGAGCCAACAGTGACGCCGTACACCAGCGACTAAAGAATAAAATTGGAGACGTCGCCGGAGGATAAAGGTGAAGCTCGATCCCAAGTGGTGGCAGCGTAGTCGAACCAACACCAGAGGACGACCTGCCTAGCCGAAGAAAGCACAAGGACCAAAGGCTGTTGTTTGGGGTAGGAAGCGGGTGGAGATGGAAGTGAGGCGGGGAAGGAAGCAGAGGACACAACCCGGGAGGGGAAGAGCTGAAAGACGAAGCTGGGACCGGATCTGATGAGCAGGAGACCGGATCCACACGCGCAGCCAACAGATCGATAATAATCCCGGCTGGATCGACGGCGGAAGCATAGGAACTCAAGCAGCCATGCATGGAGGAGGGCGGAGATGGAGCTGCTTGAGACGGCAAGTTTATTTTATTTCGACTGACCTTGATAGCAGCGTCGGCGATGGCGACAGCGACGACGGTGGCAACAAGACAGGAGTTCCCATAGGGGAGCAAGCCATACAAGCACAAATACTACTAGTAGACAAAGGGTGGGAGCCCCACTCTCAGCTTTCTCTGGCGAGCTCGCAGGTGGCGGGAGGGAGGGGGCCTCGGACTGATCTGGGTGGAAAGCGAGAGGAAGACGAGAAGGCTACGATACCTCCCAGTTCTTGGTACTTTATGTGCTGTTAAGTGTAGTAAAGTCACATAATCAAATGTTGGACATGTTTCAAATAATCTTAAACCAAAAACTTTATTTTACATGATATAACAGTCTTGGAAATAGCATGGCGAGACGAACCATTGAGACTAGCCTTACAGACCATTGATAAATTATATTCTTATATACAATGCAAATGTTGACTCTCCATTGTTTTAACTAATAGTATGAATAGTTTCAAAAAAAAAAACTAATAGTATGAATCTTTCAAAGCTCTACTGAAAATTTTGCACTACTAATAATTGAAAAAAGTGGGTAGATGGATACATTTGGTTCACCGATTTTCATCCCTAGGTCCCCATTCAAATCTTCGAGATTTTTAAAACTACATACTCGTTTCGGTGTATGTCGGATCATGCAGATATGAAGTGCCGGATCGAATCATGCATGCCGATATATGAACTTAATTATGAAGTGCGCGCCACGCCGGCCATTCCATTTACTCGCACATCACTGGTGCCGAATGTGACATTGTACTAGAAACATTTGGTGCCCAAACTTGCCTTCAAGTGTGGTGGCAATGACATTCCATTTGCTTACACATTTCCAGCGCTAAACGTGACGTTTGTTTTTTCGCTTTTTTCACTAGTCACATTGTTCACATCAGTAGCCATAGTATAGTGATCAATCATTAACGTTTTTTTATTGTGCAATGCACGTCTTTCATTAACCAGAACAGCAGTCATATAAGTACAAATTAGGGCCACGTTGGCAAGCCTAAGATTGCCGACCCCACGCTGAACCAACGATAATGAGAAACGAAATCAATCATTAATGTGGCGAGAGTAGCTGTTGTGATACGAACAGATTTTGGTCGTGGAAGTTGCATCATTCATGCTGTTAAAAGGGCCAGCATTTGGTGGCTGGTGAAACGCACACCAGATACAAAGTTGATCGTCTGCTTTTAACCCCAAAAAAAAAAGTTGATCGTCTGCACTTGGTGCTACGGCGGACGCCTGACGGAGACCACACCCTGATGGGTGTGACTGTGACTAAAGTTCAGATTCCAAGGCCTGAATTTCCACAGCTTTTTCTTTAATCACTTAGCAACAACAGTTCTAGCCGTGCTTTTGACCATGAAAAATAAGCATCGTAGTAGAAAAAATGCGATCGATAGATGATAGCAGAAGTGCTAAAGCTTTTTTTTGTTTGACAATTACTGGTTTAAAAGTTATGTAAACGTTGATGATAAAGGATCAGCAGCACTAAATGTTTCTGGCAGCGTAGGCCATATATATGGGCAGCAGGCAGGTTTGGTGGTATTATATATCATTTTATCTAGTAGGGACCAAAAAATCTTGTGATGGTACTGTATTTCAAAGCGATTCCGTTTCTCAACTAAAACCGAACAATCGCTGCTAAACGAAAAAGCTGGAAAGGTTTCGCTCCAGAACATGCGTGTACAGAGTAGTTTTTTTTTTACAACTGTATATATTATATAAAAGCAGTTATTTTACACAAAAGGTCCTCAAAAGAAGACCGAAGTACAATGCGGTCCAGCGACTGGATAAGGAACTACATCAACAACGGCGACGATGACAAGGACGAGTTCGCCGGCGAGGGGTCGCAAGATGGCGCATACACCCGGATGGAGACCGCGCAAAGCGACAGTTGATGGTGGGCCGACTGAGCCGCTCAAGAAGAGCAAACCGACGACCGAAGGATCCTTTTCTTGCCGTCGTCGGTTGTAGAAGAGGAAGGTCAAAGTCGATACCCAGGTGGAGGCGAAAACGTCGAGTTGGTGTCGGAGAAGGAGCTGCTTGATCAAAGCATGGGTCAACCGGATCGATGACTGCAGGGGAAGGGGTGCGACGGCGAAGGACATGGATGGTGCGGGAGCAGATCTCGGCGGCGGTGGGCTGAGGTGGATGATGGGGAGGAGAAGACGGGATCTGATGGGTAGGAAAGCGGATAAATTTTATTTATCAAACATACCTTGGCCGGGATGCCGTCGTCGACGGAGGCTGTCACAGCAGCGACGATGGCGACGGCGGCGATAGGCTGCCAGACTCGGACTGCCCATCACGGGGGAGGACCTAAAACTACTAACTACTAAGCTAGGGGAAGGGGGGTGGCCCCTCTCCCTGCCCGCTGCGGCGAGGACGCCAGAGACGGGAGGGAGGGGGCCCTCGGCGGCGAGATCTAGGTTTGCTACAGAAGGGAGGAAGGGGAGAAGGGGAACGGCAAGTCGCCCGGTACTACTCAGAATCGAATCTTTGGGAGACACAAGCAATGGCAGTAACTTTTCCGGCCTGTTCGGCAGGGCTGGATGGGTTGGGCTGGCGCTGGTGCTGAACGAGCAAGCAAACAAGTTGCTGGCAGCAACCAGCCGTAACCTGCCAGCTTCCAGCCAATTTAAATTAGTTCACAGAACGGTCGCTGTTTTTTTTGGGAAGCAGCCGGTGCTAGTTTCAGCCGTTCGTCTGGTGCTAGGCTGCCGAACGGCTAGGCTGACCAGCTAAGCCAAATTCAGCCCAGCCAACAATCAGCCCAGCCTACCGAATAGGCTGTTCTTGTGTACCCTGGTCCTTTTCCCATATAGAAAAATAAAACATGAAATACAATGGAAATACCATTATACATGTTTTGGCCATTTTACCATAGAAAAGTAAAATAAGAAAAGAAATACAATAGAATACCCTTATACATATATCGGCTGTTTTTTTCATAGAAAAAATAAACCAAAAATACGATAGGAAGGGCTTAACCTCAAAAAAAATCATACATATTCATTCGTTTCCCCATAGAAAAAATAAATAGAAATAGCGGTATACATATTTTGCTCTGGTTGTAAATACGTTACTTAGCCCTGTAGCAACTCAAGAAAACCTCATCATATGTCCAATGCACTTTGGTCTATCCCACCATATTCACCTCTATTCAGAATCTGAACCAGACAAGTAGCTCTGTTTCTCAGAGAATATGAAACAAAAACATTTCTCCTAGAATGTATACCAAACGGACCCTTAATGTCTTCTATAGCATTCCCTTTATCAAGTTTTTGAGTTACATGCTGAGATTATTAAAGGTGTGGGAATTCGAGTATACTTCTTATTATCCCCTGTTTAGATGGAATAAGGGAAGTCCTAATCTAGAGACCATGAAATAGCTTCTATACATGCGAAGTCATTATCAAATTCATATACTAAATGGTCAAAGTACATTTTATCCAATCATATATCATCACTTTTGTATCATCTACTGATCTACATGTACCCATCACATCTTTTTGATATACTGGTTCTCGTGTGGACATTATTTTATTTCTTGTCTAGGAAACCATTTCCTCCTCTCTTGTGTTGTTAATACCAACTATTTTGCTTAGTTGCCACTCTAAGTGTCTTACCATATTGTTACGACAATCTATAACTCATCTAAAAACACTCTTAGCCCAATTAAGCTAGTCTCAATGCATAGTTTCATGACACAGTTAAGACTGTAAACTAGGTAACCGAACCAGATGAGTTTTATGGTGATAAAATTCTTCTCTCATCTGATTAAACTCTCTCATTTAATGGCTCTGCTAAGTCAGCAATTTTACTGATGTGACACTCGTATAAAATATACATTGAGACTAGCCTTAGGATCGCTAGTTTTTCTAATAAAAGTATTGAAAACATAATGCTGAGTTGCCTCTAACAACGGCACGTGAAAAATTTGATGAGGTGGCGAGGAGCTCTTTGCCTGGTCTGTAGTTGTACTACCGTTTTCGTTTAGGCCTTGTTTAGATGTCTAATTTTGGGTCTAAAATTTACTATGTAGAATTCCTATTCTCTGTTACATTAAAATGCCGGCACATGTATGGAGTATTAAATATAGATGAATAAAAAACTAATTACACAGTTTTATTGTACTTTACGAGACCAATATTTTAAGCCTAATTAATAATAATTATTATCAAATAAAAATAAAATTACTATAATATAATAGGACATTTACTATATAAATTTTGGATACCAGGTATCTAATATAGGCATTACTCGTAGAGCCAAGACATTTGATCTGGCCGGCAAATGACTCGGGCCACCCACTCCACTGACCACACTGGTGCCTGGTGCGCAATGCCAGCGATCCATATTTTTTTATGATTACTCCTCTATCCTCGCCCAATTAATGGAGGATCAGAAGAGGGGCGCTGGCCAGTTTGATTTTGCTCCCCATTTCCACCGGCCGAAAGTTTTGATGCAAGCGTGAAACCCGAACCTACTCCGTACTCCGGAGTAGGCTGCCGCAAATCAAAACGAGCGAACCGAGGCGACAAACGCCACGACGACCTGGCCGCGTGCCGGTCCGCCGAACCATCCTGGGACGCGTGATCACCAGCCGAGCCACCCCCTGGCCCGCCTCGTCCTCTAGTCGTTTCCGCTTTTATAACCAGCGTGGCCGCGTGGGCCCTGCCCCCTCCTGGGCTTTTCTTTCTTCTCTCGCTCAAACTTCGAAAAACGGTCACTGCCCCCGTCCCGTCCGGGCATCTCTCCGTTCCGTCACCTGTGCACCTGCACGTCGGCCGCACCACGCCGCCGTCACACGGCCGCACGAGCCCCGCAACAAATAAATCGTTCGCTCCCGTCCCGGCCGCAGTTCCGCTGCGCCACACCTCCCGCTCAGCCGCCGCCGCCGCCGTTAGACCCCAATACCCAGGTCCCAGGTACCCAGGTTTCCAGCCCCGCCACCGCGCGCCGGGGCGTCTCTGCTAGCTATGGATCCGACGTCCACGGCCAAGGCGACCGCGCCGCCCAATAATGCGGACCACGTCCTCCTCATCCCGCCCGACCACCCCCCGCCGCCAACGCCGCCGCACCCGAGCAACAACAACCAGCAGCCGAACCCGCCGCCGCACCCGAGCAACAACAACCAGCAGCCGAACCCGCCGCCGGCGGAGACACAGACACCCAAGCTCTCGCAGCAGAACAACCCCGAGAAGCAGCCTCCGACCTCCAGCCCCTCGCGCCCGCCGCTGCCGCCCGCGGCGCTCCTCCGCCGCGGCTCCTCCATCGCCAACCCCAAGTCGCGCTTCGTGGAGCCGCCGACCTCGACGCACCCGGACTCCGCCCACCCTTCCCCGGTCCACCCCTCATCCGCCACGGCCGCGGCCGCAGCCTCGCTGACCGCCACCCCGACCCATCGCGCCGCGGGTCCCGGCGCGGGCGTCTCCACCCCGCACACCCCCGCGGAGGCCGACGACGACGAGGACCTGTTCCGCAACAAGGACGGAAGCTCGCGCCGCTCGCCGGGTTCCGCGGCGCGGTGCCGCCGCCGGGCCCGGCTCGGGCTCGAGCTCTGCGTGCTGGTCCTCTTCCTCGGCCTGCTCGTCGTCAGCCTGCTCGTGCCGCCGCTGCAGGGCCGCGTGCTGTGGGGGCTGGAGATCTGGAAGTGGTGCGTCATGGTCACCGCCGTCTTCTCGGGCCACCTCCTCAGCCAGTGGCTCGTCACGCTCATCGTCTTCGTCGTGGAGCGCAACTTCCTGCTGCGGACCAAGGTGCTCTACTTCGTCTTCGGGCTCAAGAAGAGCTTCCAGGTCTGCCTCTGGCTCGGGCTCGTGCTCGTCGCCTGGTCCCAGCTCTTCGACAGCGACGTCGGCCGCTCACGTAAGACGGCAAGGATCCTCAACTATGTCTCCAGGTTCCTCGCGTCCATGCTCATCGGCTCCGTCATCTGGCTCGTCAAGACCTTCCTCATGAAGGTGGTGGCCTCCACGTTCCACCGCAAGGCCTTCTTCGATCGGATCCAGGAGAGCGTGTTCCATCAGTACGTGCTGCAGACGCTGTCGGGTCCGCCGTTGATGGAGCTGGCGGAGAATGTGGGGCGGGAGGGCAGTGGCCTTGGGCGGGTCAGCATCAGCAGGGCCAAGGAGGAGAAGGAGAAAGGCGTGCCCGAGGTGATCGATGTTGTCAAGCTCAGGAGGATGAGTCAGGAGAAGGTCTCCGCATGGACGATGAGAGGGCTTATCACAGCAATCCGAAGCTCTAGGCTGTCAACCATATCGAATACTATCGAGAGCTTTGAGGATGTAGATGGCATGGAACAGAAGGATAAAGAGATCAATAGTGAATGGGAGGCCAAGGTCGCAGCATATTCCACATTCAAGAATGTCGCAAGGCCCGGCTATAAGTGAGGACGACTTTTAACTTTTCAGTAGCCATTTCTTGTCTAAATATGCATGGCTCAACATGAGCAATTCTTTTCAATTTTGACACAGGCACATTGAGGAGGTGGATCTGCTGAGATTTTTCACCAAGGAGGAGGTAGACCTGGTGCTTCCAATGTTTGAGGGCGCATCAGAGACCGGAAAGATCAAAAAGTCTGCTCTAAAGAATTGGGTGGTAAGCATAGGAACAACGGAACCAAATTTACTATCTCTGTTTTTCCTTCTGTTTCAGAA
Organism: Bothriochloa decipiens; assembly: GCA_023333625.1. NCBI lineage: Eukaryota > Viridiplantae > Streptophyta > Magnoliopsida > Poales > Poaceae > Bothriochloa > Bothriochloa decipiens. The sequence goes on from CM041638.1 coordinate 36,264,649, forward strand.
TTCATAGGAACATATTTTATTGATTGGCCCATGTCTTGTGTCTGAAATTTAGTTTAGTGTGGCGATGCAGTCATAACTGTGTGGTAGCAGAAACTTGTAACTGAGGATTATACGATTTCTGCCTAATTGTCATCTGGCTTTTTTTACTTCTGCATTTAGAAGCCATTCCATTTTTTAATTCTTATAAATCATTTGATTCCTGGAAACAGGAAACAATACACGATACATGCTAATGAAAATTTAGCAATATATGTTTTGTTTTGTTTTGTAAATTTTGATGTAGTCATTGCAAATCATTAGGCTTGTATTGGAAGACATCTGTTTGCTCTCCTGATCTTGTTTACTACCAGGTGAAAGCATACCTCGATCGCAAATCACTAGCACATTCTCTGAATGACACAAAGACCGCAGTTATGCAACTTCACAACCTCATCAGTGTTATAGTCATCATTATAATCATCATTGTCACGCTACTGTTGATGGGCATCGCGACAACCAAGATCCTTGTTGTCATCTCGTCCCAGCTTCTGGTTGTGGTTTTCATATTTGGGAATGCATGCAAGACTGTATTTGAGGCCCTTATATTTGTATTCATCATGCATCCATTTGATGTTGGTGACCGCTGTGTTATCGATGGAACACAGGTAACTTCTAGATCACCCTTTCTGGTACCTGTTTCCATTGATTTCCCATGTTCTGCTGCTGACATTGAATGTACTCTGATGATAGATGACTGTCGAGGAAATGAATATATTGACCACTGTTTTGTTGAAGAATGATAACGAAAAGATATATTATCCAAATTCTGTGTTGTCCACAAAGCCAATCAGCAACTTTTACCGAAGCCCTAACATGTATGACACGATTGATTTTGCAATTGATGTTTCAACTTCAGCTGAGAGCATTGGAGCTCTGAGGTCCAAAATTAAAGGGTAATTCTCAAACTTAACTTGAATTCATATTTAACTTCAGATTTGTTAGTCTATTGAAAGAAACTATGTTAGCCAGCTTAGGTGGCTTGTACTTTATTTACTTTTTTAAAAAAGGAATAAGATTACTGGGGGCAAGGAAACCCTTGCAGAACTCTTACAAAGAGGGGAGTGGGGAGAGAGAATACAATTCAAATTTGTCCACAAAATAGGAAATTGGAGAGGGGGAGGGAGAGGGAGAGGGAGAGGGAGAGGGAGAGGGTGACTGAATAACATTACAGATATGGTTGTAGTCTTACAGATATGAAGTAGCCAAAGCTGCAGATGACACCACCAATGAATGAGTTATCTTATTATAATCACATGTTTATGAAGAATTCCATTATCAATTGTCATTGGTTCCTTTTACTCTCAGGTACTTGGAGAGCAAACCCACACATTGGCACCCTGTCCACACAGTAAACCTGAAGGACATCTTGGATGTGAACAAGATTAACATGTCTCTCTGTGTCCAGCACACCATGAACTTTCAAAATATCCGGGAGAAGAACATCAGGAGGTCTGAGCTTGTTATGGAGTTGAAGAAAATATTCGAGGAGATGAACATCCGGTATCACCTTCTACCCCAGAAAGTTGAACTCACCTATGTCAGTCCGAACCCACTCCCCATGGCTCTTTCTCATACAAGATAGAAGATGGGTGAAGACTTGAAATGTTGTACTAACAACTTGATGATGATGATCAGTTTCATGAGATCTGACAACTGATGGCTAGTTGTGTAGTCTGTTCTGGAGTTTCTTAAAACTCTGCGGAGTAGATATTAGCTCGTATTTCAGATAATGGATATGTAAGCGGTGATGGTACTGATGATCAATGTTTTGGGACTGGCTATTACGCCATTTGGTTATCTAGACCGTTTGGTGCATCACAATCGAAACTGTCAAGAGTCACCAACCACAAATTGCTCTCAAGGCTGGGAGATTGAAGTGGGCCTTACAAAGTGGGATGCTGAAGGAAGAGTAGACTGCTCGAGCAGCACTGCAGCAGTGGGAGAAGCACTGTTATTTCGGTCAACAGTTTATTTGGGCCACAGTGAATATGAACAATCATCATGGACAGTGCAAATGTTCTCTTGTACATTTGTCATTGACAGTTCATGTTTTGGCTTCTATGGGATGTTGACACGCGACAAGAACTGACATTATCTGAACACTTGCTGTCTTGCACCATGGTTTTCGCCTTCCTCGTGTGTCTGGGTGCAGGGGGTGGAATGGCTTTTCTGGATAATGCAGAATGATGCTCTGCACCTATACGGAGCGGTCTCTCGAAGATGGTTACCAAAGCTACCAAGATTGGTGTGAGTTTCTTTTTTTTAAAAAAAAGATAAAATAAAAACATCCGGCTTCCTTAAAAAAGAAGAGGGATCATATCACATTAGCTTAACATCATGAAAAAAATCAATCTAAGTTTACAACCGGATGGCTCAACCCAATTCTAGCATCTACTCCCTCTGTGCCTAAATGTGTATCGGTTTTGGTTTTCATGTTATAAGTTTGACTTAATTTGTATAAAATACGTGTAATATTTATATCTCTAAATAAATTTATTTAAAAACTAGATCTAAAGATCTAATGATACTAATTATATATTATAAATATTAATAATTTTTAATATATAATTACAGGCAGTAGTTTCTTGAGAAGCGTAAGTGACAAATATTTTGAAACGGAGGGAGTACGCAACAGTCTCTAGCTTATGACAAATCTCAATTGCAAGCGCCTAAGGTTCCTCACATGGTTAAATCAAATGGATCACTAATCAATCAAAGAACACGAAAGCATAAACACTAAAGAAGATATTAATATACTTTCTTTTCTAAAAATACTAGCCAGAAAAAGAAAGATAATTCTTCCAAATATCATTTGCTCCGTCCACAAACTGGGCTTTAAATGGGCTGCTATTTCCATCTCGGCTAGGCACTAATAAAGTGAAGAGCTTTCCCGCTGGATCCGGAATTTTTTTATTTTTAATTTTTTTAAAAAAATTTTACAATTCTAATTTTTTGTTTCGAAATATGACAGAACTAGCCGTCCATAGTGGGCGTCTTTTAAAAAACGCCCACTGCATGGGCGTTATATGTGACGTGGCACAGGGCCGGCCGCCGCCGGTGCCGGCTTTTACGGGCGGCCCCCTGGAAAAAAGGCGTTTTTTGGTGGCAAGGGGGCCGCCTGCAAAAGTGCGCGCTGTTTTACGGGTGGGCCTCGGAGCAGCCAAAAAGCGCCCACTGTGTGGGCGTTTTTTGCGCGCCAGGGGGCCGCCTGCAAAACAGGCCAGGCCGGCCGCGCACTTTTGCAGGCGGCCCCCTCGCCCCTAAAAAACGCCCACGTTTTTTGGGTAACTCTATAAATAGGCAGCCCCCTCTTCAGATTTTCATTATATTCACTAAAATTTTCAGAAAAAAAAGAAAGGAGAGGAGGGAGGGGAAGGAAGTAATGGCGAAGCCCTGCCAGTTGGAGACCTCGGGTTTTAGATAAGTTTCTCATACATTACAAGTTTGTTGCTATGCATTAGTAAAATATAATGTGCACTAGAGTTGTTTAGTTTTTAGTTGACTCTGGGTAGATCTGTGAGTAGTATGTATATTAGATCTATAAATAATGATGTTAGAGCATTGCAGTTCATGTTAGAAATAATGATGTTTCTTCTATGCTTTAAACAATGGATTGCATGATTTGAAATGTGACGAATATCGTATTTTCTCTTAATAGATATATTTAGGGTTTAGGGTTTAAGGTTTACGAATAATGATGTTTATGCTATGCTTTAAACAATGGATTGCATGATTTGAAATGTGACGAATATCGTATTTTCTCTGAATAGATATGTTTAGGGTTTAGGGTTTAGGGTGTAGGGTTTAGGAATAATGATGTTTATGCTATACTTTAAACAATTGATTGCATGATTTAAAATGAGACGAATATCGTATTTTCTCTGAATAGATATGCAAAACTTGTGGCGGACGGAGTTTTGGAAAAAATAAGGTCGCCCTAGAGAATTGTATCTCGACGTGTCTAGCAAGGATGCTCCTGTTCCTCCTGCAGTCCCTGTTCCAAATTGTGACTGTGGAGAGCCGGCTGATATTGGCCAATCTCGCCATGAGGACACAGCTGCGTTGCTACTACACATACGGTGGATTCAATGTAAGTAATTGCACCTCTGTCACTGCGTCTTTATTCAATGCTAGTAATTGCAGCTCTTGCATCTCTAACAATGTCGTTAGCAATCATGTTTTGTAGGCCCATGAGCGGTGTTTTATCTTTCAGTGGATTGACGGTCCAGACAAATTCGACCCAAGGTATCTCTAGTTTGACGAATGGTGGAAAGGAAAGCATAATCCACCCGATCAATTCGAGCGGTGGGTGGCACCTCCCCCTGAGCCCCCCAATGATAGACGAGGAGAAGAAAATAGCCCAATTGAGACGGCTTGAATCTCCGCCTCGTTGCAAATACGGGGATTATTCTGTAATAAGTTCAGATAGGCCTAACGAGTTCGAATGTCAACCCCGCCGGAGTAAGTGCAAATTATATGCGGTCATGGCTTTCTTAGTATTTGTGCATGTACTAACATTTTACATTGTAGGGTGGGTATACCTTGTTGCGGAAGTGTAACTTCAGGGAGTGGCTGTGGGGTCCAAAGAACAAATGGCCCGAGCCGAAGGTGGACAAGAAGAGAAAAGTGGTTACCCCCAAGCCTCCTGTGTTGTGCAAATGTGATGTCGAAGCGCAGTATGGCCTACTACCATCGGAGCTTGGAATAGGCTATTGGTGCGGCCATATGGTTGATTACGATGAGGTCCTTTTGTTCCACTTGTTGCTCACTTGATATCCAAACTTTTTGTATTTGCTGACTTTAAATTGTTCCGTTCGATCACAGAGCCTTAGGAAATGCAAGTGGGAGGTTTTTGCCCATGGTGAAGACCGCAGGGAATACATGGATACACTGAAGCAAAAGAAACTAATGGACCTGAAGTTCAGGTCTGGTACTCAGCTTGTGGACAACTACATTAAGATGCGAAAGCGAGCGCAGGTTGACTATGCCCGACGATTGTGTGTCCAAACCCCAAGTGCTGCTCGGTGGAAGAAAGACTGTGATGCATGGAAAAAGAAGAGAGAAGAGGAAGCATCCTTGCATGCGAGGGAGAAGATGGAGGAGGCCGAAAAGAGGAGTGCTGATGCCAAGATGAAGCAGAAGATGGCGGAGGCGGAGATGCCGATGAACGACGAGGACGAGGAGTATGATGAAGCGTTCACCCAAGCCCTCGATGACTTGGAGGCCGCTTACTACAAAAAAAAGGAAGAAAATGAGTATGATGAAGCATTCACCCAAGCACTCGATGACTTGGAGGCCGCTTACTACAAAAAAAGGAAGAAGATGCCAACGCAGCTGAGCGTAGCCGTACCAATGAGTTTGTGGGAGAGGATAGTGGTTCTGAAGATGAAGACTTGCTTCCCGGTTATGTTTCGGATTATTAGGACCGTTTTGTTAGATGAATTCGGATTAGTAGCTCATCGCCCTAGCGGACCTATAATTTTATTGTAATGAACTGTTGCCATGACTTTTAACTGTGCTGTAATGGACTATTATTACGGATGTAATGCAAGCATGTAAGGGTTTAGGGTTTAGGGTATAGGGTTTAGGGTTTAGGGTTTAGGGTTTTTAGGGTTTAGGGTTTAGGGTTTTTAGGGTTTAGGGTTTAGGGTTTAGGGTTTAGGGTTCATGGCCAAGGGCAAAGATGTTACAATCCGAGTTATTTTGGAATGTATTAGTTGTGTTCGAAAGGGTACGAATAAGGAACCGACGGGGATTTCTAGATATAGTACTCAAAAGAATCATCACAATACGCCAGGGCCCCGACGGGAAACGAAGAATATAACAAAAGGTAAATTTTGACAAAAGGAAAGTGCGTATCATACATCAAGACAGTAATTACATCGTACAGGGTACTACTATCCCCGAGTCTATCCCTGCCCCTGCCCCCTACCCCTCTTCGGCCTCCTCGGTCACACGTGCCCCGACGAGTAGGTGTGGCGATCCGATGGAACACCTCGAGTCGCACGGACGTGCTGCACTGGAGTCATCTGTGATAACTCCTGCGTGTAGGGCGGAGGTGCTCCTGCAAGCTGTGAAGGGCCGATCTCGACCTCCTCGTCGCTGATCGGTGCGTCAGTGGGGGGTCATTAGGTAGTCGATAGGTCCGCGACGAGGTGCCGGCTCCCTGGGCCGACGTCAAAGCTGCTCCCTGCGCGGAGGTACCCACTCCATGGGGCGAAGGCCAGACTCCCCAGGCTGCTCCCTGAGAGGAGCTACCCACTCCATGGGGCGAAGGCCAGGCTCCCCAGGCTGCTCCCTGAGCGGAGGAACCCTCACCATGGGCCGACGCGCTGGGTGGAGCATGAGTGAAGTGCCTGGATGCCTCTGCTCCATGCACCGAGGACCCCGCTCCGGAGAAATGAAGGTACGACGTAGAGAACACTATGAAAGGTGTCGTCGTAAGTCACACAGTCATCCAGATTGGAAAAACATAGGCAGACGAGGTGGGGTACACGGAGTTACCTCTGGTCTGGGGTGCAGGAGGACGTGCTACGGGTGCCGGTGCAGGAATTCGAGGCGCTGCGTCGGAGGTCCGACAAGTCAGAGCCCTCAGCACGGATCTAACCATCGTACGCATCCACGTGTACGAGGTGCGCTGCTCGTCCACTATCAACGCCAAGCCACCCTCCAAGCGGCGGCACACGGAGTCAACCTCCGTGTAAAGTAGTTGCGCACCGTTGACCTAATTTCAGTTTTAAGTTAGATGAAAGATATACGTAATGAACTACTGATATATATGAGAGATTCAAGTACTCACGACGCGGAAGTAATCCTGATCACGGTGCGCAGGGTAAGCGTCACCCACGGCGGCGACGTGTGGCTGCTGCTCCGGAGGAACGAAGGTGACACGTGTGCGGGTACGAGGCTGGTACCACCGGAGGTAGTTCATGTACGAGTCCTCGGTGTGGGGGCGATACTCCTCAACGACGTCCTCTGTGGCAAGCAACCAGTCGTCCACGTATGGCTGCAGACGTGGAACCCATAAGTTGCCGTCGACCTGTCCCCTCCGAGTCAGCCTGAACACAAATTTGAGTAAGACATGTCTATTGCGATTAATTTTTCAAAGTCAGTTGTTAGTAGTACTTACCTGTGAGCATCTGCAGGGATGGTACGGATGATAGGGGCGGGGGACGGTTGCATGGGATCGAACTGGTGCAAAACATGCCCTGGGCAGTGCGGTTTGACAAATATGTCGAACACCATCGGTCGGAGCGTCAGCCAGAAGGCCTGGTCACGTGTGCACAACGTGGACAGCCCAAGGGGAGCTCGTGCGTGGATAGCCTCCTGGATGTAAGGCTCCCAGATCACGTCGGTCAGCTGTATCCTATTGAACTCCAGTATAAACTCGTTGTATGACCGTGTGACCTACACATGTGCCCATCGTCGCTGAAATATAACAATCAATATGTTAGAAGGTACGATACGAATTAACTATATACGTCAGCTAGGAACACGAACCTGACGACGGCACCAGACTATACCCATGGTGGGGAAGTCCTCGGGCGGATGCTGCAAGTACAGGTCGTCCTCGTAGGCGGTGTGATCCACCACAGGTCGACCAATCGTGAACCGTTCAGCTGCCCATAGCTGTAGAAGGAGGGGGCAACCAGTGAGCAAAGAACCTATTTCTATCTTGGTACACGCTTCACAAAGCCCCCTGTACGTCATCGCCAGTACTGCGGATCCCCAGCTCCACTGTGGCACTGCTCCCTCGTCAGCATCAGCGATCGCGCGTGCGTAGGGGATCATGACCTTGTCGACGGCATGTCCCGCGCTGCTGGTGAACATGACCCAGCCAAAAAGCCACAACAAGTAGGCCTCCAAGCTCCGTCGCACAGAGTACACGTCAGCCTCTGGGTGTAGCTGATCGGACTGAAAAAGATACAGTTAATAAAGTTGAGTAGAACTGCAAATTGATAAAATTCTTTTCAAATAGGCCTTACGGTAAACTGCATGAGCCACTGCTGCAACGGGCCCATGGTCATGTACGGAGGGAGGCTACTCATAGCTGGAAGTGCAGGGTGATGCTGCACGTGGCCGAAGCGGGCCATAATGTCGTCTCGCCAATCATGAAGTCCGTCGACTGGCCCGACGGCATTGCAGCGAGGGGAAGGCCAAGCAAGAACGCAACGTCCTGAAGCGTTGGTGCGACCTCCCCACACGGCAGGTGGAACATGTGTGTCTCCGGCCTCCATCGGTCGACCAGGGCTGCTAGAAGAGACCTATCAAAACTCCACCTCCTCGTCTCATCGGCCTCAGCAGCTCGAGCCTCCATAAGGCGACACAACGGGAGGAGGCCTGCCTCACGTAACCTGCACATAAAAATTATATGTTATTAACAAGCCATGTGTACTTAATTGGGAGACCTCAAAGAGTCAACGGATACCTGGAACAGAACCAAGGGTCCACTGAAAGTAGACGTCTGGACGGTTGCGGTCGAAGTACGGGCAGAGTGGCGTTCTGCACCGCAATACGGTACGAACGGTGGTGCAGATCGATCCCTCGATGTAGCAGCTCTGGTGTGTCGTCCGCCATCCCTGCATGACATTATCACAGTTAACACATATGACACATGCAAACAGAAAGCAAAAAAGTATACAACAATAAATTTAAGGTACAACAAGAAATGATCGAATTTGAAACATAAAAAATACACGTACAACATGTAACTGAAATATATTCAAATACAAGACAGAGATTAAGAACATCACAGAACATTACATCCGCAAGATAGGTTGAAACAACAAGTTTGTTCACTTCAGTTACAACAAAGCAAAAACCGTACATTACATAATCTTAACCAAGCTTACTACACATCACTACACGACCGAACCACGAGGCACGCGTGCACGCCTTGGCCTGGTGGGCCTAGAAGTTGTCCCTTCCCCTGTTGGCGGGGTACCATCTAATCCGGATCCTGATGGTGGGGCTTCTGCTGTTGTGGGCATGTCTGAGTCCTTCGAACACTTCTTGTAAATATGTCCCTCCTTGTCGCATTTGCTGCAACGTTTGTACCTTCCACCTGCTTCGGACTCATCCACGGTGTTTCGAATATGTCTTGTCTTTCGACGCCCAACCTTATCTCTGATCTTACTTGGGTCTGTAATATAGCTAGATTGCGGTACTGTACCTGTAAAATTCCCCGCTATGCCAAAACCATAAATTTCATGTGACCATGTATGCAATATGGCTTCCTTGGTGAAATAGGGAGATACAAAAGTACGATCAAGTATTCCACACTCCGAGCTCGCTGCAATAACATAGGAACATGGTTTGTGGTAGAGTCATGGCTTGTGGCACGTGCATGCGCAATACCCATCCTCCTTAAGTATGCATTCTTGCACAACTCTTGTTCTATATATTCCACACTTGGCCCTATCAGCACACAAGATTTTAAATCGGTGCTATCAGTACCTTGAGTTATAACTCTATGCTCCTTTGCCTTCTTACGTTTTTCCTCCAGATAATTTGTCAACATATGTCCGAAGAAAACACCTCGCACTTGCATTGATAGGGCAGCGACTTGGTACCGGTCCCTAAAATATCTGCATGTTCCATGCAGGATGAACTCAACAATGGCAACCAGGGGAAGGTCTCTAACACCACGCATCACCCAGTTGTAAACTTCGGCCAAATTAGTTGTCATAATGCCGAACCACGCTCTGCCGACATCATGCAGCAAAGACCACTTCTCCTTAGGCTCATTCTCTATCCAGTGCGAAAATTTTCTCACAGCAGATGCCGATCTCCTTCTGATGTTTGGACCATCTGTGGGCAGCGGTCCTAAGGCCTCTGGACCATCCTCACCAACAGGTGCTGATCGGCTTGAGTGCTCTTCCCTTTGCTTCGTTGTGAGCTCGTCCAACCTCCTCCAAAGCTCATTGAATTTTTTCTCTTGATTCTGTTCGCACAGCCTCTTGAATAGATCTATCAAGCTCTTGCCCTTAAACTGCTTATAAAAATTAGCATCCATGTGACGCATACACCACCGACTTTGAACATCTGGCCAATCTTTACCATATCCCATCTCTGCATCACTGTTCTTCAGATATTCAATTGCCCGAAGAAGGCCAGCGTGACGGTCATGAATTAGGCATACACCAGGCCTCATACCAACAATGCTAACCTTCACCTGCTTGAGAAACCAGTACCAACTATCGGTATTCTCGCTCTTCACAAAAGCGAATGCCAGTGGTCGAACTTGATTGTTCCCATCCACGATAATTGCTGTTAGTATCTAACCTCTGTATTTACCTGTCAGAAATGTCCCGTCAATACAGAGTATTGGACGACAATGCACAAATGCCCTGATGCAAGCACCTAGTGCAAAGAAAGCACGTTGCAAGACCAATACTGCACGATCATTCTCCATGGTTAGGTATGTTATAAGATCTGTACATGTCCCTGAATTTCTGACGGCTATGCATTGAAGAAGAGATGGTAAATTATCATATGAGGCTTTGAATGTGCCAAATCTCATCTCGATAATCTTCTGTTTTGCCCTCCACGCCTTAGCATATGAAATGGTGTATTTGAATTTATCTTTGATATGCCTTATTATTGACCTTGGCTCGTATCCCAGATTATGCACAACATCTGAATACATCTCTACAGCAATAAATGCAGATGTCATGTTTCTGTGGTACTTCTCTACACCTTCCAAGTGACAGTTGTGCTCAGTGACTATTGACACTTTCCAATAATCCTTCCACTTTCCCTTGAATGCATGCACCCTCCACGGACAACCATCGCTGGATCTCATACACTTAACTTCATATACACACTTTGTGGACTTTGCTACCCAGAACTCCCTCTGCAATGATACAGCCCAATGCTTGACTGCCTCCATCAATTCTTCCTTCTCTGCGTACATCGCTCCCTCGATTACCTCATTCTCCTTATACTCCCATGGAACATGGTATCCCTCTGAAATAGCAAGTCCAGAGAAGTCTTCATTAGACCATTGTCACGGATTCACATTGCATCCTTCCTCATCAGAAGATTCATCACCCTCCACTTCCTCATTCGCCGTATCTTTGTTTTCCATTGCCTGAACAATGGAGTTGATCCTCTCGCCCTCATCTGCCAAGCCTCTTGGCTCACTGGCTTCTCCTTCTCTTTCTGGTTCACGCACATCCTGTCCCTGTTCTTCTCCTTACTGAGTACGGTCGTTTCCCTCTTCCATTTCAGCATCAGTCCTAACCATGTTTGTACCCTCTACATCTTGCAAGGTTGCATTGTCTTTATCGTGCACCTCCATGAAAATGCTGGGTTCCCAGCCCCGCTGCAATGCATTTTCTACGTACCATTTCCATGTTTCGGTGCAATCTATCGACATCAATTCCCAGAAGCATTCTTCGTTGCCATGGTTGACTACTACATTTACTTTTATTGTGTTAACCTCTGGGTTGATATGAAATGCCCTCATTAACCAGTTACACACTGACCGAAAATTTCTTTCCGCTGGCCTATCTATCCCCTTTAGTGTTGACCCAAATTCAGACAGATCTATACCATACGGGCTATATCTGACAGTGCCACTACCATGGAACAACCGAAACATCGCTTTGGTTGACATATCTATTCAGAGAAAATACGATATTCGTCTCATTTCAAATCATGCAATCCATTGTTTAAAGCATAGCATAAACATCATTATTCCTAAACCCTACACCCTAAACCCTAAACCCTAAACATGTCTATTCAGAGAAAATACGATATTCATCACATTTCAAATCATGCAATCCATTGTTTAAAGCATAGCATAAACATCATTATTCGTAAACCCTAAACCCTAAACCCTAAATATATCTATTCAGAGAAAATACGATATTCGTCACATTTCAAATCATGCAATCCATTATTTAAAGCATAGAAGAAACATCATTATTTCTAACATGAACTGCAATGCTCTAACATCATTATTTATAGATCTAATATACATACTACTCACAGATCTACCCAGAGTCAACTAAAAACTAAACAACTCTAGTGCACATTATATTTTACTAATGCATAGCAACAGACTTGTAATGTATGAGAAACTTACCTAAAAGCCGAGGTCTCAAACTGACAGGGCTTCGCCGTTTACTTCCTTCCCCTCCCTCCTCTCCTCTTTCTTTTTTTCTGAAAATTTTAGTGAATATAATGAAAATCTGAAGAGGGAGGCTGGGTATATATTGGCGGAGCCCAAAAAACGCCCACTGCGTGGGCATTTTTTGGGGGCGAGGGGGCCGCCTGCAAAAGTGCGCGGCCGGCCTCGCCCTTTTGCAGGCGGCCCCCTGGCGCGCAAAAAACGTCCGCACAGTGGGCGTTTTTTGGCTACTCCGAGGCCCGTCCGCAAAACAGCGCACACTTTTACAGGCGGCCCCCTCGCCACCAAAAAGCGCCCACGCAGTGGGCGATTTTTGGGCGCCAGGGGGCCGCCCGCAAAAGCCGGCACCGACGGCGGCCGGCCCTGTGCCACGTCACATATAACGCCCACACAGTGGGCGTTTTTTAAAAACCGCCCACTATGGGCGACTAGTTCTGTCATATTTCGAAACAAAAAATTAAAATTGTAAATTTTTTTTAAAAAAATTAAAAATAAAAAAAATCCTGGATCCGTCGCTCGCTTCGACCGTGCACCGGATTTTCACAGTGGCGCCAACGAACGCATCAGAGGACTAAAAAAACCAAGCAACTGATAGGTAGAAATTATTAATTATATAAGTTTTGGACTTTTAGAGGAGATTAGTAGTTTCTTGCACCACATGGGACTACTCTCAAAAAAAAAATTGGGAAGAGTGTAATCAAAGAATAAATATTAGAGGATTTTTTGGAATGGAGGAAAGTTTCCTATTTTTAGTTTTTTTAAGTAAAGATAAATTATTTCTATGAAATTCATGTACATATATTTATATAATCCCTTCGTTCCAAAGGGGCTCTATATGGTTTATGGCTCGCTATGAAGTTAACACTACTATAACCTTCATTCTCATTCCTTATTGATGAATTACCAGGGTTCAGCTTGGAGATGGAACCTCGACTCTTTTCTAGAAAGATAATTAGGCAGGGGGTGTCTTGGAGGACCTCTTCCCTGTCATTGCAGGATACACCAAGAATGACAATATTTCCATTAGTGAGATGTCTTAGGCACCTAGCCTTGATGATTTGTTCAATCTCCCCATTAGTCAGCAAGCTTTAGACCAGCTTGACCAACTTGGCCAACTCATCCAAAACTATACCCTGACTGACAATGTCGACCAAAGAGTGTTCAGTTGGGGTAGTCATTATCATGCCTACAGGCTGTACAAATTGGCATTCTCAAAGCATCAGGTTCCAGTGGTCTTTAGCTGGATGTGGAAATGTAAAGTCACACCTAGGGTAAATTTTTTTGCCTGGCTCGTCCTAGTAGATAGGCTTAACACCAGAGACATGTTGTACAGGAGGAACTTCAATGTGCAGCCAAAAAACCTATGTGTTCTCTGCAGTGGCGTGTTGAGACCATTGATCATCTCTTTTCTTCAATTGCTCATTTGCCAAACAGTGCTGGGCAAAGCTGGGTATCAATTGGGTGCAGGAGAACAGTTGAATAAAAAGAATTCAAAGGAGTAAGTAAAGGAGCGACAAGCCTCTTTTCGTTTCATGGAGGTGTTCTTGGTGAGTTGGTAGCGGCATGGGAGCTTTGGAAGGTTAGGAACAGGTTCATCTTTGATGGAGTGCAAGCCAGCTTTGAGAGGTGGTTAAATAATTTCAAGGAAGAAGCTACCCTACAATCCTGTAGAATCAAGGAAGTAGATAGTTGGCTCGATGTCTCATGATTTTCATTTCAAATTCTTGTATCTCCAAGGTGTTTGTACCTCCCCCACCCCCTCTCCTGCTCTCCCTTTATTTGTAAGTCCCCTGTACTGTTGCTTTCCTCTTATTTATAAAAAGTTTTTAAAAACCATGGGGACCTCCCACACGGTATTTCGCGTCAAAAAAAAAATTACTATAGAATCATCCCCGTTTTAAGTAACCATAAAGAAAGATCATGTTCTTGAAAGGTATTTTAACTTTCAAGTTGCCAACCTAACTGTGATGCTTTGACGTGGGCGCTTGTGAGACGTGGACATCGCCTGATCGGACCAATGCTGCGCGGCTAAGCTGCTTGCACATAGTAAGCGCATTGCTTCGCAGCTTTCCGATGGAACGGGAAAGCTAGTTTGCTGACAGAAGCTGGGTATCCGCAGCGGCCAATTAATGGCAGGGAGCTGCCGTGGCATCCCCGCGCCCCAAACAAAGGGAGAAAAGATGCAGTACGTTTCCTAATCAGTTGGAATCCACCATCCCAAGGTATTTTTCCTTTCAACATGAGTACATGACTGAGAGGGACAGATAGAGTTGAGCGCATGCCAACGTGGGCATGATTTTTGTTTCCCTTTCATGCTAACGGAGACGGGCAGTCATTTTAGCATTCAAGTCTTGATCAAGAAGGAATTGCCTAACGGGTCCTACAACGACCTATCCCCACTACCACCTTCCTCGTGCTCTACTTGGCCAGTTCCCCTGTCTTCTTCCTCATACGTCCTGGCATCATTTTACTAGTACACAGATGGTTTTGCAAGATAGTGCACTTATATTAACCGAGGCACAGGCACGAATTAGGACCGGAGATGCCTCCATGCTGGGAGAAGCAGCGCGCCACCGAGGAGCGCTCACCCGGAAACGGTTTGCGTGCCCAACGGGTATGGAGGGCGTGGATAGCAGTGTGCCAAGATTTCTAGGGATATTGAAATCATTTGGCTTTGGCATTGGTAGCTATGCCATCTTCTAAAACGACTTAACTTCGAGATGATGGAGTATATATTAGGGCCTTAATTAGGGTGTTATAGAAATACATAACAGTCTACTAGATAATCACGTGGCTGATCGATCAATAGGGACAACATGTGGAATCAATATCTCTCTCCCCGCTGCATGTGGATTTGTCACTAATCGAGAGGGGGAATTTAATTTGGTAACACTGGAGTAGTAGGACTGTAGGAGGCTACTCGTAGTTTTTGTCGTATATTAAAAAAAAAAAGCCTTCTGCGCCATGCCGTGGTGTATTACTCAACAATATATCTTGCATCTTAATCCAAAAAGATGATTAAAAATTATCTCTAATAATATTGCGTACAACACTACTTAATTTGAAAGTTGTATTACTCAACTCAACAAATATATCTTGCATCTTAATTCAAAAAGATGATTACAAAAACAAAAGATTTCATCTTGCATCCACTATCTGAGATGCATGTTATTTTGTTTTAAAAAAGAGAGAGAGAGTAGGTATTCTCCATCGACAATGCACACGGCGCAGGATTTATGCATGGTTCCGAACATGATGAAGCCGGCCAGGCCAACGGAAATCAACAGCATGGCCAGTGAAAAGTATTCAAGGGGGCACACGTGCACCGGTCGCGCCTCGCGCGCGCGTGCGTGCACACCGCAGGCGCCCAGCACGTCGTTAGGTAGTACAGTGTGCTTCATACGCTTACGTATTTCTGTTCTACGCAAGCTGCTCGGCCGTCTGACAGCGGAGCCACTCCTCGTCGGAGTCGAGGAACGACGCCAGGGCCCTCACGTCGTCCATCCAGTCGCCGCCGCCGCCGCCATCACCGGAGAAGCACGGTTCGTCCTGCTGGTATCCCACGAGTGGCGACACCGACGCCGCCGACGAGCTGCAGTCGTCCGACGACGACGATCCTCCTCCTCCACCGGCCATTGGCGTCGGCGTCTCGGGCGGCGTGTCCCGGTGGAAGAAGAGTCCGCCCGTGCACCGCACGGCCTTGGGCGCCCACACCGCCGCCGCCGTCGCGGTTGCTGCTGCTGCGGAACCGGCTGAGTCGGGGTCCGCGCGAGGGGCCGCGGCGCCCTGCTTCTGGCCGCCGCCGGTCTCGCAGCTCCCCGACGCCGCCGAGGGGGTGGCCTGCGAGCCGGTGTCGGGCGCGATGACGACGACCCTACCGCTGCCGACGCCGCCGACGGCGCCGCCGGTGATGCCGGCCCTCCGGCCCAGCGTGCTGTTCCAATAGTTCTTGATTTCATTGTCTGTTCGGCCCGGCAGCCTGCCCGCGATGAGCGACCACCTGTTGCCGAGGAGCTTGTGGAGGCGGATGATGAGATCCTCCTCGTCGTAGGAGATGTTGCCGCGCTTGATGTTTGGCCGGAGGTAGTTCAGCCACCGCAGCCGGCAGCTCTTGCCGCACCGACGCAAACCTGCACGCGCGCGCACACATGCATCATATAGCCGATCGAGTCTTGGTATGACGATTCCAAAATGAAAATTCTTCTGTTAAATAATAGTTCAAGCTTGACTCGGTAGCTAATTTTACCGGCTTTCTGGGGCACCTCCCTCCATTTGCCTTCGCCATGGACCTTGACGTAGGTGGCCAAGACATCGTCCTCCTTGGCCGTCCACGCCCCTCTCTTCACACCTTCCTTCGCGCAGCACGCTCTCCTGCCCATCGCTCCGTCTTTGTTCTCTCTCTCGGTACGGTATGCAGCAGCTAGCTGGGCCTCTCGACTCTCGTCGACCGAGCTCCGTTAGCGTATTTAAATGCACGCGGTCTGCGTGCGTGGCCGGCTGGCTGATCGCTCATCACTTTGTAGTGTAGCACTGGCACTACGTGGCCGAGTTGAGGCCCTGCAAGGCTAAAGTGCATGCATGGACACTGCTGGGTTCGGGAGCTAGTAATAGAGTACTCCGTAGTAGACTAGTAGTGACGAGGGTTTGAAGTGAACCTATCCGGGTTTGAAGTGAACCTACCCTCGTTTTTAAGCGAAATGATGATTTTACCTTCGTTTATCTAACTTTTATGATTTTATCCCTGCTATTTTAAAAAGAAGAGAGAGTCTACCTTGACCTTAGTCTGTTAAGTACCTCTAATGGCGTTAAAAAGGACAATTGCCCATGCATTTTTACCCTTGTTTTATTATGATTTTTGTGTTTTTACACATGTGTTAGATCTCAAGTTGACCTTTTGTAACATAGTTTGGAAAAGCTGGTCTCACTTACGAGTGAGCCCCACATGTCATACACACAATAAACCTTCTTCTTCCCATGTGTGCACGGTACACGGAAATGTGAGGCTGGGGATCGAACCGGGCTGCACCACCACTGGATTCCGCGTCGGAGCTCACCCGCAGCAGCTCTCCAGGGATGGGGTTGCGCCTGTTCGGTCAGGATGAGGTAGGGTTTGTGCCGAGGTTGGGCAGGGGAGGACCTGAGGGAGCTAGGTAGGGTTCGTGCCGACTTTTTACAAAAATAAGAATGCAAAGCCTATTTATAAAACCGTTAGAGTTGCTCTGACAATGTATTATGATGATGCGAGAACTAGACATCTAGCTAGTACTTATAGCAGCTTGAGACCATACAGATGTTTCGAGCAAGCTACTTTCTCCGTCCCATTATACAAAAATTTATAGCATTCAAATTTTATCCTAAAATACTTAGCTTTCTCATCCAATAAACCACCCCTTTTATTAATATACACATTTCTCTTTTCTCAAAACATCTCTATCTGCACTTTTCTTATTTTCTGTGCATTATACTTTTTTGTCTTCTAGTGGACACTACAATACTATCAAAGACCAAAGAATACGTATGACAGTACGTAGCATCAATGGTGTGTTGTATGCAACGACTCTGCTGTGCTGCACGGACAAAGACGCAACAACTCTGGTGCGCTGTACGGACAAAGACAACTCTGTGGACTGCGGTGCTGTAAGGACAAAGAAGTATCAACGTGGACGGTGATTCTAGCACAACAGTGGAGGAGTTCACAGTCAGGTAGGAACCAACCGTAAGTCCGTAACATGACACGTTGATTTACAAGATCACAGTGAAGCTTAAGTGTTGCGTCGACAACGACTGGGAGCAATGATCACAGTATATTCATACAGAAAACAGCATCAAACATTAATTCACCCCTGTAATCATACAGAGCCACAGAGGATTCATACAACGACGGTAGCTGTGTAGTAATTAAGATGCCTGACACCGACAAGATCAAACGACTCCGTTTTCTACTGTACTACTTCATGAGAGCAGGGTGTTTGCCTCAGCTCCCCACTGTTATTCGGTTGCAATTATGTTAGATAACAACATGTCTGAACCCTGAAGAGTATCACATTAAGCATGCTCTAAACATGGGCAGTTCACAACAGGCGCCAGAAATTTGCCTGTGCACACCAACGTCTGATGCAATGTCCTTTAAAGTTCTAACCAGCTGTCTTTTAAGCCCATCCACGGATGAAGCATGATGAACCCCAGCTGCCCTTCGATTCCAAAGGTCTGGGAATATATCAGATTTATTATGCATATGTAGAGGTCTTTTAACCCCATGCCAAATGCGGATCTCCACGGAGATCCCGGCCGCACCAATGGCACCCTGGCTAGTGTTTTCTTTCTGTCTCGTGGTGCTGCTGATCTCCAGTTTTCTTTTCTAGCCTCAGTATTGAACCCACTGTGGCCATCTCTGCTTTTCTTTTTCCAGTCTCGTACTGATACTTTGCTGGTTCTAATCTCCCCTTTTTGTACTCCGTTGATCCGGTCTATAGCAAAGGCTAACATGGGGATAGCCTGGATCTGCAAATCTGCGTTTATTTTGAGCAAATAATCATGGTGCATTTGAGGCCATGAAAATCATAACAGATTAACATTGCAAGGAGAATAGCGACTTTGCAAGTCCTAATGTTGCAAGGCATATTCTAAACCAGAGCTTACCATGCATGCTCATTTGCTAGCAATCGACGCAAAATTGCAAGGTGTCAGGAAAAAAAAAATTTGAGGGCATCATAGAGAAAGTAGGACTTCAAGTAGCTATATTGTCCATCTAGAAACCAGGAGCCAAACTGGAGAGATTTTTGTGATCTAAAATCTGGATTAAATTACTATTGATAATCCTGATTACTAGTGTCCAATGTGAATTCAAATGACATTGAAGATAATCATTCATCGAGACTGGACAACTTTCCTTCCCCACGAAGGAAAGCCGACCGATCTCCTCCGCCGCCCTCATGCGGCCCCCTCCCGCTCGCTTCTAGGAGCGGGGCCCTGCGTCTCCGATAGCCAGTAGCGAGTAGTAGTTTTTTACTTCAAGGTCTGTCTGTGCCTCATGCCCCCCGCCCTTCGTGGTACCTTCTACCGGGAGAGCGCCGCCGCCGTCTTCGTCGCAGCCGTCTTCATCGGCTTCCTCGTCGATGATGTCCTCGCTATCCAGGTTAGTACGAATAAAATAATGTCGTCTCCTCCAACAGCTCCATCTCCACCCGCCTCCATCCATCGCTGCTGGAGCTTCCATGTCGCCGCACTCGATCTGGCCAGAGCTGAGGTCAATTGGAAGGCCATGCCTATGGACCGGGTCCACCTTTGGGTGGATTTGATCCCTGGTACTGCCTTCCATCTTCTCCCTCTCATGGCCACGCCGACCGTCCACTCCGATTCCGACTCCGCCTCTGCCTCACCGTCACAGCAGACTCCGGTCCTGGTGTAAGAACCCTAAAAATTACAAACACCGAAAAATGCAACCAATAATTTTTTTTTCTAAACATGCCTATGTTTGTTGCTTGTCATGTAGGAACCATGCCCTCTTTATGCCTGGCACATATGTTTAGTGCCACACTAAGTAACATCGTCATCACATGTGACTTAATATAATCTTAAGCCACATGTGATAGCACCTTTGTCTAGCCCCTAATGCGTCATGAGTTAAGCATCAATGGAGCACCCTTGTACTCATGTTGCACTTGGTTAGATCCTAGAACTCTTTTTTATCTAATTACCTCACCTTGCTCAGAGCCTTTATATTTGAATCATGTATCCAATGTACCACTTGTTTACCTCTTTGTATCATGAGTCAAGTATCATGTCGTACTCATATACTTATGTCACATGAGACTAGACTCTAAGACTCCCCTCTTATCTAATTCCCCATCATGCTCCTCTAAAACTCTTCATCTTGTTCATATTCATTTTTCATTGGGGTCACATATCCAATGCACACCATACCCCCTCTATGCTTCATTCGTTACCACTCTATGTAACACTAGATTTGCCCTTACGTTGCAATGGGCAACCATCCTTGTCGCACTCTTGTACATTAGTTTCATGAGACTATCCCTAGAGCTTCTCTCTCATCTAGTCTACCCAACCTGTACCTCTAACCACCCCTCATCTTGGTCTAGATCTTTCTTTGGACTTTTGTGACCAATGTACTCCCATGCCATCTCCTATAATTCACATGTTCTATCTCAATGTGTCACAAGATGTTGCTATATGATGCACTAGTGGTAACCTCATGTTGCATCTTAATTACAACATGTGAGTTGGTATTTATTTGGATTTTTTTGTGATGCTAATTAAAAGAACCAACAATATTTATTTATCTAATAAATAAATATTATGGGAATATTACCCCAAGTATCCAAGGACCTTGTATGTCCACTAAACACCTATTTGCAAAACCTTAATCTCATATATGTTTATCATACATGTTTTACATGTGTAAAATAAATGAAAACAGAAAAGGAAAAGCCTTTATCAAGTAAGAGGATATGGCAAAGGCCATTTCGGCCCAGCACCTTGACCTAGCCCACGCCCCACTTCCTGCCCTTCTCTTTTTTCTTTTCCCGGAACCAGCCCAGCCTACCCAACCTTGCCTTTTCTCTCGGCCCGAACAGGCCGGTCCACGAAGCAGCTACGGCCTGCGAGCGCCAAGCACATGATGTGCTCTCTTTCCTCTCCAACAGCCAATGACAGGTGGACCCTACCTGTCATATGTCTCCTTGGTCCCCTCGCATGACGTCAATAAATTCAGGCGTTGTCGGCCCCGCGTAGCTGCCACGCTACTTCCTCCGCCACCCGATCCTCACTGAAGCCTCAGATGAACGCCACGCGCTCATCACATCCCGACCAGGCCCCGACAGCAAACTACCCACGGCGCGAGCACCTTTTCCCTCGCGCGCTCAAGCACAAGCCGTGCCCGCCACGGCATTTCCTGGCGTTGTTTGGCTTACGCCTAGGCAGACTTGCTAGCCGCTCCTCACTGACCATAGGGACCCGCCGAGCCCGCGAAAGCAACCCGCCGAGCCGACCATAGCCACCTGATCAAGCTCCTTTGATCGGGAGCCGTTCACCGGCACTGCCTCCGCTGCTGCCCATATATACAGCCCCCAGGGCCCCTAGTGTTCCTCAGCCGCCGCCACTCTTGTGGCCGCCAATTCGCCACCTACCGCCACTGAATCGGAGGAGTTGGGAAGGAGGGAGAAGGAAGAAGGCGGGGAGATAAGCAGAGAAGGACGCCGGGCTTAGGGAAGAAGAGAGCTGCTGCCGAGCCAGGGAACGCGAGGCAGTACCGCGAGCTCGACACCGTCCACTTCTTCCACCTCGCTACACCGATCCAAGGAATGAGAAGAAGGAAAAACAGGGAGGAGGAAGTAAGACTGCCGCCGCTGACGGAGAAGAAGCGAAACACCGCCGTGTCGGAGCTGCTACCACGTCATCGGGATGTGGAGCAAGAAGCTGACCGTAAGCCGCTGCTTCTTCGCTGGAGCCCCCGCCTTGGACGTTGTACCACGCCTCCATATCCTCTACAAGTGAGCGCCACCATGAACTCCCTTGCCGACCTCGCCTTTTGCTTCATGGCCATGGCGCACCGTACCGGGGCGCGTAGGCCATGGTCTTGCCCAACCCTCGGACACACGCACGTGCACACGCATGGACTAGCCAAGCCATAGGCTTCCATGGTGTCAGGAGGACACTGGCATGGATGCGACCGCCATGGCTGTCGCCGTGGCCATGCCCCACCGCGGCGAGCTATTCTCCCGATGCGACGAGTGGACTTTGGGAGCCATCACCGCCCGATCTAGAGCACGCTGCCGCTGACATAGAAGCCCAGGAGGCCACCCAGTTGAGACCTTGCCATCGTCGGAGCTCACCCGGAGCGCCGCCGTGGCGTGGACGCCCTGTATACCTCTGACCGTCTCGCACTGCAAGGACCGACCAGTGACCTTCGCCTCGACCTGCTGCATCAGACCATGAAGAAGATGAAGCCCAAGGCCTCGCCGTTGGCCCTGCCTCCGTAGCCACCAGGTTCGTCGGAGCGCCGCCGTGTGCCATGCATGCGAACGGACGTCGCCGCGCGGTATGGTTGCCGTCGGTGCGTTGGTTGTGAGTTGTATGACTCTAATTGCTGCCTTGAGCCCTGAATTGAGTCCCTAGTGCACCGCTAATCGTCATCGCCGTACGTCGTCGCCACCGCGCCGCACATCGCCGAGAAGAAACCACACCGAAGGGGTCGTCGGAGGAATCGAAGGTCGAGCCATGATCGCCAGGACTCCACAGTGCAGCTGAGCAAGTTGATGAAGGCCGAAGAGCCCCTCGACACTAGGTTGGACGACCGCCGTTCCCTGTGCGCCACCGTGGAGCAAGTGCCGGCCGCCGTGGAGAGTAGTAGCTCGCCACGGGACCACCATTCCACCCGGCAAGGAGACGCAAAGCCTATATGCGAGCTAATGAGGCCGGAATCCAGCTGAAGCAGCCGCAAGCTTGACCTCACCGCCGGCGAATGCTGTCGCCGAAAAACAGAGGAGAAGAAAAGGGGTTGAATTGGACACGTAAGCGGTGGACCCGCCGGACCCACAGGGACCCAAGATGAAAACTTGGCAGCCACCCGTGAACCTAGTCCACATGAGCCGTGAGATGGACTTGTGCCCGTGGACAACTAGTCCACCGTGGACCGACCGTCGTGGACCAGACCCGATTGGAGCCCAGTCTGGATCCAAACAAATGACGTGGACGAATCATAGCACGCCATGTGTTGGGCTTGAACCGACCCATGTTCGGCCCAACAGGCCCACAAACGGCCCATTGAAGGCCCATTAACCGCCCACTTGGACTTTGATTGTTGACTTGGTCAACGATGAAGTCATCAGCTGACGTCATCTTGATCCCACCTGTCTGTGCTGACATCAGCATGACGTCACTGCCACGTCAGCATCGTCCACCACGTCACCAGTACTGTTGCTGCCACACGAACCAATCACGAGACAACACATGTCACGCCCTGGTTAATCCAGTCCTTTTCTTTTTCAGAATATATAACTAATTCATACGAACTCAGAAAAATATAAAACAAGCGTCCAAATGAGCTAATGTTTGAGTGCAATTGGATCTTTTTGATATTTTTTTGTTCTTTGTGCTATTCTATAAGAGTCGCTTATTCGACTACTACGTCTCGATTTCAGAGTCAAACGAGGAGCGATCCAAGGGAGAAGGCTACGAACACCAAGAAGGAGGTTCTGCTGAACGACTACACTGATGGAAGATGACTCGTACCACAACTACCTCGACAGCGCAGGTGTCATGGCAGCACCTTCTCTTAGAAATCCTATTAGACATGGCTAATAACTAGAATTGCTAGTGCTTTACTTTTATGCAATGCTTATACCTGAGATATGTTTGCATGGTAGAATGATACTTGATAGCCCCTACCTTATCGTAACCTATCACCTGCTTACCCGCTGTTATGTTAGCCACATACTTATCTGCTATATATTTATAAATATATACTTCACTTGCTTATATTTTGACGCGAAGTGATGAACCCTGGGAGGGTCTGGTAGGGATGCCAGGCTTGGTGCGTGTGTTGGTGGACCAGATGGGTATGTGAGCTATTGGTGATGTATCTGGGTGTGGGGTGGATCTTACAGCAAGGTGTAGGGTGAGCGTTGAGTCGATCAAGCTGGGATCTACGACGAGCTTATGGAGCGAGTCTTGCCGAGGAATGGATCTGGATATTCCTAAGAGGAACAGTCTGTGGCGGACTAACTCAGTTGAGATGGAGAGTCCTGGGTGGAAGCCTCTGAGGGGTGGAAGCCAGGAGGAAGTGTGTCGTGGTAGCACGTTAAGAATCAACCCTGGAGAAGATATCCTGGCTTGGTCACACTTAGAAACTGTTGCGCTGGTATTCGGACCTATAGGAATCCTTTGCTTTCCACCCGCTCTCTACTGGGGGGGAGATGGCCGAATCGCTGGATAGATCGATGCCACTATTGCTAGGCGAGTAGTGTTAGGGAGGTATATGCAGGAGATGGAGCTAACACCCTTCCAAGACGATCATGGCACCCCCTTCGGGAGCGGGTACATGACATGGCGTTCTCTTCAGGAGCGGACACATGATCTCTTCACAGTTTCAGCGATCCAGAGCTGGATGATAGAGTGGCATCATTCTATGGCAGTAGGCGCCTAAAATCTGCCTAGATGGGGCACACCATCGATGATGGCTATCTGGTGGATTAGTGAAACCTCTGCAGAGTGTTATGGTTGATCGATCGATACATATGCCAATTCTTTGGCTATGGACCTTTCCTTAGGAGGATGCACTAGACTAGTGAGTGGAGTGTTCTACCTTTTCCTGAGAGTTGTTTTCGGCCATGAGCCAGGTTGAGGGCTGCGGGCCGCTGAGACCGGCCGAGAGGGAGTTGGCCTGGTCGACCTGAGAGTGAGTCTTGATGGTGATGGTGGTGCAGATGTGGTGATGGATCTGGGATGGATGGAATGGTGGTTGGAGGGGTGTGTGTGTTGGTTGGGAATGTGTTAAAACTTGACTTATTGTTATAAACTTGATTACTGCTTGCATGCATAGGAAAAACCACAACCAAATTATAGGATCGCCAGATCCCTTGTTTCTTTTCCACTAAAGCTCATCGGTGCTGACCATGGCCTGCACACATCTGGTGGTGTGCAGATTAACTTGCTTCACAGGGATGAATGGAAATGTAAAGATTAGAAGGTCTCGTGCCTGCGCTCAAGATGGTTGATGAGGATCCTTCCGCAAACGCTCTTCTACTTCCGCAACTGTTCTAGATGTTTGTACTCTGATGATTCGCCATGTGGCGATGTAATGAATGATGTAAGCCCTTTTATGTTACCCCTTTATCTAGTTTCGATGTATGGATTTGATTATCAACTGTTGTATAATAATATGATAGCTTATATTTTCATATTATTATCCGTTCTGTGGATTTTCCCTTCGTAAAAATTTGAGGATGTTTCACCTGGTGTGCTCCTCCACAGCAAGGTGGCTCCCCTCCTGGTGCTTGCTCGACAACGCTGCCTCCCCCTGGGATCCCGGTCCATGCCGATTCATCAATCTCTGACGACAACTTCAACTGGATCCTTTGGTCGCCTGTGTGTTCCTCCTCCGTTGGCTCCACCGGCCCGCCTTCAACCGACGCTATTCGCTGTCATACCACCTGGGTGTATGCGTCCTCAACGCCCCTGCGACCCTCCGCCGGCAGCTCCGTCGTCTTCGTCGCCATGGATAGTGCCGCCGAGTTCCTCTTCGGATCCAAGACTTGTTTGTAATTTGGTATTCTCTTGAGGACCTTTTTGTAAACTTGCTGCTGTGA
This sequence comes from Bothriochloa decipiens, assembly GCA_023333625.1. NCBI lineage: Eukaryota > Viridiplantae > Streptophyta > Magnoliopsida > Poales > Poaceae > Bothriochloa > Bothriochloa decipiens. The sequence goes on from CM041638.1 coordinate 36,290,149, forward strand.
TTTTATAATATATAAGTGTTTGTTGTAAAAAAAAATAGCATTGAAGATACGAGGTAACAAAGTCTTTTGCCAGGTACAATCTGGTGCTATCTGGGCTGAAGTGGATTCTCATTTTTTGGAAATTTTGGATGATTTTGGCTAACTACAAATTATCCCCCTGTTTGGATGCCACACAAAATCTATTATCAGAATCTTAAAATCTGAAACCGATTCAAAAGGGCCCTTAACACTTCAATTAACATGATGAAAAATTGATGAGGCAAAAATGGTTTACCGGAATATTCATGCAAATTCCCTTGTTCACCCCAGCAAAATTCTAGTGTCACCCCAGCAAAATTCTAGTGTCCAAAAGCTATTCGTACAGATTCTGAAATTGTCAGCCCGAGTAACAGAATTAAGCACAACTTTGCATACTGCTAAAGGAAAAAAACATATCTTTAACAAGTACATCTTATTCGGCCTTACATATTTACATGCCAAGAGACGTAAAATT
>CM041638.1:36290651-36451686 GCA_023333625.1 Bothriochloa decipiens
GTAAAATTTTAAACTGAAGAGAACACTTGCAAAGCGTAGGGCATCAAATCTTACAGTGTATAAGTCGATATCAGGTCATCTGGGTTCCTGTGAGAAAATGCACTTCACATAGACAAACTGCAGATGAAACAATAGACTATCAATATTGTACATTATAATTATTCCAGTTTGTGTACACAAAAATATCACCATGGTATCCTGATTCTGGCGGCAAAGAAATTCAATTGTCTTCGCAAAAAAATGTCACTTTCACTGATCTGACGGAAAAGAACCGCTTTATAGACATCAACAGAGTGCAAACAGGTTCCAACTGCATGAACAATAAAATGACATTATCAATGGAACCTGAGAGCAATTTATTCATTGACTAGACCAGGACCTTATAAAGAATAGTGTTTGTATAACCGGCAGCATATAGCCATATACACCAATGCATACCTGAACTCCACCAATGCATGCCTGAATTCCGAAGCAAAGGTTGGGTCCAAATTCCATAAAAGAAAAGGTTGGGTCTAAAATGGAATACAATCACACCCTCATGTACATGTACACATGTGTAGAATACACCTTGTACACATGACTGGATTATATATAAAAGCTAAAAGAACCAAACAGCAACCCCATGACACGCTCGAAACCAAATAATCTTCTTGACAACAATGGATGAACAATTGCGCATTAACCGACGCCGACAGGCACGAGCCTGCAAACCTCTCGTGCTCATAAACACATCTTTCTCATTGTTAGTATATATGACATGTTGGGTACTAGCGGTTGGACCTGCATATAGCATCACGGGCATCGCCTATCAAATCAAAGTCTATTAAATGGGGAAACCACTTGCGGCAGGCTTAGAGGCTACGATTCACAGGACCCTATCCCTCAAGATGGCTACAATTCAGGCCACGTCGTTGCTGCAGGATGCCCCCAACTATCAACATTCATTGGGTCTGTTGTAGCACGATTACACAACACTAGTAACCGCCCAAATAAGTGCTTAGGGTTCCTCCAAAAATTATGGCATTTGTCCTTTGTGGCTGTCTGTATACGCGGACGCGGCTATAGGTTTTGTTGTCATGCGGGCCAGATTCATTGATCTACCTAGTCGAACCACACACGAAGAACAGGTAAAAAACGTGCATCTCTGGCAAAAATGGATGTGGGGGAACAATCCATTGCAGATAAATCTACGAGCAGGCAGGCAGCAGGACTGGAAAAGAGGACGAGAAAGCACGGCCGGTCGGGGAGTAGACGGCGACTACGATTTCGCAAACATCAGACTGGAGGGAGCAGACAAGAGGAGTGGGGCGGAGAGGTAAAGAAGAAAGCGGATGATCCTTTATATCAAAATGTTCCAACTCTTGCAGGTACTGAGGAGCGCTTTAGCATTGCTGAACAGGAACCAACAAATGTGCCAACTGATGAGATGGGAAATGACTCAAGGCCCCCCTACAGCAATACAGAGAGTATTTGTTGTTACTGTTAGAATAATCCCTGAGCACCCGCTAACTATAGAAGGAAGCTTAGACTAATTAGTTTCCAGGCATGGCAGGCAGCATCTCCGTGGACGTTGGGATGGCAACGACCGATCGCGGGCATGCCGTGATTGTCTCAATTGATTGTAACCATGTATGACTGCATGTACTTTCTTTATAATGAATAGAGAGACACCAGAAAACGCTGTCGTATTACAGCACCAAAATTTCATTGCGTCCACTCGTGTTCGTGTCCTCTTCGTCTTCCTCATCGGAATTGTGTCAATTGGCATCGGAGCTAGGTTGCCGTCGTCGCCATGGCCTCGCGGTCTCCTTCCAATGGCTCCGGCAACGAGGAAAAGATCAAGCCGTCGCGGTCGCCGCCGCGTCGTCGTGGACGCTCGACGGGTCGCCACTCGCGTCGCCGCTCCGGCTCACGGATCGTGGAGCGCGTCATCGAGCGTTCGTCTGCGAACGTCGCGTGGCCGATGCTCACACGGACGAATTATCCAGAGTGGGCGCTGGTGATGGAAGTGAACTTCCAGACGCTCCGCGTCTGGGACGCCGTCGACATCGGCATCGACGAAGATCCCGACGACGACGAGTACCACGCCGATCGCCAGGCAATGGCCGGGCTGTTGCGCTCGGTTCCCTCCGAGATGTGGACCACCCTCGGACGAAAGCCGACTGTCAAGCAGGCTTGGGATGCGGTCAAGGCGTTGCGCATCGGGGACGCACGCTCTCGCGACGCCAGCGCGCAGCAGCTTCGTCGGGAATTCGGGAACCTCTCCTTCAAGGAAGGCGAGAGCGTCACCGAGTTCGGCACGCGCATCACGACGCTCGCCACAAACCTCCGGATGCTCGGTGACAAGATCACGGACGCCGAGGTAGTCAAGAAATTGTTGCAGGTCGTTCCGGATCGTCTCTCCCAGGCTGCAGTGTCCCTCGAGATGTTCCTCGAGTTGGACACAGTCTCGATCGAGGAGGTCGTCGGGAGGCTGCGCGTCTTCGAGGAGCGCAGCAAGCCTAAGGAAATCACGGACGGAATGGGGCGGCTCCTGCTCTGCGAAGACGAGTGGGAGGCACGTCGTAAGGCCCGCCGCGAGCAGGAGAGCTCCGGTGGCAGCGGCAGCTCCAGCGGTCGCGGGAAGCGCCAAGGGCGCGGACGCGTTCGTGGCGGTGCAGGTTCCACGACGCGAAACGGCCAGGACGGCCAGAACGCCGGCGCCGGGATCGCTGGCGGTGGCAAGCCTCCGCCCGGAACCCTCTGCAACAATTGCGGGAAGAAAGGCCATTGGGCCAGAGACTGCCGTAGCAAGAAGAAGAAGGCCGCGGCCCATGTGGCCCAGGCCGAGGAGGAAGAGGATCGAGCCCTCATGTACATCTCCATCGAGTCTAAGGTAACCGCGTCACGCGCATCCGTTCCCCACTCGCCTGCTCAAGGCTCACCTGCTCGAAGGGGGGCCTCACCTGCTCGAGGCTCACTTGCTCGAGGTTCGGCTCGAGGGTCTGCTCGAGAGGCCTCACCTGCTCGAGGCTCTGCTCGAGGCTCCTCGCTGCCGCCGTCGCCGCGCACCGTCGACCCGCTGCAGCGCGTCCAACTCGACGAGCCAAAGGTCTTGCTCCACCTCAGAGAGGAGGAGAAGGAGGCAGAGGGGCCCTGCCGATGGGTCCTCGACACCGGTGCGACGAACCACATGACGGGTTCGTTTCGTGTCTTCTCTGAGCTCGACAGCAGCGTGACCGGCACCGTCAAGTTCGGCGACGGGTCGGTGGTCAACATCGAGGGGAAGGGCACCGTCCTCTTCGCCCTCAGATCCGGCGAACACCGCCGGCTCGACGGAGTCTACTTCATCCCGCGGCTCACCACCAACATTGTGAGCCTCGGCCAGATGGACGAGAACGGGTACAAGGTCGCCATCGAGGAAGGCATTCTCCGCATCTTCGATCTGCAATGACTCCTGCTCGCCAAGGTTCACCGATCCCCAAGCCGTCTCTACTACCTCGAAATGACCATCGCCGCTCCGGTGTGTCTCACCGCGCGCGTCGACGATGTCGCCTGGAAGTGGCATGAGAGGTTCGGACACCTAAACTTCAAGTCGCTGCGGAAGCTGAACCGTGGTGATATGGTAAAGGGCCTGCCAGAAATCGACCACGTCGAACAAGTTTGCGAGGACTGTGTTCTCGCGAAGCAGAAGCGAACGCCATTCCCGCAGGCTGCCAAGTTCCGGTCGAAGGAGCAGCTCGAGCTGGTCCACGGAGATCTCTGCGGGCCGATCACTCCGTCCACGCCGGCCGGGAACGCCTACTTCTTGTTGTTGGTCGATGACATGAGCAGGTACATGTGGCTCACTCTGTTGCGTACCAAGGCAGATGCACCGGCGGCCATCATGACGTTCCAGGCAAAGGTGGAACGCGAAACCGGCAAGAAGCTCAAGGTCCTCCGCACCGACAACGGAGGCGAATTCACCTCGGTGCAGTTCGACGAGTACTGCGCCAGCGAGGGAATCCTTCGACAGCACTCCGCGCCGCACACTCCGCAACAGAATGGCGTCGTGGAGAGGAGGAACCAGATGGTCGTGAACACGGCGCGGAGCATCCTTCGCGCACGGAGCATGCCAGGCTTCTTCTGGGGAGAGGCGGTGCACACAGCAGTGTACCTCCTCAACCGGTCGCCAACGGCCGCCCTCGACGGCCAGACACCGTACCAGGCCTGGAACGGGAAGAAGCCACCCGTGCATTTCCTCAGGGTGTTTGGGTGTGTCGCCTACATCAAGCGTCTTCGACCGCACCCAAGCAAGCTGGAGGATCGCGGCCAGAAGGTAGTCTTCATCGGCTACGAAGATGGAGCGAAAGCGTACCGCTTCTATGACCCCGCCACGGAGCGTGTCCGGGTCGCGCGCGACGTCGTGTTTGACGAAAACGCGCACTGGGACTGGGGGAGCGCCGCGGCGAGTGACAGTTCGGTGCCCTTCATCATCGGGGAGGAGTATGAGCTGCGTCGCCAGGCACAAGCACCCTCGACATCGGCCGTGCCTGGTTCTTCATCGGACGCCTCGGACTCGACGTCGCCCGTGTCTGCTCGAGGGGGGGCCTCACCTGCTCGAAGCTCACTTGCTCGAGGTTCGGCTCGAGGGGACTCACCTGCTCGAGGTTCCGCTCGAGGCTCTCCAGGCTCGCCTACTCGAGGCTCGGCTCGAGCCTCACCTGCTCGAGGCTCACTTGCTCGAGGGGCCTCACCGGCTCGAGGCTCTGTTCGAGGCTCTGCTCGCCAGGCGCCAGCACCCTCGACATCGAAAGCCTCGAGCTCGACATCGCCCACGTCTGCTCGAGGGGGGGCCTCACCTGCTCGAGAGGCCTCATTTGCTCGAGGTTCGGCTCGAGGCCCTGCTCGAGGCTCACCTGTTCGAGGGGGGTCCTCACCGGTGGAATTCGCGACGCCACTCATCGACGACCCGAACCTCGACGCAGACGACGACGAGGAGCTGGAGCACCGGTACAGGATGCTCCAAAACGTTCTGGGCACCAACACCGTGCCTGGGCGTGCTCACCGCGACGTCGAGGAGGCTGAGCTGCATAAGCTCAGCGTCGAGGAGCCCAAGACGTTCAAGGACGCCGACGGCGATCCCAACTGGAACGTGGCGATGGAGGAGGAGCTCAAGTCCATCCGCGACAACAACACATGGTCCCTGGCCATTCTTCCCCGGGACCAGCACGCCATCGGCCTGAAATGGGTGTACAAAGTGAAGCGTGACGAGAACGGCGCCATCGTCAAGTACAAGGCGCGTCTCGTAGCCAAGGGGTACGTGCAGCGCCCCGGCATCGACTTTGAAGAGGTGTTCGCTCCTGTCGCTCGGCTGGAGTCAGTCCGGCTGCTCCTCGCTATTGCTGCCCACTTCGGCTGGGGCGTCCACCACATGGACGTCAAATCGGCGTTCCTGAATGGCAAGCTCCAGGAGGAGGTATACGTGCAGCAACCTCCTGGCTTCGTCGACAGCAAGAACAAACACAAGGTGCTTCGTCTCCGCAAGGCTCTGTACGGGCTCCGGCAAGCTCCACGGGCCTGGAACCAGAAGCTCGACGCTTCCCTGCTCGGCCTCGGCTTCAAGCGCTGCGTCGACGAGCACGGTATGTATATCCGTGGCGGTGGCACAGGGCGTCTGATCGTGGGCGTCTACGTTGACGACTTGATCATCACCGGAGGCGATGCGGGAGCTGTGAACAAGTTCAAGGCGCAGATGATGAACACCTTCCGCATGAGCGACCTTGGACTGCTCTCCTACTACCTCGGCCTCGAAGTGTCACAAGGAGCTGCCGGCATCACACTCCGGCAGACTGCGTACGCCGTCAAGATCCTTGAGAAGGCCGGCATGACTGGCTGCAACGCCAGTGCCACACCCATGGAGCCCAAACTAAAGCTGCTCAAGGAGGGAACCACGCCGAGTGTCGACGCGACGGAGTACCGCAGCGTCATCTGCAGCCTCAGGTATCTGTGTAACTCCAGGCCAGACCTGGCGTACTCTGTTGGCTACCTCAGTCGCTTCATGGAGGCGCCACGCCAAGAGCACTTCACTGCGGTGAAGCGTGTTCTTCGGTACGTGGCTGGAACGCAGCAGTGGGGGCTGCACTACCACCCAGGTGGCAAGAACGCCGGCGTTCCCAAGTTGCTCGGGTACTCGGATAGCGACCTGGCTGGCGACGTGAACGACCGGAAGAGCACCAGCGGGCTGATCTTCTTCCTGGCTGGTGGACCGATTGCATGGCAGTCGGCAAAACAAAGGGTGGTGGCTCTGTCATCATGCGAAGCGGAGTACATCGCGGCTGCAACAGCCGCATGCGAGGCGGTCTGGCTGGCAAGGCTCCTGGCCGAGCTCGTCGGAGGTGCAGTCCTTGCACCAAAGCTTAAGGTGGACAACAAGTCTGCCATCGCCTTAATGAAGAATCCCATGCACCACGACCGGAGCAAGCACATAGACATCAAGTTCCACTTCATCCGGGAGTGCTGCGAAGAGAAGCTGATCGACGTTGAGTTCGTCGGCACTGAGTTCCAGCTGGGCGACATCCTTACGAAGGCGCTTGGTCGGAGTCGGTTCCAAGAGCTCCGTGATGGGATCGGCATGAAGAGATTAGAGTAGTTGCTCAAGGGCTTAGGAGGAGATTGTTAGAATAATCCCTGAGCACCCGCTAACTATAGAAGGAAGCTTAGACTAATTAGTTTCCAGGCATGGCAGGCAACATCTCCGTGGACGTTGGGATGGCAACGACCGATCGCGGGCATGCCGTGATTGTCTCAATTGATTGTAACCATGTATGACTGCATGTACTTTCTTTATAATGAATAGAGAGACACCAGAAAACGCTGTCGCATTACAGCACCAAAATTTCATTGCGTCCACTCGTGTTCGTGTCCTCTTCGTCTTCCTCATCGGAATTGTGTCAGTTACACAGATGCCTCCATTTCGCCGGATACTCACATGCAGGTGCAAAGATCAGCTGGTCTAGGAATCTACTTCCTACATCCAGGGAAAAAGCTCCGGCTTGAGATTCAAATACAGGTCTCTAACTGCTCTTCGGTCTTAATGGCCGAAGCCATGGCTTTGTCTGTGGCTTCTGGAATTGCCACGATATTAGGAGCCAGTGATGTCACCTTTCACACTGATAACCAAGTTCTTGCCACCTTCCTACAAGGAAAGCAGAATGATAATCCACCTGATTAGAGAATTAAAGTCTACTCCCAGACCTTTTTCAACAACACTAAGAGCCTTCTCTTACAGAGTGCTCAAAATAGCCAGACGCCACAATGCAATAGCACACAATTTAGCTGCTACGGCCTACGCCTCCAGCAAGAATCATTCTTCTCAGGCTATTATGATGTGTACAATACTTCGTGCTCCTACATTCAAGCACTTAAAGATGTAATTCCTAGACATTGTACTCTGCTTGCAGCTAAATGCTGCTAATTCAATAAATTATGGCTTCTTTGTCCAAAAAAAAAAAGAACTTTCCTTTGTTGAGCTCCGCCGCGGTCGGAGAGGGAGGACAGGAAATTTAAGGGAAGCCATCGTAGAAAGAAGAACTTCAAACTTTGAAACTTTCCCCGTCGGTCAGAAAACCAGACTGGTAACGTCAAACTGGCATGGCCGAATGGCGGAAGAGATGGATTTTGTATATTGCGAATGTATATATCGCACGGTAATTTCAGAGATGCAAGCGGGCTTGTCAGAAAAACCAGTTAAAAAATTAACCTTATTCCTTATACGCTACCACTACGCTGCTATGTATATCCTTTGTTCACATCTGCCACGCGCTTTTTTGTTTCTATTTTATTTTTATTTTTATTTTGCCATAAAATTTTGTATGATTCGAGAATTGATTTATTTGAGCACGAAAGAAAAAAAATCAACAATACTATACAAATATACTGACAATGAGTTACCACTAGTTGATCAATACAAAATATACTATATAAAACAATAATTTTTGTTACTGCAAATTAAATGTAGCTCTGTCACGGTAGATTATTTGTGAGGACTTGTTTAGATGGTGAAAAGTGAAGTTGAAAAGTAATATAATACTTTCGTTTGTATTTAATAATTAGTGTCCAATTATGCATTAATTAGGCTTAAAAGATTTGTCTCCTAAATTACAGACAAACTGTGCAATTCGTTATTTTTTTATCAATATTTAATGTTCCATGTATATATCCAAATATTGATGTGATGAAAAGAGAGTGTAAAAACTTACAATTTTAAGGGCAACTAAACAAAGCCTCTCAACATGAGTTGAAGTTTTTGACTTGACGTGGAGTTCACATTTTTCTAGTCAATTGTTGAACTTTAATAATGTTGTTTTCTTTCGGTGGTAGATGATGATGAAGTGATGAACCACTCAACAGATGCACTTGTTTTGACATCGTTAGTATCTAAAAGGTTCTCGTGCCAATTGGGTGTGTGTTCATGCGTTTATTGGGTTGGATGAGTATGTAGAATTTATGATGGCTATTTTTTGAGTGGTGTAGGTGACATTGTCCTCAACAAACGCTTCTTGTGATTTCATAAATCTTGAGATCAATTTACATAGTATTTTCTCTATTTTAAATTGCAGTTCACTTTGGTTTTTTTGGTGTATGAATTTTTGTATGTATCTAGACATATTATTTATCTAGGTACATAGCAAATTGCATGCACCAAAAAATTAAAATGAACTATAATTTGAAACAGAGAGAGTATTTCGAAGGTGTTATAGGGAAATGGTGTGTGTATATGTGTTTAGAGATGAGTGAGTGTGCATGTATGTGAGTGTTTATGGGTTTTCAATAAAAAACTATCATAAGGATAATACAACATACGTCAAATAATAATAAATTTGATTTCTAGAAAAGCAAAATACCATGAAAGAATAACTTTTCCTATCTTGGACATTTAACAATATATCACAAAACACTAATTCACAAAGAGTAGTATGAAACAATCAAATATCCTATAGAATAGTAAGGGGGTGCTTATTTGAGGAATGTCGTCCATCGCCTTGTTACTCACCTTTTTATTTGGTTTATGAAATCGATTAATACATTATCATAATGCTCATTACAAAGCTAATAATAAGTACAAAATGAGGTACAAAGCTATTACGCAAATTTTCATAAAATGAAATCATGATACACAACATCATATAGAACAGAGTGATCTTTCAAACCAAAGTAACCCATGAAAGTTATACTGATTAGAACAATATAAAATATACCACGAAAAACTGCACAAAAAAGTTACATCATTACTTAAATATTTATAGAATATGCTAGGTAAATATAAGTTCTATGGTGGGGAAACTATGGAACAATGACTTTCCCTACCGAAACCAACAATTATAGGTTAGTTACTCAGTTTCTATTATTATGAACTGCAAAAAGAGATGACATACAAATCAGAGACGGAATATCAGTAGGAGGTATATAATGAAAAAATGGCAAGAGCATGGAAAGGAATAGAAATGGAAAATGAAAGAAAAGGAGAAGGGAAAATAAGAGAAGGGGGACATGTCCAAGCTAGGACTAGAAAAATAAGCAGAAGAGTAGACAAACAAACCTGACCCTGAATATTGTTATCTTTTTTTAGGAACCACAATTATCTATATATAGTTCATAGCTCACCAAATAAAAAGCCAACCAGAAATAGACCAAAGTTTATTTTTAGCAGAATCAAGAACCTTTATTGATCTTCAATAGAGATACAAACGCGATTTGGCGGACAAATAAACCATACACATGTCTACCAAGTTAGTTATAGATACTAGGTGTGACCACTGAAGGCCCAGGCCGCTAATGGCCCATAAGTATTTATGTGTGTATATATAGGGAGAATTGGCTATGAGACATGCAGAATGGTGGTCATTTGCTGGCGGACACCGTAAAAAACCAGATTACTGAAAGACACTGCAGTTTGGTGCCAATTGCTAGAAGACACTGCCTCGATTAAAATAATATTATCTGGCTTATAAGGAGAGAGAAAGGTGGTGAGTTGTCTGAACTACCCTTGGCCCCATTGGTCAGCCCATTCTTCATCCGTGCGCTGGCTGCGGCCGGCCGTTCCGCTCGAGCGCTGGCTGCGTCCGGCCGTTCCGCTCGAGCGCTCGTCGCGAGCCTCACTACAAGAGATGTGAGGGTTTATGTCGTTTAACTTTTGTCATAATAAATGAAATTTATGTCACATGTTAGCATTTGTGACACCAGAATGACGAAATAGTTGGTGTCAAAAACCATGCGCCTTAAAGCATGGTTTGTGTCATTCATATGTTAACGTCACAAATCTATGACACGGGTTTTGTTGTCACAAAGCTTTATGACAAATGCTTTAACGTCACTTCTTACAACATAGCACGTAGCAGGCCAGCACTTTTTTTTGGTCTCATTTTAGGTTATCCCAAAATAGGATAGGAGATTTGCAAAACAAAATAATATATATTCACATGCATTCCAACATCATATTGTATACACATATCTTCCATTTCAGATAAGATATCTTTGACAAACGCACATCATTCGGAACAGTTCACATAAATGTTCTCACAAAGACCAAAAATAGACCAGCACATAAGGTGCTCACATGAGTTTCTCACAACTTAGCTACAACTTGGGTTAGAGTCTTTGCAACTTGCCCTTCTTATGGTGGTTCAGCAGCGATGGCCTCCATTTGAGAGCATACTTCTAGCTCCTCCCCTATTTCAGGGCAAGCATGTTTCTTCGATCAGTCAACATGTTGTGGCATTATGCAGTTATCTAGTAATGTGAGAACCATTTTTTAGTATTTTTAAACAAAAAGCTTAAACAGTATGTACCATTCTACAGCACTGTTTTTAATCTTTCAATGGACAAAGCATGTAAATATTTTTAGAAACTGATCGAAGGTCAGATTTTGGCTCCACGTACTATCCTAGGAGATCAATTTAGAGATCAAAATCTGAAATACAAAATCATATATCTAAGAATTAAGTATACAAACAGTCTTTATGAAACAAAACATTAGAAATATTACATTGAAGCCACCGAATTTTGCCTCCAAACTAATGCAGGACAGCACACACAGAGAAGCATACCTGTTTTGGAGGGGCTATAGCAGGCCTAGCAGAGTAGAGCACAAAACCAGAGGCCTGCATGAAAGAGCAAACACCCAACAGCGTTTACGAATTTCAGATACAAAAAACTGAAATGTAAGAAGTCAAGTACACAACAGCAAGCAGGAATAGATATTTCTTAAAAATGTAACATAGGGAACTGCTTACAATTAACCAAACAAAACTATTGGTTTTAACTGCTGAATTACACTAGCACAGTCCAAATGTCCCAAATTGTTGGTTGAGTTAGAGCTTTACAGATTGCATACAGTTTTATTGTCAAAACTTATTTAGTAAAACTAGGAACAAATTAATTAGCAAGCAAGTTACAGAGAACAGCAGGAAAAAGCTGCATAGATAGTTGGCTACTTGCAGCAAGCCCATTCCTTACATATCCAATCACATAAGGTATTAGAAACTGCGAATAAATACACGGCTCCTGGACACTACACAACCCATGGCACATATGTCATTAAGTTCAAATGCTTTTGAAACAAACGTCATAAACTAGTTGATTTAGTGACCTTTTGATCAAATGTCATGCGATATACGTCATAAACAGACACATCTCTTGTAGTGCCTGTCCACCCGTCGCGTCCACCGAGTCTGTCCGCCGTCCACGCCATGAGTCCATCTGCGCCACCGCGACTCCTCCGCGGGCGCCGCGAGGACGACTGCACCGTCGAGGACCTCCACCGCGCTCACCACAAGCTCGTCTGCCCGCCACGTCCGTCGTGCCCGCTGAGTCCGTCCGTTGTCCACACCGTGAGTCAACCCGCGCCACCGCGACTCCTCCACGGGCACCGCAAGGCCGTCCGCGCCGTCGAGGATTTCCGTCGTGCTCGCCTCGAGGCCGTCCGCCCATTGTTCCATCGCACCCGGGGAGTCCATTCGCCGTCTATGCCGCGAGGCCATCTGTGCTACCGCGACTCCACATCACCGGCGAAGGAGCGGCGCGTGTAGAGGCGGAGGGCGCGCGCAGCGGAGCTTGTGGAGGCAGGGCACACAGGCGGATAGCGGCGCGCGAAGGCGGAGGGAAAGGCCACAGTTTTGCAGCGCATCTCCTCGGCGGTGCGGGATGCGTGCCGGCGCCGCGCACAGGCGCGAAGCGCCCCGCGGGCACGTGGTTGGCCATGACCACGACAAGCTTCTCCACCATGTAGGGAAGCCGCAGCGCACCGCGGTGCCCTCCGCCGCCGTCCCGCCCCCATCTGCCCGCACAGCGGCTGCTCCCGCGCCCGTCGCCGATCCTCTCGCTCCCGTCGCACCTCCACGGTGCGAGGACTGGTGCAACCGCCGCTCCTCCTCCAGCGCCCGTGCTTCCGCAGCCGCTGTCGCCGCCGGCGACGCCGACCGCAGCCCAGTCCCGGGTCGTGAACATGGATGCCGACCCCCGATGGATGTGTCGCTGCTGCTTCTAGTGCTGGTGCTTGTGGCGTCGGCCGTTGCGCGCATGCTACTCCCTGGAGGCCTCGCCCATCGCCGGTGGGTGTGCCGCCACTGCTTCTGGTGCCGGGCTCCTGCTCAGTGAGAAGGGGGGAGAAGAGAATGGACATTGAAGAGGAAGAAGGTGGAGGCAAAAATGACATTTACACGCTCTTCTCTCTCCTCCAAAGTCAGAAAAGAATATTTTAATGGGCCAATTGTGCAACTGCCCCTGTTTTGGAGCCTAATTCCTCGTTTGCCCCCATTTTTTTTAACTTTGCTCGTTTGCCCTGTTTTTTCATAACGAAGTCACCAGTTGCCCCTGTCCAGTTAAGTCCACTTAACGGTGTTAAGTTCGGGCTAAAAAGACCAAAATGCCCCTCTCTGTCTCACTGACGGCGGGGCCACGTGTCAGCTTCTTCTTTCACTTCCCTTCCGCTTCTGAGCAACAGCCACCGCCCTCCATGAGAGCTGGCGAGCAGCGACAGCCATGCGGCCGAGCTGGAGAGCCTTGCCTGGCCGCGAGCAGCGCCCCGCCGTGAGCCGCGCCCGCGCCTACGCCCGCCGCAACGCGCCCGAGCCCGTCGCTGCCGCGCCCGAGCGCCGCTCGCGCCTGGCCGCGCCTGCTCGCCGCCGAACGCCGTGCCCGCCGCAGCCACGCCCGCGCGCCGCCCACGCCTGGCCGACCGTCAGAAGTTGAAGTTGCCAAGCCACGTCCTTGTAGTATGTAGATTTAGAGGAACCCATGTTAGGTTCTCAACACTCGGCTCTTATGAAGATTAACTCTAGTCCTGTTATTTTCTCGTACCACATCAGGTTTGTTTCAATGTAACTAAAAATATCAATCTTTTTTAATGAAGGAATTTAATCAATCCTATTTTTTGGGTGGAACTGGATTTTCACTCAAGTCTCCACCGGAATACCCATAGCGGAAATATTTGTAGGCTCGTAGCTATCGTCCTACAAAGTTTTGACGCGGCTACTCCTAGCCAAAACACGACATCCCAATCTTTTCTGAAACAAAACCGACAGGAGAGCCGCCTATTATATTAAAAGGAAGAAGTCTAAAGAGACAAAGTACAACAATATACATAAATGTACAAACTGAGTCATACTCCCGAGCCCTCGTGGAAGGTTAGAGACCAGTGTTTTGCTCCCGTCGACGCCCGTAGGCTCGCCTCGTCCTTGATTCTGTGGAGATGCGTTGTTGCGGACTTGATTCCCCCAATCGTACTGTAGCCTGCTGCGTTTCAGCAGACTGCGCGATGGCAGGGCCAGTCACCAGTGCCACATTTTTGCCGCGGCGAGTACAGTCAACAGTCAACACGAGCAGCACGCCCAGGGCCAGGCGGCCAGGCCCAGAGCCCCAGACGCGCGCTGGCCCCCTGAACGAGAGCCCCACCTGAGCGACCGCCTGCATCACCCCTGTCAGTAGAATATAATGCCTCACCTGCGCGAGGCAGGCAGGAGGCTCTGCTGGTGCATTGTCTGCTGCTTGCTTTGCTTTCCCCGGCCCGGCCCCGGCGCATAGCGCAGTCGCCCGCCACCGAGCCGCGCCGCGACAAGCGCGACGCCAGCGCGCCGTGACTTCTTCGTCCGCTTCCCGCAGCCCCTCGTCGTCTCACGTGAGAACTGAGCTCCCCCAGAATCCGTGTTGAACGGCTCCTCGATCGTCCTCCAGATTGCCCTGCCGGTGCGGAGTGCGGTGGCTCGATTTGGCTCCCTGCATCTGCATGCGCCATGGAGCAAGCTGAGCAGCAAGCATGGCTAGTTGGCTACGGAGTACGGACACTCGACTATCCATTCATAATTTGCCACAGTAATCGCTGCGTTTGCTAGATTGTAGAATCAGCCCTAATGTACCATGACCTTTTTCATTGCCAACCTTTACAAAGTGCTGAATGAACCAGTTGCCATACTACCAGGTCGTAGCCGCTATTGTGTGCGCCCTGCGCGGCCACAAAGCATACTGGCATGTGCCCTTCCACGTCAAACCATAGCAACTTCTGTTGTCACGTGCTCAAAGCTCTACTACAGACCACAGACACCACACGTGCCCCTCCTTGCGAAAGCAAATTCCGTATCCTCTCCACCTTCACGGTAGGTCGTTCCTCGTCATCAGAGTCGCCGCTTCTCCATGCCCTTAGCACTAGGTTGGCACCGTCACCGTAGCTCGGTCTTCACCGGTTAATGTGAGAATAAGAAAGAACAAGTTTGGGAGACAAATGACCCATGTTGTTGCATCCGCGACGTCGACAAGCATACCTTGTAATTTGTCCGACCCAAGAGTGAACAAGAGTTCGCCCCCCCCCCCCCCAACTCTCGTGTAGGCAAAATGTTGAGCTAAGATTTTATGAAAGGTGTCATTGTTAAGCTATCCTTAGAGCTTACTGTTTTTTTTTAATTATTGGAGAGAAGAGGTTGCAACAACATTTGACGTGCCTAGCCAGCTCCTTTGGCCGCATGGACCATTGGAAGTAACCAGGTTGCCCTCTTCCCGTCCTTCCTTGCACTCTCGCCTCCAAGCCACCTTAAGCCATGGCCCATTTATTAGCCACCTCCCAGACTTAGATGAACACCTATGTTCAGACTCGCAGTCGCGCTGCTTGAACACAATACTCACCACTGCACCTTCCCACATCGTGCGCCCTTGCACCGACGAATATGTACCAGCCCTTCTCGCCATAGCAAGGTGAGATCCTCCAACTCTGAGTTCACCCATCATTCCTTCATTCTTCTCTCCCTTTTTTCTATATTTTTTTTGCCATCTTCCTTAGATGTTTCCTTTTGGTTTCACCGCAAATTTTGTGCTTCCAACTACAATCTACAGAGTATTAGATTAGCCACTTCGACTGCGGATGGTAAGTTGCATTACTTAGGTAATTATGTTGTCATCTCATAGACGGTCTTATACAATGTCACCTAATAATGAGATGGTTACGATGGGTTAAGTTATCGTAGTAGTAATTCGATTACTATCAATTTGTGGAATCAGTAAAAGAACGTTTTATGAGTTGCATGACAACATTAAATCATACAAATAGTAAAACAGTTGTCTTATAATCTTAAAAACTTTGCTCATGATGCAAGGTGATAAAGTAACCAGCAAAGAAACTAGGGTGACTGGCTGACTGCTAACCAGTAAAACATGCTCTGACTAAACATTTGAATATCCAACGTGCGACTGCTAACCCTTGTGTCCATTTGCGTGCAAACCATACTGTGAGGTTAGGCACTAATTAAGAGGTCGCCGGAGTGTCTAGTCCTTTGAGGAAGAATCCACGGATGTGACAAACGATCAACGGCAGAGCCGCAGAGGAATCAGGCAAAGGAATCACTTTGCGTGGCCTGGGTCACAGACTGCAGGAAAGCACACAAAGCCCACAGAGGTAGCGTAGCAATAGGACTACGAAAATGTCACACAAAACAACGTACTGCTACAAAGGGACAAAGAAAGATCAGATCATCATAGACCTAGCTAGAGGTCCTACTACTGCATGACTCGATTTCAGGCTTTGAGCCTCAGCTTTCGCGCTGTGTGCCCTCGCCCCCCAACGGCACGGCACCACCAATCATCTCTTGCACCCGTCACTGCTCGCTGTTGCCGCCGGCTTGCAGCTAGGAAATGCACCGATCACTCACTCCCCTGCGTGAAATGGAAGAAATCAAGCGGCAACACCAATCAGCAAACTGATTATTGGACGCAAGGGACCAGTAAAATTGGAGTATTTCTGTCGCCGGCTCACCGTTGTGGTAACGCGCGGCGGCGGCGGAGGCAGCGAGGTCGGAGGGCGAAGCCGCGGAGATGGAAATGGAAAGCTGCGTCGCGTCCTCCGCCCACGACGACGGCCTCGTGTCGCCGCTCTCCCGTGGCCACTCGTCGAAGAAACGCCGCAGGGGCTTCTCCCCGGCCGCGGCGTCGGAGCTGGTGCCGGTGCCGGTGCCTGCCAGCGGCTTGTCGAGGCTCAGGTCGGCCCCGAGCGCGTGGAAGTGCCGCCGCCTGAGCTCCGCTTCCTGAACCTCCTTGGACTGCCCGTAGTCGTAGCCGTATCCGCCGCCGCCCGGGAACAGCGATGTCGGCGTCGGCGTGGTGTAGTGAGCATACCTGTGGTAGGACGGCGGCGGCGACGCCGCGTGCAGGCTCGCGTCGAGGTGGAGCTGGAGCGCGCCACCGGTGGCCTGAGCAGCCGGGGCGGCGCGGGCGGCGCCGTGGCGGAGATGCTGCTGGTGCTGGTGGCCGAGGCTCCGCGGCGGCGTCGCGTCGGCCGCCCCAGGCGGCGAGATGGAGAGCGCGGACGGGCGGTACGCCGCGGCAGGGGAGGTGGCGGAGGAGGAGGTCACTTCCACAGGCTTTCTTGAACGGCTCTTCCCGCGGTGGATGTGCTTCTCGCAGTACTTGGACTCGCCGTGGGCCTCCCTGGAGCACCGCCACTTCTTGCCGTCCGTGCGCCGGCACCGCCCCGGTTCCGGGTCCTCCGCCTTGCGCCCGAACGGCGACCCGCCGCCGTAGCAGCCCCAGAACGCCACTGCACGGGCATGTGCAAGCTCATTAGCCAGCGATGATCAGAGTAAAACATGAGGCGGCAGCTCGAGGGGGAGGAGAGGAGGAGAGAAGTGTACGCGACGGCGAAGGCTGGGGCGGGAAGGCGAGGGAGGGCGCGGTGTCGACGCCGGTGGCGATGCGGAGCGGCAGGACGAGGTCGTGCGGCACGGGCGCGCCGGAGGCCATGTACTTGAAGATGAGCGCCTGGTGCTCAAGCTCCTGCCACTGCGACGCCGTGAACAGGCGCCTCCCGCCGCCGTGCCCGCTCAGCATCATCTCCCTCCTCGAGCACGCTGGCAGCGTCAAGGACGAGACAGAGGACGACGGCCGGAGCTCGCTTCTTTTGCAATGCAGGGGAAATGGAATGGAGATGCAATGGAGGGGAGTCCGATACTAGTAGTCTCCAGGTTTGTGCTGGTGTCAGGGCTCGGGAACGGGAAGACGTGCTAGTATCATCATCCGCCATCATGCATATGGCGGTGTCAGGCAGGCAGCAGGCTGAGGCACAGCCGCACAGGCACAGGGGCAGCGCAGGTTGACAGGCGGCAGGCGTGCGATTTGGCTGGTGAGCTCTGAGCTCGAGCTGAGGTGGTGTGGTGGTGCAGTCGGCGCAGTGGATGGGTCACTTCGGTCAGTGTTCAGGTCAGGCGCAGGCGCGCAGAGCAGAGTGCGCGCTGCAGAATCTGCGTGCGCTGCACAGCTGCGGCCGGCATCAGCAGCAGACAGCAGGGCTGCAGCGGGAGCAGCTGCGCAGGCGCTCGTGGTGCGGCAAGCAGGCTGGCTGGCACACCTGCCGGCTGCCTGCGCGCGTGGGAGCCTGGGAGCGGACGGAAACGCTGGGCCCTGCGCCAGTGCGCACAGACGACGAACGGTGCGCTGCCGCGGCGCAACGGACTGGTCTTTGGACGGAGTATGGACCACATTCAGTGGCCGTGGTTGCAGCCAGTGTGGTCACTTGGGGCGCGTTCGTGACCCTGGCCGTGACCAGCCTGGCTTGCCCAACTCGCCCAGGCCCGGGCCGACCAGTCTCAGTTGACGCAGGTGAAAATGTTTGCGGCAATGTACCAGATGAGCCCGGCTTAGGCGAGAATGTGTTTGTGAGAAAAATGCAAATAGATATGGCTACTCTTCACTGTAACTTGGTAGCCTTACCACGCTTTCTGGCCTCTTCGTCATTTCGTCGAGCAGCCCAAGGGCGTGCATATCGTCATTTCGTACAAGTCCATGGCTGCTGCTACTGCTTGGGGCTACTCCGAAGGCGATGAAGGTCCATGGCCGCTCTCGGTGCTCGCGTGCTCGGCGGCGGCGCCCCCCCGGCGGCTACGGAGGCCAGGCGGCTGCGCCCTCACGGTGCCCCGCGCGCCCGGCGGCGGTGTGCCCCGGCGGCCACGCGCGCCAGGCGGCTGCGCCCTCCCGGTGCACGCCGGCAATCCCCTATCCCTGCAGCGAGACGTTGGCAACGGCGCCACGGGCATCGCACGCGATGCCCTCGAACACGCCGCCGCCGGACTCACAGGGGTCGCGGCCGAGCGCCCACGACGGGAGCAGGCGGCCCGTCGGGTCCAGCGCGACCCCCAGCGCCAGCAGCGCGCGCACCTTGCCGTCGTCGAGGGAAGGGGAACGCCCTGTCCACTGTGAGGTCTGGCCATGGTGGTGGCGGCGGACAGCCGTGCGGCGCCCAGGAAGAAGATGGGGGAGGAAGAGGGCGGTGAGCCGGCGAGCGCCTCGCCCCCAGCGTCGTGGCCTTTGAAAGCTCTCGTTTGGTTTTGATAATTGATGACACTCATGTTGCTAATGCTTTGATCTAAGTTTGACTAGATACTTAAGCAACATAGAGGTAATGCCTAGGGACTTGGTGTGGACTTGTACATGGGATGATCAAGCATCAAGGTTTCAAGGCAAAGGTATCAAGAGATAGGTGTTTTCCCTTTCGGTGATCAAGACACTATAGAGTGTGATCACGTTTAGGATCGATAACCGACTATCAAGAGGGGAATTCACGGTTGAATTGGCAGTTCAAGTTCCTCTAGGGTTGACTTGGCATGATGCATATGAGAGACTAACTAGAGAGCTAACCCTTGCCCCTGTTCTTCATGGAGATACGCTAACTCTTGTGATCAAAGAGGTTTACATGTTGAGGTTAGCGTCCTTGGCAAGTGGTGTGATTTGGATTGGCGAAGGCGCGACGATGAAGAACACTTGTGTTGGAAAAGAGAAGCGATGGCCCTTGGGTTAGAAAACTGCTTTAATCCATAATGTTGGGATCTTTAGGATATGTTGGTTGCATAGCCCTCTGAATAAGTTTTCTATAGAGTCCAAGATCATTGAAAACAGAGTTCGGAGCTAAGAGATATGCCTATTTTAGTGCGGGGTGGTGCTGGACCAGCGGAAGTTCCGGTGGGCGTGGACCGGAAGTTTCGGTCAGCCCAGCCCGAGCAACCGCGCACCCCGAATCACTTCTGGTTCACGACTGGAAGTTCCGGTGAAAGTTTCGGTGGATGACCGGAAGTTCTGGTCAAGTGACCAGAAGTTCCGGTTGACTTTGCGGACTAACTCGCGTACAACGGCTAGATTTCGACTGATCGAAAGTTTCGGTGGGGCTCCACCGGAAGTTCCGGTAGGCAAATTTGAGGTGACTATATATGTGTTTTGGTCGGCCGTTGGGAGGCATGCTTGCCCATTCTTTCATTCTTGAGCATTCATTGAGCGAGAAAAACTTCTCACACTCATCTCTTGACTTGCTTGTTCATCTAGAGTGAGATTGAGTGAGAATCTAGTGCTAAGCATTAAGAGTTGCATCTAGAGGCACTAGATCTTCGAATTCGCTGGAAGTTCTTTTTACTCTTGGGTGATTACCGTCACCCTAGACGGTTTAGAGGCAGCGGGGTGTTGAGCTCGAGGTGGAGATTGTTCGAGGCCACACCCGGTGTTCTTGTGAGGGGTTCTTGATCCTTCCCCGTGAGAGTTCGCAAAAGGATACTCTAGTGGATTGCACATGGCTTGGAGGATCCCTGTCTTGTGTTGATAGTGCGGCGCCCGACAGCGGGTTTGGCGTTGAGTGCCAATTTAGCGTGCACATCTCCAAGCGGGAGTATTGCCACAACGAGGAGTAGCTTGCCGGGAAGCAAGTGAACCTCGATAAAAAATCATTGTGTTCATATTGTGATTGCCAAGGATTCTCTTGTCTAGTTATCTCGATTGGATGATTGGCCATCTACACTTCGTGTTGGTATAACAATCCAATCCCCTCTCTTGTATCTAGCTTGTTATTCATTCTTTAATTGATTGCTTATCTTGCTAGATAGTGAGTAGAATTGCTAGCTTGTGTAGCACCTTTGTGTTCTTATCTTTTTGCTCTTGCTAGATTAGTGAAGCACCTAGAGTAACCTTGTTTAGAATTGCTAGGCGTGTTTTTGATTGGGTGTTAGTAGTATAGCCTATATGCTAGACTTGCTAGAAAGGCTTGCGAAGAGAAATCAAAGCTTTAGCTTTGCATTTATGCCATCTCTTAGTCTAACAAGTTGCTTAAGTGTCTTTGCAAGAAATTTTATTAGGCTATTCACCCCCTCTAGCCATTAGGACCTTACAGCCTTGGCAGTGGCCGGGCGCACACCACCTCCGCCGCGTGCGCCAACGCCGCCACCACGGAAGTCGTGCCCGCCTTGGTTCGCGCCTGCCATCTTCCTGACAACCAGTGCGCCGCTCTCGGTGCCCGCGCTCCCTGCGGTGGCGCGCCTCGGCGGCCACACACCAGGTGGCTGCGCACTCCTCGGCCCCGTGCCCGGTGGCCCGGCTGCCGCCGGCCCACGCACTGCTGGGCGGTCACGCACCTCCCCGGCAGCCGACGGTCATCGCCCTCCCGGACGACCAGGCTCTTTCCTTGGTGGCCACGTGCAGCGGGGGAGGGGCCTCGATCCCGCGAGTGCCTTGCGCGAGCCGTTGTCGATGAGCAGCACCGTGCGTGATCTGTCACGGGCGAGCTCTGCCGCCCGAGTGACGCCGCGCACGAGACGGCAAGTAAGAGGCACCGGAGGCTGAGAGAATGGGAGTGGAAGGTGACTCGAACTGCGTTGCCAAGCCATAAGGAGCCGCGCGCAGCCAAGCTTGGGAGAAACGAACCCCAGTGGCGTTTCTCCAGGGCTAGGCTTACGCGTCGTTTTTGCATCCCGGGAGCTAGGCTCAAAGTTGGGCCAGGTGCGCAAACAGGATGGCCTGCACCCTGCGGGGGCAATTTGGCCCACAGGCCACACTCGCAAACGCGCTGTAACACCTCTGGTGTTATATTAACTAAAACATGCCATGTCATCATATGTATTGTAAAGCATTAATGTTTAGGTTAACCTTAATGTGCATCAACAAAAACAAGTTTAAATTCAAATTGGAAAGCTATAAAAATGATTTTCAAAAGTCAACTTGGTCAACCAGGGGTGTCATTGGGTCATTGACCTAAAAATTTCCTTGGATGATGTTTGTGATCACTAATGACCAACCAATTAACTTAGAAACCAAATCGAGTTTGAATTCGGTTTCAAAAACCCTTTATTTCAAAACCTAGTTTTACCCCCTTTTCTATAATTCAAAATCTATAAGGAATTTGGGAATACTCTAAAAATATAGTTTGTATATCTTGACAAGAGCTACAAAGTTGGTATATAAAGTTTTTCAAGTTTTCAAAAAGAATTTCAAATGAATTTGAAAAAACAGTTTTCTAACAATTATCCCCCTTTGATTTTAAAATTATAATTCAAAAATTATACATAATTTGGGAAAACTTTATATATGAAACATGTTTGGTTTGCAAATTTAAAAATTTCATATTTTTTAAGATTTTCAAGTTTTATTGAAAAATCAAAAGTAATTTCAAATGTTTATTTCTAGGGTTTTATTCCCCTTTTGAATTTGAATTCATATTTCAAATTCTAGATAGAATTTGAGGATGTCAGTTAAATAAAAAGTGTAGCTCTTGAAAAGTTATGCAAATTCTATTTTTGGAGATTTTTAAGTTCTTATATAAATTTTGAAGTAATTTGTTATTTTCGACAAATGGCATTTTTGTAATATTCAAGAACAGCACCAAGACCTATCGTCGGCCGCCATGGCCGGCTTCTCAAGCCGCGCCGCCGTCCACCACCGCCCTGCTGCGACCCCCAGCTCGCCTCTCGCTCGAAGGATCGCCGCCTGCGTGTCGGTCGTCCGTGCGTCGACGCCGGGCTACAAAAGCAGGCCGGCCAACCCCAATTCTCTTCTTCTTTCCCTGCTCTCCTTTCCGCCGCCGCCAGCTTCGCCGATGAAATTCGTCATTGTCCTTCCATCTTCATCCAATTGCCCTTGCCAACAGTTCCGCCTTGTCCTTGCGCTCCGTTTGAATCCGCTCTTGCTAGCTCTCGCAGCCCGAGTCGCCCAGGCCGCCGCTTTCTTCTTCACGACCGGCAACAAGGCCGCCGTGAAATCGCCGTCGTGCACCGCCTGCTTCGGTGAATATTTAGTTTCATTATCTATGTTTTTGGATGAGCCTTGATTCCTTGGTCATGGTCGGCTCTTTGGTTTGCGCAGCGCATCACCGGAGTTGCCGGAACGCCGTCATCTTCACCGGCTCACGCCGCCGCCATCACCGTCGCCATCCGCAGCTCGCCTCCGAAGACATTCCAAAGAGTGCCTTTACTACTCAATATGGTCTGTATGAGTATTTGGTTATGTCTTTTGGACTTACAAATGCACCAGCTTATTTCATGTATTTGATGAACTCAGTGTTCATGCCAGAACTTGATAAGTTCGTGGTAGTCTTCATTGATGATATTTTGATATATTTCAAGAGTGAAGAAGAACATGCTGAATACCTCAGAATTATTCTGCAGCGTCTGAGAGAACATCAATTATATGCTAAGTTTAGTAAGTGCGAGATTTGGTTGAAAGAAGTGAAATTTCTTGGACATGTTTTATCAGACAAAGGTGTTGCTATTGATCCTAGCAAGGTACAAGGTATACTTGATTGGGAACCACCGAAAACAGTGCATCAAGTTCGTAGTTTTCTAGGAATGGCGGGTTATTACCGTCGTTTCATACCTGATTTCTCAAAGATATCTAAGCCCATAACTGAGTTGTTAAAGAATGATGTTAAGTTTGTTTGATCACCTGAATGTGAAGGGGCATTTCAGAAATTGAAGAACTTAATGACTACTGCTCCAATCTTAGCACAACCAAACATCGAGAAGCCATTTGATGTTTATTGTGATGCTTCTGGTATTGGTATTGGATGTATGTTGATGCAAGAAGGGAGAGTTATTGCTTATGCTTCTCGACAGTTGAAGAAACATGAAGAGCATTATCCAACACATGATTTAGAGTTAGCAGCTGTTATCCATACTTTGAAAATATGGCGACATTATCTATGGGGCAATAAATGTAATATCTATAGTGATCACAAAAGTTTGAAATACATTTTTACTCAAGATGAATTGAATATGAGGCAAAGAAGGTGGTTAGAACTAATCAATGATTATGATTTGGAGATATATTATCATCCTGGTAAAGCAAATGTAGTTACTGATGCACTTAGCCGAAAAAGTCATTGTCATTGCTTAACAGTGAAGCCCTTGGATATCTCTATATGTCATGAGATAGAGAAGTTGAGAGTAGAAATGGTACAACAAGGAAGTTTATCAAATATTACGGTTGAGTCAACACTCAAAGATCAAATTATTGCTGCCTAGAGAAGTAATAAGGGAATTAAGCATATCAAAAAGAAAGTTAGAAAAGAAAAGGTTTCTTGTTTTACCCTTGATGAAACAGATGTCTTATGGTATAAGGATCGTCTGGTCATACTAAAAGTTCATGAGTTACGTCAAAAGATCCTTGATGAAGCACATCTTTCAAAGTTTTCTATTCATCCAGGAAGTAATAAGATGTATCATGACTTAAAACAGAAATTTTGATGGACCAAGATGAAGATTGAAATTGCTAAGTATGTGGCTCAGTGTGATACCTGTCAGAAAGTCAAAGCTGTGCACTTGAAGTCTACGGGAGAACTTCAACCATTACCCATTCCAGCTTGTTAGTGGGAAGATATTAGTATGGATTTCATAGTGGGCCTACCCAGGACAACAAGAGGTTTTGATTCAATTTGGGTCATAGTGGATCATCTCACAAAATCGGCACATTTTATTCCAGTTCAAAATATATATCCAGTTATATGGTATGCCCAATTATATTTTGAGCGCATCATAGGTCTTTATGGGGTACCAAAGACCATTGTTTCCGATAGAGGCACACAGTTTGTCTCCCAATTTTGGAAACATTTGCATGATTCATTAAGTACTGATCTTTTACACAGTACAGCCTATCATCCTCAAACAGGGGGTCAAACTGAATGAGTGAATCAGATACTTGAAGACATGTTAAGGGCTTGTGTTCTTAATTTTCTAGAAAAATAGGATGAGTGTTTACCTTTAGCAGAGTTTTCTTACAACAATAGTTATTAAGAAAGTATCAAAATGGCTCTATTTGAAGCATTATATGGTCGCAGATGTAGAACCCCATTGAACTGGTCAGAACCTAGAGAAAGAAGATTCTTCGGAGTTGATCTTGTAAAAGAAACGGAAGAAAAGGTTAAACAGATACAACAAAACTTAAGAGTGGCTTAGTCTCATCAGAAGAATTATTCAAACAAAAGGCGTTGACCGTTATGGTTCAATAAGGGGGATTATGTGTATCTAAAGGTGTCACCAATGAAAGGAGTTACTCGGTTTGGAGTTAAAGGCAAATTAGCACCTCGTTATATTGGACAATTTCAAATCTTGGCATAAATTGGAAAGGTATCATATCGTCTATAATTGCCTGAACAATTGTCAGCTGTACACAATGTGTTTCATGTATCACAACTCAAGAAGTGTCTTCGGCTACCAGATAAAGTTATTGATGTCGAAGGGATTGAACTTGAACCTGACTTGACTTATTCTGAGTATCCAATCTGGGTTTTGGATCAGAAAGACCATGTTACTCGAAGTAGGACAATCAAGTGGTACAAGATACAATGGGATCAACATTAAGAAGAAGAAGCTACTTGGAAATCAGAAGATTACCTGTTGGAGAATTTCCCAGAATTCTATGCTTCTATCTAAGTTATAATTCCCTCTATGAGTTGTAACTTCTTTAGTGTGAGTCGTAAAAACCCTTTTCTCTTATGTACTTAGTTGAAGTGTGTTTTCTTGATACATTTCCTTTTCCATACTTTACTCAAGACTTTAAATCTCGGGACGAGATTTCTTTAAGGGGGAAGGGCTGTAACACCTCTAGTGTTATATTAACTAAAACATGCCATGTCATCATATGTATTGTAAAGCATTCATGTTTAGGTCAACCTTAATGTGCATCAACAAAAACAAGTTTACATTTCATAGGTTGATTGTGTTTCTGGAATGTTTTGTCACATGAAATAATAAAACCTTATTTCCGAATGTCATTCCAAATGCTTAGTTTATACTCTATGTACTTGAGGTGTAAACCGTGTTTACATTAGTGTCAAGCATAGTGTATAAATCCAGTCCAACCCTAAAAATGATTTCCACATTTGAAGTTGAATTTGGATTTCAAAGCCTATTCCCAAGTCTTGTAATTCAAATTTAAATTCAAATTGGAAAGCTATAAAAATAATTTTCAAAAGTCAACTTGGTCAACCAGGGGTGTCATTGGGTCATTGACCTAAAAATTTCCTTGGATGATGTTTGTGATCACTAATGACCAACCAATTAACTTAGAAACCAAATCGAGTTTGAATTCGGTTTCAAAAACCCTTTATTTCAAAACCTGATTTTACCCCCTTTTCTATAATTCAAAATCTATAAGGAATTTGGGAATACTCTAAAAATATAGTTTGTAGATCTTGACAAGAGATACAAAGTTAGTATATAAAGTTTTTCAAGTTTCCAAAAAGAATTTCAAATGAATTTGAAAAAACAGTTTTCCAACAATTGTCCCCCTTTGATTTTAAAATTATAATTCAAAAATTATACATAATTTGGGAAAACTTTATATATGAAACATGTTTAGTTTGCAAATTTAAACATTTCATATTTTTGAATATTTTCAAGTTTTACTGAAAAATCAAAAGTAATTTCAAATGTTTATTTCTAGGGTTTTATTCCCCTTTTGAATTTGAATTCATATTTCAAATTCTAGATAGAATTTGAGGATGCCAGTTAAATGAAAAGTGTAGCTCCTGAAAAGTTATGCAAATTCTATTTTTGGATATTTTCATGTTCTTATATAAAATTTGAAGTAATTTGTTATTTTTGACAAATGGAATTTCTGTAATATTCAAGAACAGCACCGAGACCTATCGTCGGCCGCCATGGCCGGCTTCTCAAGCCGTGCCGCCGTCCAGCGCTGCCCTGCTACGACCCCCAGCTCACCTCTCGCTCGAAGGATTGCCGCCTGTGTGTCGGTCGTCCGTGCGTCGACGACGGGCTACAAAAGCAGGCCGGCCAACCCTAATTCTCTTCTTCTTTCCCTGCTCTCCTTTCCGCCGCCGCCTGCTTCGCCGACGAAATTCGTCATCGTCCTTCCATCTTCATCCAATTGCCCTTGCCAACAGTTTTGCCTCGTCCTTGCGCTCCGTTTGAATCCGCTCTTGCCAGCTCTCGCTGCCCGAGTCGCCGAGGCCGCCGCTTTCTTCTTCGCGATCGGCAACAAGGCCGCCGTGAAATCGCCGTCGTGCACCGCCTGCTTCGGTGAATATTTAGTTTCATTATCTATGTTTTTAGACGAGCCTTGATTCCTTGGTCATGGTCGGCTCTTTGGTTTGCGCAGCGCATCACCGGAGTTGCCGGAACGCCGTCGTCTTCACCGGCTCACGCCGCCGCCATCACCGCCGCCGTCCGCAGCTCGCCTCCGACCGCCCTCCGAGCCAGATAGCGTGCGCGTCAGACCCATGGTGAGCTCCTTGTTACTCCTGTGCCATTAGTTTGGTCTGAGTCGCGCCATAACAGTTGGCTGTCGTGGCTCGCCGCCGGCATGGCCTTGTTAGTGCCGCCGCACGCATAGCCGTCTGGGGTAGTGGCCAAGAGCAGCTTCATCTTTTGGCTCAACGCGTTCGCGTTGATGTCCTGCACCTGCCCGCGCATTAGCCGTCGCCGGAGAAGCCTCCGGTGAGCCGTACCACCGCGTCGGAGCGCCGCTGCGCCGCCATGGCCGGCGCCGGCCATGCTCCGGAGCTCCGCTGCTGCATTAGCTACCTCGTTAGGCTCGCCTCGTCGTGTACAGCCCGACGGTCCAAGTCTCACGACCGGATACCTCACCGCCGACGAGTAATCACCGGTCAAAATCGTCGCCCCCGCGGTCAACGTCGGGAGCCGATTTTCCTTTTTCTTTATTTATTTTCAGAAAATGATTTAAATGATATTTTCTTTGAAAAATCATAGTAATTTTTGTATAACTCCAAAAATTTTGAAAATTTTTGTGTATGTTCTTTATAATATTCTCTATCTAGGAAAAATATAAAATGCCAAATTTGATTAATTTTTCATAAGTTAAAATTATCCCTTTTAATTGAAAAATGCACCTTCAATGATTTTTAATAAATAAAATAATTGGCTTTTAGTTTTGAAATTTATTTTTCCATCTAATTAGGTCAAGAACTTTTCAAAATAAAATTTTAAGCTCAATTAGATAACTTTAATTTTATGCCTCTATTTTATGCTTTTAAATAATTAATTAATCCCGTTTAATTAAGTTAATCATTATAGGATTTGTTTGACTTTGGGATTGATTGATGACCTTGGGTTATTAACCCTAATTACCTTTGATACTTTAATTAATTATTTGCGCTTACCTTAATCATATCAGTAGGGCTTAATCGACGTTATTTTATGTGCTTAAATAATTTCATTAAAGATGTAGTTAACCCTAACGAACTTAGTGAGTAAGTTTTAGTTGGCTTGAAACTTTATTGTGAAGAAAAGTTGTACTCAAGCCTTTAAACTAGTCATGCATCCATCGAGCATCATGTTTACTATTCCATCATGTTGAAGCATATGCTTTTATCGTATAGTTTCCGTTAACGGAGAGTTTAACGTTGTCGCACCAGATCCCAAGGAAGAGCAGACTCAGGAGTTGGGAGTTGATTCAGAACTCGAGACCGTCTTCCTCGAATACCAAGGCAAGCCCCGGATGCATTCAAACCCTATTCTATTTTATAAAGGTTTTATCGCTTCGATTATGAGATGTTGCATTAAGTAATAGGAGTTGAGTGAAAACCTACCAATTGCATTACCTGTCTTACTACCTTATTCCTTGTTACCTGTTACTGGAAGATGCGTAGTAATGCTTAGCCCTGTTTAATTAGTTAGGTTTTCAAAAGGTAAAAGAATGAAAAAGATGAGAATGGCTTTGTTTGGAGATTTATGATGATAGTTAATAAATCGAGTCCAGACGGTTAACTTGCATTGGGAAAGGAGTCCCTCTGTAGTGTTTCCGTCTGTTGATGCCCTAGGTCCCATGTCGATGGTGAATCGGTGATATCGAGAAATTAAAAAATCCACATGTATGAAGTGAGATACAGTGGGCCAGAGTCCCCATGTATGTCATGGAGTGATTTATAGTGGGCCAGAGTCCCCACATATGTCACAGTGTGTTATACTGTGGGTTTAA
Organism: Bothriochloa decipiens; assembly: GCA_023333625.1. Classification (NCBI taxonomy): domain Eukaryota; kingdom Viridiplantae; phylum Streptophyta; class Magnoliopsida; order Poales; family Poaceae; genus Bothriochloa; species Bothriochloa decipiens. The sequence continues at coordinate 36,319,347 of CM041638.1, forward strand.
GTTCCCATATATATCGGTACACTGGGTCGAAGTACTCATGTGTATCATGTGGTGATATATGGTTGCGGTTGTTATCCCGGTATATCTGTGATCTGCTATGCATCGGGGTTAAAGTCTCCGGTATATCAGTGATCTAGGTCCCAGCTGGGTATGAAAATGGATTCGAATCGCCGTTTCTTCTCGGAGAAGAAGACTCGATCGGTGTTCATCATCGTAGTAACAACTTGAATAATGTTTAAGGTTAAGAATAAAGTTGGTTGGTAATTTTGATCTAGAGCAAGACAACTTTGCTTTCTTTCAAGCTTTTCTGCAAAAATTTTTTATCTCCTGCAAGCCTTACCTTGTCCCTCTAGCCTGCATTTCCTGAGTCTTCACCCTTTTTTTCGTCGGGTCAGTCTTGTTGAGTACTTTGGTACTCAGGGTTTGTTGAACCCTTATTGCAGGTGAGTCGCATGGGCAGGAGTGCTTCGCATCCTGCTGTATGACAGTCGTCGAGGAAAGTGACGACGAATAGGATGTCTCGCTCTTGGGCAGAGCATATAATCAAGGTTTTTTTGTAATCAGTTATATTGTTACTCCACCGCTATATGGTTTGTAATAATACAACTTATGGTTTGTAAGTTTTGAACTAAATGGTTGTAAACTTATGTTATTTAATCCTTCCGCTATTTTACTCTGATGTATATTATTTGTATAAAACTGTTGTAATACTGCAATGTCTCTTTGTAATGATTGATCCTGCTCGGAGAATCGTGGATGATTCGGGATTTACCTGACAGACCTTTTAAGTCTTATGGAACACATTCATGGTTATTTAGAGTCTGTTTAGACAATAATCATGCGTGTGGGCCATATGATTTAGGAGGTTCTGCCACACGCGCCCTTGGTCGGTCAGCGTGAGGCGTGGCGTGATGGCAAAGTGGGGGACATAGCTCAGCCTGAGGTGGAGGCCGGCCCTGAGCTCCTAGCCAGCAGCATTGCACATTTGCAGCAAGGCAATGGCAGATGCAGAGAAGCTGATGCTCCATGCTCCCTCGCGGCTTCCTTGCCACGCCGTGTTCACCAACAATCTCCTATTGGCTGAGACTGTTTCATCAGCTGCGGCTTTCCTGTGCCAGCGGCCCAACGCGCTTTGACCCTTTTCCTTTTACTATTGGCTCATTGCCTTCGCTGTGGAATTAGCTCATTACTGCTAGTATAATAGGTTTGTTTCCTGTTCGGCTGATTGTTTCCTTGGATGATAAACTAGCTGATGCTATTTGGTTGTGAGAGAAAACAGCATACTATTGTCGATAATTCGGACTAATAAGTTTCGGATCAGACTATCCATCACAGGAAGGAACATTAGTTACAACTGTCCAGAGTCATAGACATGATCTATGCGGCTGTGAAGCAACTGAAGAACGGCAATGCTTAGGACAGCAAGGCATTGAAGCACATCTGACTAACTAATTACAACAGGGGGTTGTAAGGCTGACCTCATATATATATCAAATCAAACACTAGCGTAGATCAGATTAAGCTGCAGTCACCGGCCAGACCAAACAAACACTAGCATAAATCAAACAACAGCAGATATATATTTTTAATGTCTAATATACCTGCTACCAGTGCCCTCTCCAATCCGGATCTTTAGTCTGAAAAATGAAATTTTGTTTATAGGAACAAAAACACAACAAGATGACCCATAGAAAAGTCTTTGTACCTTCACTCTCATGAGTTCTAGAACCCTCTGATGTACTGGATGATACCTTTTCACCTAAAGAAATAGAAGAAACTTAAACTGTTACACATAATGAATGTTTGTTCATGAAATTGAGTAATTAGAGCCATACTTTCTCTGTAGGGTGTGCATTCCATACAGGTCATGCTTCAATAGATAACTAAGTCGGGTATAAATTATTTGAAATAAATTACCTATGCAAAAAACAGAAAACTAAACACTAAACTTATGAGAAAACAGAGAGCTATGCCATGAGTTCAATCATCATTATCTATGGCTACTAAATGGAAATATGATTTCACTTGGCAATACGTTGGTCGAGACATCAGATCAGTGTGTTGACTTCTTTACTGCAGATGAAGGGTTGACGTTTATAAGGAGCTCGCTGGACTTGAAAACCAGTGAATTTTCTCTTTCATCAAACAGAAGATTTTTGTCCATATGCTAACTGAAGTGCTGGCGTTAAGGATATCAGACTATCAGAGTTACTGAATTAGTGCCTAACACCTCAAACAGAAGTACTGTACAAGATATATTTGTGAACTAACAACAACAAGCAACCGGGTACTTGAGCTAACTGGGGTAATTCTTTGCTTCTGTTCTTTTATTCAGAAATTCTTATGTTGATAATATTTAGAAGATGCTTGCGATATTCATCTTAGTACTTGAGCTGACTGTAGTCAAGTACATCCTAATCATACACCATGGCGGTCATCAAGTTGTCATCCATTTGTGGTCATTAGAACCTACAAAGTTAGCTCCTGTACACAGCATTGTTCAGGATAAATTGGCTAGGATAAACAATGCTGCAAAGGATCAATAGACAATGGTTTTTTCTGTTCATTATGTTTAATAGAATTTCAGCATACGTCTGATGTGTAACACTTTTTCCTGCACTACTCCAATTTGGCAGCCTGAAACTTGAAGGAATCATCACATTGTGAAGAAAGATGAATTGTAGAGACATGTACATGCAGACCTGTGGTACTCCAATTTGGTACCCTAGGATGATTGAGTACAAGGACAAAGATCCATTCAAGCTCTCCATCCACATATAGTGAAACTCAAGCTTTCCAGCCTAGAACACGAGCTTTTCATCCATGTACCACTCCCACTCCATTTTGGTATCCTAAAAAAAATTTATGCATCTAAAGTTGCACTTCTGATTTCAGTTGAAACTCAAAGGATATTAAAGAAACAATGTCTTTCGCGTGTTAGCTGGAATCCAAATGATCATGTGGATTTTAAAACCTACAGCAATGTACGGCCATGAACCTTATTAGTAGAGAATAATTGCAAAATGATTTTTGATTAGATGTTCATTTTACCATGCCAAACAGAATGGTGCATTAGGAATGTCCACGTCAGATTCGTGATACCTACATACTAGCATTGTAGCACCAATGCATACAAGGTCAAATTATTTTTTTAGATATATTATTTTCAAAATATTTATTACAATAGGTTCAAAATAAGAAAAAAAAACAAGAGAGGATACTATGATGCTTAATTTTTTTTAACATGAAAGTACTCTCCATTACTCATAAAAATGATGCCAAATCATTGACGACGAGTACACGAATACAATTTTGAATGTTATCCATAATTGGATTAGCACCCAGACTCAAACTCGCCCAAAGGCAGCAAGGCCATCAGCGGCCAAATTACATAAACAAGGTGTATGAATAACCTTATATGAAACAAAATTACTACGTGGGAAGATAGAGTGTTGTTCGTCCGTGGGACCCAAAAGGGATGCTATAAAAAAGATTAGTTGAAAAACCAAGTTTTGGCTTGGCGCCCTTTCTTTACACGATCGAAGGGATCTATATTACAGAAACCAGGGCTTGTTTAGTTATACTTAAAGTTTTAATTTTTTTACTTTCTCTTCGTCACATCAATCTAGAGATATATATAGAACAGTAAATATAGATAAAAAATAATTAATTATACAGTTTGGTTCTAAATTATAAGATAAATTTTTAAATCTAGTTAATAATATTTATCAAATATAAATAAAAGTACTACGAAAGTTTAAGTTCTAATATTTTAAATTCTAACAGTGCCCCCATTTTTCCGTGCCCCTTGTCATCGTATGAAAACATCCACATCACATCGGATGGATTCGGCGCTAGCACAGTGGGATGCTAGCGTTGATTTTAAAAAGAATCCACGTTGCTCACTTTTTTTCTGTACACGTTTCTAGTTTTTTTTTATGTCACATTGCTCAGTTGTGAGCAGGAGTCAGGAGACAAACAGGTGTCGTCGAGTCGATCCAAAAAGTTCCCATCTCGTACCCAAAACGCACGGGCCCCACAACATACATGGACGCGTGACGAATATACCACGCGTCCACGCGTTGCCTTGGGGCAAAGATCCGCTCCTCTCCACTCTCCAGGCTCCCCCCTCGCCTTCTCCCCGCTCACGGAACCGCCGCCGCCACGCCACCACTCTCCAGCGCCGCCGGAATCGCGTCCCCTTGTCGGCCTTCCAGAGATTCTCGACCACCTGGTTCCCTCCACCTCCGAGCACCCCCGCTCCGCCCTCGCCCGGCGGCGAACCCGACCGAGCAGGATGGGGTTTATCGGCGCGCACGGCGTGGAGATGCTGAAGCGCTACAGGTACAGCGGGGAGGACCGCTCGGTGGTGGCCAAGTACGTGCTCCAGCCCTTCTGGAGCCGATGCGTCACCCTCTTCCCGCTTTGGATGCCGTGAGTAGTCTCCGTCCCCTTCTCTTTATGCGTGTGAGCGTGCGCGAGTTCACCACCTATGGTTCTAGTTGTTAGTCCGCGCGTGCGTGCAATCCCTGATAATGAGTTTGTTTGGCATGTGACTAGTTCCAAATCCTGTTTGGGTGTTCGATTGGTCTCCTCCTGCGTGGCTTTTTACTAGTAGGGGTCTGCCCGTTCCCCATTTTGTAAGGGCAGTAACAAGTATTGCATTGTAACTAGTAGGGGTCTGCCTGTTCCCCATTTTGTAAGGGCAGTAACAAGTATTGCTTTGTACGTTCTCTCCGAGAAGGATTAGTTGTTTGTGTTTGGCGTTGTTGTGGAATTTTTGAATTTTTGAATTTGGAGATGCGCAGAACACTGTGTAGGTTGTTCCGCACAAGATCACTATGGGAGGGAATATTTCAGAAGGTATAAAGAGGTGCTTAAGATCAAGGGATTAATACGGCTGACATCTGGCTGCTATCTAAAACTGAATGGCTTTGCAAGTAGTTGTGTATGTGTGTTAGCTTGTTATGTGTGTTAAGGTTCCTCAAGTTCATGTTGTGGAAGTAATAACTGTCCAAAATGCTCACCTTCTCCTGGTGTAAGCTTACTCCCACATGTGAATAATGAGTTTTGATTTTCTTGTACGACCAAGCAGTAGTGGCCTCGAGAGCAAACAGCAAAGTGCTCTTAGGTTCCATATTTCAGAGATCTGACCTTTTGGCAAATCAAGTTAAAGAATCGGCAGGAGCACTGCCTTTCAGTTAAGCAAGAAAAGAGAGTTTATGCTCAAGATCACAGTTTGACCACCGAACACAGAGAATCCCCATAGCAACACCTAGGCTCTCCACCCTGTGTTAAATCATGTTTTAGCACAGTGCAAGCATGAAGTTTCATGTTGCGCTTTTGTTCTTTCCCTATCAAAACTTCTGTGCTAACTTATAATTTTCTTCATTTGCATGTATGGATTCACAAAAAGACCGAACATGGTAAGAGACCGATGGCCATATTGTCAATTCTTTGTTGGATTCATCTCATCTGATGCAGTACATGGTTATGCTTTCACATTTCAGATCACACTTACAGGATTTTCGTTTCTAGTTCTATCAGCGCTGCTTGGCTACGTAAGTGTCTTTCTTGCTTGAACTAGTTGCAATTTTGTGAAGCTGTTAACCGTCTGTTAAGAACCCAACCTGTGCTTCTTTTGATGCATTCTATGTCATGATAGAACCCACAATTTTTTAAGTTGTTGCTACGGTGACCACTTATGCAGATATATTCACCTCGCCTTGACACTGCTCCCCCTAGGTGGGTCCATCTTGCCCATGGATTACTCCTCTTCTTGTACCAGGTTTGTGAAACTAACTAATCATGAGATTCTAAATGGACAATTAAGTCTTTTTTCTGCTTCGTTTCCCCCTCATTTGATTACCAAATAGTATTAAATTGCCAGGCAAGAGTATTTCAATTTAAAAGCTTTTGACTGCCCTGCTTTTCTTAACTTGGTATTTAGTTTCCTCCCAAGAGAGAACCCAGGCAAACAAGGGGAATGTGTCAGTGTAAACTTTAGAATTTTGGATTTATGTCTAACTTATGTGGAATGAGGTGTGCTTTATTGTTCTAGGTGTGCTTAAAATGAGTTTCATGTCAGCTTTTGCTGAATAGTCTTCGTAGCTTAGTTGTAGGTGTAGAAAATTCAATTGTAAGGGCCCATGTCAATTCAGACATGATTTAGAATGGTCAAAATTAATAGTCACTTTTGGAAAAGACAATGCAACATGTTTCATGCAGTTAAATGAGAAAAGCATGAACCCTGTGACCTTTGCCCCTTTCTGTGTTTTATTAGACTGGTACAATTTACTTTGCACTTTGCATTATTGGTACCATGTATCATCCAAAGTTCCAAACCTGTTTTGCAAACAACTATGGCATTATATTAAATCTTGAGATACAAACAACTTGGCAAACTCTAGTCTGTTCATACTAGTCAGAATGTATTTTGGCATATTCTTATTGACATTAAAACGAAGTCCAAAATTTTATGTTTTCCATTTTGTTATCTGCTGGTATACATCATGGTTCATTGGATGTCTGATTAAACTGGTGACTGGTGACTACGATGCCAGCTTGCTCTTAAATTTGGTAGAGTTTGATAAGCATATTATATTATAGCATCTTGCCCTGACGGTATAATATTACCTCCATCCTAGACTTTTGATGCTGTTGATGGTAAGCAAGCGAGGCGTACTAGCTCGTCAAGCCCTCTTGGAGAACTTTTTGATCATGGTACTTTTTAGCCCTCATTTTCCCTTTTCCCATCTCTATTAGCATGGCATCTTATACATATCTAAATTGCCATTTTACAGGATGTGACGCACTTGCCTGTGCTGTAAGTATTTTCTAAGCCCTTACACCTTTTCCTCCTCCTTTGACCTTTGAGATGTTTCTCTGATTTGTGGTTAGTTTGAAGCTTTGGCCCTTGGAAGCACCTTGATGTGTGGAGGATGGACATTCTGGTTCTGGGTGGTTGCTGCTGTCCCGTTCTATCTTGCAACCTGGGAACAGTAAGACCCTTGAAACCCATTTGGTGTGTGCATACTCTAATTTGAGCAAAATTTGGTATTCCCCCATATTATTACTATGTGTTATGAATTTCTGATCACTCAATCAAATGGTTAGATTTCACAGTGATCGTTATATTAAAAGTTTCTTAGGCTTCTAGGCTCTGTACCTATTGTGACATTAAGTTATCTCAACGTTATCTAGTTTGAATGTCAGTGAATTTATTTTGCATTTTATTGTTTAATATGCCACGGATTGTAATATGATAAAATGTGACTAAATAACTCTAATGTGCTTGCTTCATGATTACATCCAGTCTTCCACAATATCCAGGGAACACATTGGTGACTTGGTGTTTTCTTTTTCCATCTCCTTAACAAGTATGACACTGTCTAAAAAAGTGCTAAGGTGCTAGACTGTCAGTGGGTGAGGTGGTGCCTATCGCCTCACCGTTGATTAGGGGGGCTACTATGTGGTCAGGCGCAGAAAGTGTGGATGGTACTTAGAACCTCAGTGGTACCTATGCAGCCTAGATTGAAGAATTTTGAAATAGTGGCATATGATTGCTCTACTTTGGTTCATGCTGAATGACTGCTCATTTTTCTATATTTATACGACAATAGTGCCTCTTGTTTCTTCTAGTTAGGGAAAGTACTTTGGTGTCGCTTTATAGGTGGATCTTGAGACAATTTTCCAGACGATAAGTGGTCTCGTAGATAAGACTTGTAGAATTTAACAATCATCATCAGTTTATGCATGGAAGAAAATAATGTTTTGAGTTGCATACCAATAACAACTCCAACAATAGTACACAAGTACTACCATAGTTTGACAATACCTCTTTCTCCCACATAGTAACAAAATCCAGTGGCATTTCATGAGACAACTTATGAGGCAGCTGATGTTTACCAATGTACTTGTCCTAGTGTCTCTGTTGTTGCAAATGATTTCACACAAGAAAATTTATTGGTTTCAGTCATTAGTTCTAAATACATCTTGTATTGCTGGACTGATGTTCTTAATGTTTATTTTTTTATGTCTGCTAAACCATTGATATTAACAAAGAGTCTGTATGCTATTTATCGGTATTTACACTTGTGTCACCAGCTTCTTTACAAATACGCTCATTCTCCCTACAATAAATGGACCAACGGAGGGCCTGATGCTAATCTATGTATCCCATTTGTTTACATTTCTTACTGGTAATTTCCCCTATAAGCAAATCTTGATATGCATTTACTTTCTTCAAATCTCTGTTACATTCTTGATTATTCCAAAATCAGAACATTTACTGCAATTCATGTTGTTTGTTCTCTTAATCTAGGCGCTGAATGGTGGGCACAGGATTTTCGGAAATCACTACCCTTCCTTGGTTGGATTCCACTTCCTTTTCTTTCCGGTATGTACTCTTGGGACTATGAAATGATCTCACAACAAAATGCAAACAGCCAAACACAGAATTACTTCTTCATTTATGCCTTATTGGCATGATATTTGACTGCAAGCATATACGTATTTCTGTGCTCTTTGCTACAATGCGATATCTGTTTCTTTAGTCAACGGAGTCTGTTTGCCAGAAGTGCGATGCTCACAGCCTCACATAATTATTACTGTAATCATATTTCTAAAGTTCTTCATTTTGCTTGTTTCAGAAATTGAAATCCCCTTATATGTTCTGGTGCTGATTCTTATGATTGTGTGTGCTGTTATACCTACTGTTAGATCCAAGTAAGCTTCTCTTCCTTTTCCTCTACTCCCTAACTGCCTTTTGCATTGAGCATCCAGAACAATTATGAACTACACACAAATGCTGATTCGTCAAGTTTCTTGAATTGATAAATGTAATTAGTGACTTTGGGACATTCACCTCAGGACAAAGCAATAATGATAATTGATAAATGTTACGTTTCTCATATTTGCTAATGATTGGTTCTACCAATGTTTTACTGTCCTTTGTATTCGTTCCCCAGAACTGCTTGCAAAATCCTTCCATTTTCATAAATCCTCACTTCTTTTGCTAGTGATTTCAAGAATCAGTTAATTACCACAATGTGAAGCAAGAATAATATAATAGTTAATTAATGTAACTGTGTTGCATATGATCAATATTTGCTTAGAAGTGATTCTTTTGTTGTCCAGTGTCAGCAATGTCCAAGAGGTAGTTGAGGCGCGAAAAGGAAGCATGGCATTAGCATTAGCCATGGTAAGCTCTTGACTTTTCCCATATGTGGATGCATAGAATTTGTTAATGATGCAATTCTAATAGTATATTGGCTTGCTACTGTGTTTTTGGAAACAGTAAGCGATCATCCATTTAAAATATTAAGCCCTAAGCAAGGAAGGGTTAATTTTTTAAAAAGAAATGTGCATTCTTTTGCATACATTTTTCAACTTTGCTCCCATTAGTATAACCTTTTTTCATGGAGCTTATGTATGTGATGTGGGGCCGGCATTACAGCCACCGGCCTCGAGCACGAGACATCAAGCGGGGCCAGCAGCAGCAGACAGGAATGGCTGCAGTTTGATTAGCACGCAGAGCTCAATGAGATGAAGGGATTAGTGTTAGACTTAATCTGCTGCAACCCCACGTTCTCACCCGGGAGTCGGTCGAGGGGCAGGTAAAAGGTCAGCGGTGCTGTCCATCTCTCGCACTGTAGCAGTATGGCATTAGGCCATCACCAATGCTGTAGTAGTATGGTAGCAGTAGAGGTTTTCTCACCCATGTCTTCGGGTGATGTAGGCATAGTACTAGGAACAGTTGTACACTGTAGCCATGCCTCCCGTGTTTCCAGTAGAGGGTGGAGGATTGTATAAATGTGTATGCTATGCAATGGAAAAGGCAGTTCTTTGGCCATAAATTTCTGGGGACTCAGTTTCGACCAACGCTGAAACAGAGCAGAGTGTGTGTGTTCAGAGAGCTCAGCTCGTCTTCTTCCTTGGTTCAGGGGAGGAGTTAGAGGAGGGGGTCGAGTAGGTACTACTCGCCCTCGACGGTGCTAGGTTCTAGCGCCAACAATTAGCAGGCAGCTAGTTAAGTCTGGGCTTTTGATCGAGGAGATAACCTCCTCTATTATGAGTAGCAGCCGGCTAATGAATGCCTGGCAGTAGAACCAAGGAGCCATGCTCCTATATATGTAATCGGCAGACCCTCTGATTAATCAAGCAATGAAGTTATCAGTCTAATACCTCATCTCCCTGCTGTCTCTAATCTCACCTCCCTTCTACCAAGCGCCAGGCAAGTCCTGGCGCCTCCATCCCCTACCTCCAGCTATAACCTGCGCAGCCAAGGGCCTCCAAAGCTGGGTATCGAGGCCCTTGACATGTATGTTTGCACTGCCACTGCTGAAAAAGCTATAGATATGTAGTTCCCTCCAGAGCATTTATAGCCCCCTAGAGCATCTAAGTTGTCAATGTGAAAACTCAGCTTTTGTTTTAATATTGTTGCTTCTTTAGTTTATATTACATAACTATCTTGTGTTTGGCAGCCTCAGATCACATGTGCTGTTATTTTATGTTAACTTTTCATATGTTTTTTCATACCTGGTTGCAGATCCTTCCTTTTATTGCACTGTTAGCTGGAGTTGCTATCTGGTATGCCAACTGGAAAATGTGTCATTGTTCACTGTATAGGACAGAGCTTTGAAAAAATATATGATACACGTAGGTCCCTATTATTTTTTGTGCAGGTCTTGTCTTTCTCCTTCAAGTATAATGAGGAACCAACCACATCTACTCGTAATTGGAACTGGCTTTAATTTTGGATATTTGGTGGTAAGTTTCATTGCTGTTGTTTTTGTTATTATACTCCCCCCCCCCCCACACCCCCCCCCCCCCCCCCAAAACCAAGTTTGACTTATGTCTAGATATAACCCCCCCTAAACTAACATTTGGTTCAATTTACTCCCTCTAAATATTTCAGTTAGTGTAGTTTACCCCCTTAAAAGGATTTGTTTTTTTTCTCCACATATAAGTTGAGTTTTAATATCAAATTTGTGAGGTGGTAGAGGGCATCATAAGTGATGTTAGAAAAATATGTCTTAGTTTAATATGATTAATGTTTTTCTAGCATAAAATATATGTCCTCTATCACCTCAGAAAATCTGAAACTTAAATGGAATCTGTACAGAGGAACAAAAAAGAAAAAAAAAAGATTGGACCAACTGAAATAGTTGGGAGGGAGTAAAATTGAATGGGTTATCTGGACAGGTCAAACTTCCACACATAATACTGACCCCACTATCACTCATTTTCTTTATATTTACCAATACTGCTCATCATCTTATAATGTGAATAATCATCTATGAGCAGGGAAGAATGATACTTGCTCATTTGTGTGATGAGCCCAAAGGTCTAAAATCTGGGATGTTCATGGTATGACTTTGAAGTTTCCTGTCTTCTCATCATCAGATGCCAAGGGTAGGCCACTTTTTAAGTGCTGACTAATATCCCTTGTTTCAGTCTCTGGTGTTTCTTTGTTTTCCGATTGCAAATGCTCTCATTGCAAAGATCAACGATGGGTAAGCTCTTAATGTGTTATTCCACGTACTTGTAGCATCTGAGACAGCTCTTTTATGTTTACACTAAATGACTTGATCTTCTTACTGGCAGGAGTCCTTTAGTTGATGAGCTTGTGCTGCTGCTTCTTTATTGTGCATATACAGGTGAACCTGAGCATTTTCAGTTTCATACTTGCATCTTTTGATCGTTTCTATGGAATCTTTCCTAGGCACTAACATTCAGTTTGTCCAGTCTACTCAATAGTATCATGCTTTGTGGGTTTGAGCCTCTTTAGATTTATAAAGTGCTGTTTCAGATAGTACATTCTCTAATATTAGTCGAGTCTTGCTGTACCTTTTTCTAGTATTGCTGTTATACTGGGTATGATCCAGGTGACCAACATCTATGCATGTGGCATTCTCATGTTCATAGCATGTATCTTTGCATCTCAAAGTCCACAGTATTGCTGTTCGTTTGGTCATATCTGGCTGGACTGATGCTGATTTGTTGTGAGAGAAAAACACTGCTGAATTGCTGGTTGTAAGCGCTGATAAGAGCAGCGCGCTGTTGTCATTTTTATGTTGATGTTTTGGCCTGGTTATCTGTTCACACTCAACGTTTACATATCACTGTTCCATTTCTTGTTACAGTGGGTCTTTACCTGCACCTTGCCGTTTCGGTTGTGCATGAAATCAAGGATGCTCTTGGAATCTATTGCTTCAGGTATAGAAACCTCCGTGCAGTCCTAGGGTTCAAAATAAAACTCCTATGCTTTAACTTTGACCAACTTTTTTTCACTGCTTCTGGTACTGCTTACAGGATAACAAGGAAGGAGGCTTGAATTTGTTGTAGTCCAGATATATATTAGTTCTCAAGTGCTAGCAAGGAGCAACAACTCGTCACCGTGGACGCTGGAAGTGTGCCCCTGGAAACGCCACTTGAAGAAGGATCTAGGAATTGTATTGCCTAGTTATCTTCACACAACAGTGTAATGTACATTACGTGGGTTGAAAATGTATGGTAGTAATAGGGTCATTAGAAGATCATATGATGAAAATCATGCTCGGAGAAAGTAATCATAGCAGATGATTGTCCCGTTGTTTTCGGTTGTCAAAATCTATGTTGTTGGTCATATGCTACAGTTTCTGCCGTCAAGATTGTTAGCTTCTTTGTGTTGACAGGGAATTTGGCCAAGCCTGTTGGCTGAACGCATCGGCCCGTGGCTTATGGTAGCTATCATCGGGCCTTGCTTCGAGGAAGAAAGGAAAGAAACAAGGAAGGAATAATGGCGGCCTTGGGCCTCATTCGCAGGCCCAGTTTGCTACGATTATTGGCCCTTCGGGCTCTTCACGGCTCAGCAACCTCGGCCTGTACCAAAAACGGGCCGATCTATACTGTGGGGTTTACCATAAAATTTTCTACTGCGTCGTTAGCACCGTATACTCCTTGCATTCCGGGAAAAAAAGACAAATAAGTAACAGCGACCATTGGGCAAGTTGTGAATGGCAAATGGCGATGCTCGACCACCAAAAAGAACGGTGATCATGCTAAAAAGCGACGTTGGCGGCTTCTCCCGGAGCCGCATGATACAAAACCGCGCCACCGTGGCTGTACCTACGCTGAGGACACCGGCCAGTCGGCCACCGCAGCCCGCACATGAGAAGCCGAGAACGAGAGCGTACACACACGTCGCCGGCCCCTCCCTGGCTCCCTCCCCGCCCCCGACGCGTCCTCTTCCTGCTTGCCCATACCGGTCCGATAGACGAGAGAGCCCGTCGGGCTCGGGCAGAAATCATTCGCCTCCAGAGCTCGTGCAGCGTCGCCGCTGGCGAAACAGCGACGGCTTGGTGGTGGCTTCCGGTGGGGAAAAGGCAAAGAGTGCTCGGCACAGGCGCACAGCCGCGCAGGGCAATCGATGGCAGCGTATCCGCGGCAGCAATGATGCGGCGCTTTCTGTATGGGCAGGAGGCCGGTGGATGTGGATCAGGGAGTCCCCCGATGAGGTTACTAGTGGAAACTCTCTGGGAGCGCGTGGTCTGTGGAGTGGACGACAGGTGCTGCCGTGCCGTTGGAAATTAACAGTAGTACTGGTAGTTCTGTCCCTGCGTAAAGGCACGATACCCCCCACACTGCGATGTCTTTTTTCGTACGAGCTGATCATTGGCAGCGTGACACGATGCTAACATCCGATGATTATCAGGTCCCATTTGGGATCCAGGTAGGATTTCGAACTTTTTTTTTTTTTTTTGCGAGGAGGTAGGACTTCGAACTTCATGGCCGTCGGTTTCAGTACGGTTTCTGTTGAGCTCGTACTACTATAGTGCGCTCAGCGCTCATGACACGAGTCGGAAGAGCACGTCGCCCAGTAGGTAGGTGACAGAATCACAGAAATGGTCTTCGTCTACCACAAAGGCTACTACTACTAGCGTCCGTTTATGGCACAGCCACTGATCTGGGCGAGCACGAGAGGGCCTTCCCGAGGCTGGCGAGCCTGCCTGCTCCCCCTCCCCCTGCCGTGCGCGCTGCATGTCTCAGAGAAAAAGAAGGCTTCGTCGCCTCGCCCTCCCTTTCACCTGGCCACAAACGGTAAAGCGGCCGGCCACGACGTGCCTCGCCGCTACAGAACCGGCGGGGCCAGAGCAGTGCACGCCCACGGCGGCATCGCATGTCGGTGCGTGTCTCTGCCAGTGCGAGAGACAACAGAGCGGCCGCTCCAAGGGACCGTGTCGCCCGCGCCGCGCGCAGAAGAAAGGCCCCGGATCCGTGGCGAGCGAGCGAGCGTAAGGCCCGGCCGTGACCGTGAGGCCAGGCCGACGGCGAGGGGACGGGCCAAAAAGATGCGAGAGCGACGGGTGAGAGACGGATGGACGCGCAGCGCTGCAGGGAAGCGCCTTTGCGTGTGCCCGCCCACCGACGCGCGGGACCCGGACGGCGTGGCGCTTGCGACGGCGCCCGACGTCTTTTCGCCGCTCGCCGTACCCCTCTCGCTCTCAGCGGCTGGAACCGGGAGAGACGTTGACAAACAGGACTACAGCAGGCGCGGTGGCTCGGCTCGTCTTTTTACTGCTAGCCCTAGCTAGCTGTAGCCTGCTGCTACTCGCATTAGTTACCGCCGTCCGCCGGTCCGCCGCTGCAGTCGCAGGCGTTGCACGCACCTGCACAACTGTACTACTAAAAAGCCGTGCGACGCTCTTGTGCCGGGCCAGGCACGTGACGTTCTGTCCTCGTCGGTCTCTGTGCGTGCGTCACTGCGATTTCTCCTTGTTTTTTTTTTATTTTTTCCGTGGCGGAACGAAGTCGTTAATCGTGCTCGAAGCCTCAGCCAACTCGACCAAATCCTTCCGGCCACCGTGCGGCGGCGCCATACCGCGAGCTCCGCTCGTTCAGACCGCACGGCTCGAGCAGGCGGCCCGACCGCCGGGCACGGAGCACCATGTCGAGCCCATGCCGCGGGCAACGGGCAAGCGCACCCCTGCAGCACCGCACATGTACAGTACAGTGCGACACCCATCCACCCCCCCGTGGTTCCGACTTCCGAGCCGGAGCCGCCGTGCCAGGCGCTCCTACGTTTACTGCTCGATCGTGGCAGCCGTGAAGCTGCATGCAAGCCTGCAACTGCCTCTGCAACCAACGAAACAGGAAAGACACGCCGGGACGGAGGGAGGAAGCGAGGGCCGGCATGGGCGCGTGGCCGCCGAGCAAATGCGCCTGTCCGGCTGGCTCGATCCATCGATCAGCGCACGCAGTAGGTCGCCAGCGCGCGCCATGCCACTCGCCCCGCTACAGCGCAGATCAATGGACGGATCGATCGAGAGGGCCGGGTGCTGTACTAGGCGTACGTAACAGTACATTCCACTGTACATCTGCGTCGCTAGCTTAGCTACAAGCTCTAGCGACGGCGCCGGTGATGCTATACGTACACGTACAAGCGCTGCAAAATACATAAAAGCTTTGCATTGCAATATTGCATCGTTTGCTTGACTTGCTCGTCAGTCGTCGTCAGTTTGGTAGCTCTACTACTATACACTTACCACCATGCTGAACGTATACGTATTAACTGCGCGTCCGGGCACTGAGGTACTGTCTGCCCCTTTCCGCTCTCGATCTCGGCGGACGGACGGACGTGCCATTTATGCTTGTCCACATGCCAAATAATTCACGGCGCGGCACGAGAAGCCTCTGAGCTAGGGCTCCTCCGGTCGTCCGGAGGCAATTGAGATGAGGCGACATCCATGGTCTGGTCGTACTACCACTAATACTAGATGGAGAGAGAGTTGGCGTTGTGGACTTTACACGGTACTTGTACTTGTACGGGCTACTAGCTGGTAGTAGTGAGTAATTTTACTTGCAGTACAGGATATTATGAAGCGGATTTGGTCGCAGATCTTGACCGGAAAGTTGTCACGGACAAGGCATGCATGTGTAAAGACCTAATCATGCGGTAGGTGGATACCTAATAGCGTACTGTACATGCACTGACGTACAGATTACGACGTACGTATGGGTGCTGAAGGCGTCGACGTACTATTACGTGCTCCTTGGTACCAGGCCATGTTTAGTTACGTATTAGAATTCAAATTTTTTAGCACTTTTGTTTATATTTAGTAAATATTATTACAATCATGAATTAAGTAGACTTAAAAGAGTCGTCTCGTCATTTTAGAACCAAACTATATAATTAATTATTTTTTATCTATATTTACGGCTCTATATATGTATTTGTAGATTAATATAATAGAGAGAGTAAAAAAAAAATTAAAAATTTAGGTGTATTGAAAAAAGTTAAAACTTTGACCTAGCTAACAAGGCACTGGTAGCAGTAAGTACTACGCACTCCTACAGTCCGTAGTTGCTCTCCCGGTCTCCTCCCCCTGCTGCGAATCTGCGAGACCCGCAAAACGGAATGCTGGGGTGAGTTGACCCGTCGCTGCGTGTTCCTGCTCACGCATGCATGCCTTGCCAGCCAGTGCCATGCATTGCAAGTACCAAGGCAACAGGGCCAGAACAACTGCCGAACTGGAGTGGAAGTAGTGGATGGACAGTTGAGAGGGGGATCAGGCAGGCCATTTTCGATCACAGGTCACTGGTGGCGCGTACGTGCAATGCCGGCAGGGCTGCATTGCGAGGCTTATGGGCTTGGCTGGCTCATCGTCACGGCTTGCTTGGTGCCGCCGTGCCGAGTGCCGTGAGACGTGAGTGACAGTACAAGTCGTCCGGACGTCCGCCCAGCCAGCTCCTATAGACGTGACCTTTTCTATTGCGATATACTCTCACCAAGTGCACAGCACTGTACAGTTACGTGTATACATGACAGGTCGAGCTAAAGCGACGAACTGGACGGCACTTGAGCTCGAAAAGAGTTTGTTCCAAGCCACTTCCTGCTGGGACCGGTGGATTTGCGTGGCCAGATATGTGATCGGGTGGGAGACGACGAATCTCTCGAGATTTGCCGTCGGGCACGACGGCACGGCGGGGCACGGGAGGCGTAGTACTACTAGTAGTACGCGTGTGCTGGTTCTCGTTCATTTGCGCGAAAGCGGCATGATTAGGCCGCGGGATACGACCCCCCGGCGAGTCTTTTTAAAATCAAGCTTAGCGCGCGTGACGGAATATGCGAGGCCGCCAGCACGCCGATGCGTTTGCTTACGAGGGAGGAGGCTTGGCGTGCTTTCCTCGCCATCCACATGCTAATGGCCCGCGGAAAAGGCTGCGTCACTCAATCATAATACTCCGACAGACAGTGACCGCCGAGGACGGGCGCGCGGCGAGCGAACGGCGACACACGGATGTCGGTGCAAAAGATCCCGTTGCGATGCCCGAGGCCGAGGGTGAGGAAGGGACGCCACGCTCGCTCGCTCACTGGGATTGATTGACGAGCATGCCAGAACTTCGCGCGTTTCACCCCGTGAGGGGAGGCGGGGCGGGGGTTAGGGGGGTAGAGCTGAGTATTCGATCGTTTTTCTATCCACGGAGAGAAACGTACAGAGAACAACAAAAATGGCCGTATTTCAAGCAAAGGGAGCTTATTAAGAGTGCACTATTAGCACGAGAGGCTTGCATATACAGCAAATAGCAAGGCGGACAAAGCAACATTCTGTAATCGAAGCGCGGTCTCCGTGCAGGGCAGCAATGTGCTGGATCGTTGTTCCAGCATGGCACGTGCGCTGAAGCCTCTCCCGCGGTCTGGCCTCGATGGAAGCCGAACGACAGCTGGGGGTGGACTGCATGTGATGGAGCTCCGGGTCGTTCTCGTTACGCACCTCATGTCTCGTGTCACAGGGCCACTACTAGGCCAACACCGACGCCATGCGGAGCGAAACGCCATTGGTGTGGGTGGTCATCTTCGTCGTGCGGTGCGGTGCATTAACGCTGCAGGCGCCGGAGTACTATCATCCTGCGCTGCGTCCCTCGCCATTTCGCCAATGCCATGGATATTGATGAAACAGAAATCAAGAGAGCCGAGAGGCGCGCGGCAGGCAGTACACAGTACTATGCGTCACTGGACACTGGCCACTGGCTCGTGTAATGAATGAATGGAGGCCGCTGGCTTCCGCTGCGTGGTGCCACTGCCCACCCCGGCTGCCTGAAAAGGGGCCTGCTGTGCCCACGCAAAACCAGGCGCAGCGCAGCGCAGAGCGCACCCGTGTCTCCGCCCACCCACATCACCTCTTCGCAGGGGAAAAAAAACAAAACAAAAGGCTTGATAGATGGATGGTCACGTGGCGCCAAGAGGTGTACGCGGTGGAAAAGCTACGCGCAGTACGCACAGGCACCTCAGCGCACACCACACAGGCACACAGCCGTAGGAGATTCGGTACTCCTACGCTTAATAATGATCCATCCAGCATCAACCGTGTACTACGATGACGAAAAAAGCTTTTCGTCAATGGCCGTAGTGGATGGATCTCAGGCACCTGCGTACGACCGGATTCGGATGGCTAGACGTGGCAGCCGCACTGCACAGCACGAGCTTCATCACGGCAGAATCCGAACAGCGGCCATGGCAGTAGTGACTGGTGAACCCTCTGGCCGGCCTCGTGCCAGTACGTCTACGTAAACTAGTACAGGGGTGGGGTGGGGCGTGGGGGAAGGGCGGCCACAGGAGGTGCCACTTACCGCTCGTACCGCGGAGAATCTCTGCCCTTCCCCGGCCGACCGCTGGGCCATCGCGCGCGCAATACTACTGTGTACGTATAGTCTACTCTTTTCGTGAAAGTTTACGCTACGTACACGGTACACCTACGTACTAGTATGGTACAGGTCTCCTCTCCTACGAGAGCAGCAGTAGTGGCGCCAGCCAGCCAGGTGACCGGTGGTGCTTGCTTTGCTGTCACTGTTCAGTGCTGAGGTGTGTCATGTGTGGCACTGTACAGCCCATTCAGTTCCGGCGATGGGATTGGGTCGGGAAGGCAACAAAACGAGGGAGAACGGTGCAAAAACCACTCGGTTAGAGAGGGTGGCACATTTTTGCTCTTCACCCATTTGACACCGTTCCAACCGATTCTCGGAAGAATTCGGAACCAATTGTACCCACCAAAGGGCCTCTTAGTCCAAAGTCTATCTAAGCCTAAAGTCACATTCTTCCTTTTTATGATTTTGGTAGGTTTTTTTATAATGAGATGAATTTGGTAGTTGAGATGGAGAGAAGATGATAAATAGTTTTATAGAATCCGTAAATTTTGGAGGAAAATTCGGTATGTTGTACCGCTTCCTTCCCTATGGACGGGCACAACTGGAGGCATACGTCTAAATCGAGCTTCCGGGACACATGTCAAGATTGGATATAGGATAAGAAGTGCGGGCCACATGTTTATCTCAGGAGTTAGACATATTATTAATTATTATGTCTGCTCATGTGGAAAACCAAATAGCTTCTGGATTTTTTTTGTTCGTTCTTGCAATTCCAACAAACACTTCCTTTTATGAATTAAAATGCTACTTAGTATGCATCCACTAAGCTAGGATATACAGAACCCCTTGCACTAACCAAATGTATCCTTTGTCTCAAGTCTCAAGCAAGCAGGGCAGGCCACTCGGCCGCTAAAGCCCACGATCTTCGCCCCTTCACCTCGCAACCCTAAACTGATACTTAACCTGGCAGTTCGCCTCCGCTGCTAATGGTTCCCGAGACCATATCAGCATTGCGTGAGATGAAGATTAAGAATACTGCTAATATTTGTCTCACTGAACTTCTTGACCGAGGTGGCCCATTGGCCATGTAGCCTACTCTGTCGTGGATCCTGACTCCCGAGAAAACCTACTAACTCCGTCCTATGGAGTTTGTCGTTTGAAAACCGTACCCTTCTCATATTCACGCTTTTCGGACGACAAACTTCATGGGACGGAGATACGCTTCTCTTCGTCTTGGACTTCATGACCTGACGTGCTCGATCCCCTGCTGCCCACTGCCCAGTGCCCACGCTAACCACTACTGGATCCGCCTCCTTTGCCGAGTGCCGGCCATACTCGGCAAACGCACCTTTGCCGTCGGCAAAGGCTTTGCCAAGTGCGGCTCTCGGTAAAGCGCATTCGGCAAAGAATTGGTCGGCAAAGTAGTCTTTGCCGAGTGCCACCTAGTAGGCACTCGGCAAAGGCTTTGTCGAGTGCAACGCCTGCACCCGGCAAAGGTTTTTTCGAGTGCCACGCCAGCACTCGGTAAAGGTAACGGGCGCCGTCAACCTCACGGCACCCTTTGCCGAGTGTGACGTGGCAGGCATTCGGCAAAGATTTTTTTTGAAAAATCCTTTGCTGAGTGCCGGCTCTCGGCAAAGATTTTTTTTTTTATTTTGAAAAATTCTTTGCCGAATGCCGGCTCTCGGCAAATATTTTTTATTTTTTTTGAAAAATTCTTTGTCGAGTGCCGGCTCTCAGCAAAGATTTTTTTTTTGAAAAACCCTTTGCCGAGTGCCGGCTCTCGGCAAAGATTTTTTTTGAAAAACCCTTTCACGAGTGCCGGCTCTCGGTAAAGATTTTTTATTTTTTTTAAAAAAATACTTTGCCGAGTGCAGGCTCTCGGCAAAGGAGTGGTCACTTTGCCGAGTGCCTCGCTAGCACTCGGCAAAGCTAGGCTCTGCTGGGAAAAATGCCCAGCTTTGTCGAGAGCTAGCACTCGGCAAAGCTGGAAATTTTTTTTTGATTTTTTTATTTTCTTTCATTCCAGACATGCAATTTCACATATATTCACGATAATAGAATAGAATATCACATAAATATCATATTTCATCAGATCCATGTCGTCTCAACATGAATTCATACATAAAGGTCTGTAAATTCATCCGTTACATCGATACAAGTTCATAACATGTCCAAAAGAGCGACAAGTTCATCGATACAAGTCCACAAGCGGGTAGTAGAGGTACCTAGCTCATCCCGGCATCCCTAGAGCCCCCACCTTGCTCCCACGGAGACCACCCTGACTGCGGCGCTGCCTGAAATGTCCAATAGGGCGGCGGAAGCAGAGGGCCGTTTGCAGGCCCGCAATGCCCCTGCTGCGTCGGTGGAGGAGGAGCGGTACCTGGCCACGTGAAGCCCTAAGTCGAGAAGGTCGGGTGAGCCGGCCACCCGTGCGGTGGAGAAGGGCCTAGTGGAGGGCTGGCACGTGGAGGAGTCGGGTTCGAACCCGCCAACTGTTCCTGCACAAAGGACAATTGATCTCATTAGTACCTGCAGGATGGCCGCACAAGCTAAAGCAACAGGCAATATACTCACTGGAGTCGCTATTGGAGTAGGCATAGAAAAAGGTGGTGGAGCAAAGATCGAGGCAGGGAGCTCTTATTGCTACACTCCCGGGATCTGAAGGCCCCGGAAGTAGGCGGCAAAGTCTTGCATCTGACGCTGGTAGTGCTGCGTGACAGCCGCCAGCTGCTGCTGATGGGCCACCGCCATGTTCTCCTGGTTCATCTGCAACTGTGCTATCTGGGCCTGCAATATTACACCCCCAAGGTTGATGGTATGTGAAGACAAGGTACATGTGTGAAACAAGTAAACGACGAATAAAACTGCACTTACCTGAAATACCGAGAACATCTGCTCGTTGCTCGGCTGCCGAGGCACTATGGGGATGTCCGAGGAGCTCCTGGTTCCATCTGGTCTTATCTGGCTCAGCGTAGGAACAGAGAACGACTCGATGGCGCTGTAGGCCATCCAGTACCGGTCGTGCTGCTTTCCTCCTCCCAACCTCATCAAGAGGTCTGTGTCTAGGGGGTCGGTGGCGGGGTCGAACGTCTCCCCATGGCGCTGGCGAGCCGCGGAGGTGTACTCGGCGAGGGTGTGACTCGTACGTGCTCTTCGGCAGGGTGTGAGGATCCGGAAGCAGTTTGCCAACAACTGTCAACACGAGATCGAAGCCGTCTCGACTAATGCCCAGTTGCGACTTCAATGATATTAGGCGTGAAATGGTATCCAGTTGCGAAATCATTGTCTTCTTGTGAAGGGGCTTTTGTGTCACCTCCATCATGGTGTAGAACGCCTTTGCGGTTTCCTCTGGATCTTCCTCCACTTTCATTCTTTCAACGAACCTTGCATCGTGAAAGCTTGCCATCATGTCTGCCATCTCGGCATCTGCATCATACTCCTCGAGGAGGGGTCTCACCACCTCCTCCCTAATACTATGGTGTTCACCATAGTGGATCCGGTGGGTATAGTTTGGAACGAATCCATTATTGTGAATATCTACTCCCACCTAACGCTTTCGTTTCTTTTTCTTGTTCTTACACTTGCTGCAGGGACACGACATCCGACTCGACCCTTTAGCAGCCGAGCCAAATGCATGCTCTAGGAAAGCATCAGCCCCCCTAACCCATTCCAAGCTCTTACTTGTGAAGCCCGTGTACATCCACTCAAGGTCAGCCATCCTTTGTCATGCGCCAAAGTAAGCGAGTAATAAAACCAGCATTTGCATCTACAAGGCGTTCCTACCATCTAATAGGTGAAGGATAGGTCCTAATCCCACCCGAGGATGCGTAGATGTGGTTAGCTTTCATGCTCCGCTCCCATCCAAGACGGAATTTCGACAGCACCTCCCCGCTGTTCTCCCGATACACGTCCCGGCGGGAAGAGTATGTATCCAGAGAACAACGGGGAGGTGCTGCCAAAACTCTGACTCGGACGAGAGCGGAACATGGAAGCTAACCCATCTACACATCCATGAGCTGTCCAAAAAATATGGACAGTCCAAAAGAGATACCGTCAGATATGCACTGATCCGCATACCAACGACCGTGTATCCCTTTTGGACGGGAGACGCCTAACTCGGTTACGCAATCTACGTACGACAACAGTAAGGAAGAGAGGTGATTTATACCTAGGGTGGCGGCGGAGGGAGGCTAGCGGGACAGTGGCGACGAAGACGACCAGGGTGGCCGAGTCTCTCCCACGGGTCCTGCAAATAAGAGAAATAGGTTAGTTATTAAAACTATAAATTACCCACGGGTCCTGCAAATAAAACAATAAGTTATTAAAAATTTTGACAGAACCTCCCCTACACGGGGAGGTTTCGATAACCTGCAAAAAAACGCACGAAGGCTGACATGCACAAATAATGGCACGAAGGCCGACAATCACAACGGCACGTAGGACGATAACTAGAGCGGCACGAAGGCCGACAAGCAGAGAAGGGTGATATACCTAGTCACGACACGTGCGTTGACGGGGATGCCATTCAGAGAAGACGACGGGGTGAAGGCCGACGAACCTCCTCCTTCTCCTCCTCTTCCTTCTTCCTCCTCCTCCCCCCTTCTTCCTCTTCTTCTTCTTCCCTTTTCTTCCCCTCCTCTTCCTCTTCTCCTTATCCTTCTCCTTCTTCTTCTTCTTCTTTTTCTTCTCCTCCTCCTTCTTCTTCTTTTCTTCTTCTTCTTTCTTCTTCTTCTTCTTCCCTTCCCTTCTTATTCCCCTCCCTTCCCTTCCCTTCTTCTTCTTCCCTTCACAAAGCTAGCGGCGGCGGTAGGAGGGAAAGACGGGGGAGCGGGGGCGACGGTGGTCGTCGGGGGGCAGTGCGGCGGTGGTCGGCGGGGTGGGGGTCAGGGGGCGGCGGTGAGGTGGCCGGGGGGGCGGCGTTCAGGGGGGACAGGGTGGCGGCGATCGGCGGGGTGGGGGAACAGGGGGCGACGGCGAGGTGGCCGGGGGGCGGCGGTCGGGGGGTATAGGGCGGCGGTGGTCGGCGGGGTGGGGGAACAGGGGGCGGCGGTGAGGTGGCCGGGGCGGCGGGGGGGCTGGTGGGGTGCGGTGGAGGGGGTGGGGATGATGGCGGTGGTCGTGGGGGAGGGCGCCGGGGGCGGCGGCGACAGGGGGAGTGGGGACGGCGGCGGTCGGCGCGGAGGGGGGGCAGGGGCCGGCGCGGTCGGGTGTCTGAGGATAGGGTTATACATGGGCCTCGGGCCTTTAATCCATGATGCTCCTTTGTCGAGTGCCACAAATGGCACTCGACAAACCCCGTTTTTGCCGAGTGTTCGGGCTGGCACTCGGCAAAGAGCCTGTTTGCCGAGTGCCAGTGATGGCACTCGGTAAAGTTTTTATTTTTTTTTGAATTTTGACTTGAAACTTTTTCTGTAGCCCAGGTGTATTGTATTCAAGCACATGTTCGAATTTGAGACTTTTTTTTATAATATTTTGCTATATTTCTTAAATTAATTTTGTTTCCTTGTATTTTCTTGAAAATATAAATTTAAACTGCAGGTGCATGAAATAATGAAACATAGTCATTTGAAAAATGGTATTCATGTTGGAGAGTGTATTTTGAGGCCGTGTCCATAAACTCACCTAAAAGTTTGAACGTCTTGTCCAAGAAAAACGACCATTGAGGTGCGATAGAAGTGTTTTTTAATTATACAAAATCCAAACGAAGTCTGAAAATCACGAAACTTGTCGAGGTGTCATGTTATCGCATGTAGAGGCTATGATAAAAATTTAAGAATGTTCGGAGCAAGTTGCGACGTCGGATGTCTAAAACCCAGACATGTTCACATGTGATCACAAGTGAATGTTTGGGTTTTAGGCACCCGGGTTCGCAACTTGCTCGAAACTTTCTCAATTTTTTACCACAGCCTTCACATGTGATGACAACACACCTCGACAAGGTTCGTCATTTTTGGACTTTGTTTGAATTTTATATAATTTAAAAACACTTTTCCCGCACGTAACTCGTCATGTTACGACACCAACATGGTCGTATCTTCATGCGAGGTGCTGGATACGGCCTCAACATACTCTGAACATCATGAATACTATTTTTTGAATGACCAAATTCTATTATTTCATGTACCTGTAGTTAAAATTTGGAGTTGTCAGAAAAATTTAAAAAAACAAAAATAATTGAAGAAATATAGCACAAAAATTCAAAATTATCCAACTTTTTAAGTTATGATGTATTTACTGTATCAAGGCCCCATAAAAAAATGGGAAGAAAAAAACAAAAAAAATTACGCTTTGGCGAGAGCCAGTGCCGGCACTCGGCAAAGGATTTTATTAAAATAAATAAAAAACACATTTGCCAAGTGCTGGCCGACGTGGCACTCGACAAAGGATTTTATTAAAAAAATAAAAAAACCTTTGCCGAGTGCTGGCCCTCTTGGCAAAGGTAGCTCCTTTACCGAGTGCCTAACGGTATGGCACTCGGCAGAGTGGACGGCCATGGATGTTGTTTGTTCAGGCCCTACTTTACCGAGTGTACCTCTTTGCCGAGGGCCTGGCTCTCGGTAAAGAGCCATTTTGCCGAGTGCTTCGCTTTGCCGAGTGCTAGACACTCGATAAAGAAATCTTTACCGAGTGCGGTGTTCGACACTCGATAAAAAACCTTTTTGTCGAGTTCCTGTGTTTTGCCACTCGACAAAGATTTTGATACTCGGCGAAGATACGTTTCCGGCAGCGAACACCTGCTGTCGAAGCCGTCTACGGTGGAAGCCCGGCGGAGCAGCGACCTGCGTGGTCGAACTGATGACGAACACTGCTCGACGCCTCAACCACCTCCACACAGTTTCGCGACTTCGATGGGCGCCATTGTGCCAGCGAGGACGGAGCCATGTACACATGTCCCAGAGCGCCAGCTTCGTCAGTTCCCATCTTCATTCTCAGCAGCAGCAGCAGGGCGACACCATCACGTGCCGAGCGCGCTGCTGCCATCCCGATCCCGGTCGAGGAGCCGCCGCCTCGGCTCGCACACTGCTGATCCACCGCGTACAGTATCCCGGCTTCCGTCCCTCTGCCTCCACTGTGCGCCAGCCAGGCCTCCATGACACAGTATCTCCAGGCTACCGATGCCGATGCGCTTGTCGTACCATTGCAGCATTCGGTGCAGCGGCCTTTTGCGCCCGGTTTGCTCGGAGGGTTTTGTTTCGGAAGATGATATGGTAATCCTTGTTTTAAAGCAGGGGTAAAAGAGGAGAATGAATGAACGGTGAAGGAATGGATAAATCTGAAGGCAGGGCATGAGAAAAAGGAGGCAAAAGCTAGAGATAAAGGAGGGAAAGCAAGCAATGCCCCTGACATTTCCTGCAGAATCCTGATAAACATCACGTGATCACGTTTCGTGGTGGGCTCCCAATCATGCAGCTCTGACGTGTGGGGTATAGCAAAACGTTGTCCCCACATGTCGGTGGGCTGTGTGTTTGGCCAGCACTCATGATCACGGACGCACATGTAACGCCATGTCACTTATGATGGTGCCTTACCATTAGATCGGAGGTCGTCGTATCCGGTGATCTTGGATTTGCACGACCGTCTCTACTCTTAGTCCTTATTTTATTATTCGTTCTCAGTCCACATTTCGTGTCTCAGGTGGAGGGCAGCAACGGAGCAGCGTAGCCATGACAAGTGGTGTTGGGCACGAAGGCTCCGGTGAAAACGGCGAGTATGTGGCTCAGTGGCAATGCGCAAATCGGCGATTGGTTAGCGGCTCTTGACTGGTGTCTAGACTTATCCTAGGGTTTCTCCTTCCACTGCCAGTTTGTTGATGGTGTCGTTGTTGTTTGATTGTTCTATTGTTGTAATCCCTTTCGCTCCCGTTGTACTTCTCTATTATCCATGTAAACATTAGGTGTCTGGCACCCTTCGTTACACCGGCTTGCCGGAATCAATGAAAAATTATTCAGGTGAGGCTCTCCGCCTCCGGTGCATGTTTTTTAAAAAAACTTCTAATGGTGCCTTTGGTTCATAGAGTCGCTCACATGCGGAGCTATGTTATGGCCAAACATGGCTCCGGCCCCCCTTGCCATGCCAAAAAATGAGGATCTACCCCTTTCTCTATGCAAATTTCTTTTGATGCTTACACGTGCTAGTCTAATATAAATCTTTTTAAACACAAGTCTGTTGTACATCTCACAATGGCCCCCTCTTGATTTGGATGCTAGCTTCGCCACTGGAGTCGCTTACCGTTTATTTTGGAACAGCCTAAACCGTACCAAGCAGCACATAGTTAAAACGTTTCTACTTAAAACGGTGTTGGGGAACAACTTTGACATATAAACATCCTTTTCAAACTTTAGAGACTAACATTTCATTACAAATATTTGAGATACTAACATGTCCAGCGAAGACAACAAAGATGACTTCGCCCTAACTGTCTAAAGCTTTGCTTATATGTTTTCGTATGCTCAAATTGACTGGCGAAGATGACTTCGCCATATTTCAAGCGCTCAGCGAAAATGACATGACAACTTCGCTGAGATTATTTTGAACTTCGCATATAAATTTTCTACATGATTCAAGTTCTCCGGTGAAGATGACTTCGCTAAACTTTTGACGACTAATGAAGTTGACACAACGGCTTCGCGTGAAGATTTTATGAAGTCGCCAGCTAAGTTAAGTAATCATGATCAAGACCAAAGTTGCCAGAGAAGACAACATGGAAGGAGCGAAGTGTGCTTCACTACTTCACCGATGTGCCTTCTAGTCAAATGTATAGGAAGTTCGTGACTGATTGTGTAAGATGTCTCGAATAGCAAAGCCAGGGGGTCTATAAATACCCCCTGGGATGTAAGTTTTGAAAAGGACGAAATACGATTATGTCCTATACATTATACTCATATTTCTTGTACACGTAATTTCATTATCCAACATCTGGCGTCGTCTGTTTGTGTGATCGAAGACACCCACGACCACCACACAGACGCAAAATGGCAAGACCCAGCAAAAAAGCAACTTCGGATGGAGACAATTCAAACCAGGACAGAGACCCACTTTTGGAAGACGAGACAGAAACAGAAAACAGACGTGTTCAAGAAGAAGAAAAAACTCAGAACGAAGAAAGAAGACTCAAAGAACTCAAAGATTAACTCATCGTCAAGAAAAAACAGCTGGAAGAAGTAAGAAAAAAGACAAGAGAAAACTCTTTAAAACAAAGAATTGCAGAAGCAGAAGCTGAATTAAGAAAGCTCAATGATGAATTAGAAAACGAGAGCGAAAGCATGATTCAAGAACCAAACTCAGTAAGCAAAAACACCAATAGTAAAGAAAACCAAAACCAAATAGCAATAATTGACACAGAGTCACCCCTATCAAGCGACATTCAGCTATCGAAGTGGCCAGCAGGTTTCAAATTCAACATCATCCCAACTTACAATGTCATGTCTGACCCAAGACAATTTCTTATGAGTTTTGAAGCAGCAGTTGCATCAAGTGGGGGAGATGCAAACACCTTAGCGAAGTCACTTATTATGGCAGTAAGAGGACCAGCGCAGCAGTGGTACTCTTCGCTAAGACTAAGGTCAATTAAATCTTGGGATCAACTTCGCACAACCCTGCTCTTAGATTTCCAAGGCTTACCAAGAGTTGAGCTCACAAGCGATGATCTTTTCAACATCAAGCAGCAACCAAAAGAACCGCTGAGCCAGTATTACAAAAGATTTATACAAGTAAAAGCTCAAATACCAAACATACCAGACGAAGTTGTCATCATAGCAGCAATCAAAGGACTGCGAGCAGGCCAACATTCCTTGCATTTTAAAAGGAAAAGACCAACCATAGTTGAAAAATTATACGAAGAAATGAGAAAGTACTGTGAATCCGACAAAGATTACAGAAAAAGAATAGAAGAAGAAAATGAAGAAAGAAATATGTCAAGAGCAAACAATAAGTTCCAACACTCAAGAGTGACAATCACAGAACGAAGACCATTTCAGAGAATAAACCATATTAACAACACAAGCGAAGTCAATAGCCAAGGTCCAAGCTCGAGTAACCAAAGAAATTTCCAAAATAGCAGAAATTTCAAGGAAAATTTTCAACAAAGACCAAGCTACAACAACCAAAGCAGAAACTTCAAAAGAAAAATTTTGAGGCCCGAAGAATTATATTGCATTATACATGACAAAGGGGCTGGTCACACATCAAAGATGTGTCCAAAAGTAAAGAAAAGCATTGAAGTAGTGCAAGAAGAGAATAGAGAAACTTCGCAGCTGAAAATTATCAACCATCTAGCCCCTCAAAGAACAAGTTATGCGCCAATAACTTACCCCCAACACATGTTGCCATCACCTCCGTCAATTTATAATTGTCAATCGTTAGCAATGTGCCCGCAAAATAAATGGGGCTCAAATCAGCAGCAAAGTTTTCACCCTGAAAGTTCAATAGCTCGCAGCAACCACCAAATTCAATACAACAACATGACCGAAGTATCAACAAGAAATGGGAACGCAACCATCCCAAGCAATGACAGAATTATGACAATCTTTGGATGAAACAGCATGGAGCTCGATACAAGAAATAAAAGAAGAAATTATTTCAGAAGAGTAAACTCCATAGCAGTTCAAGGTCCATTCAAGAAAACAAGATGGTCCCACATGCCAATCATATTTTTAGAACAAGATCTCAAACTCAAAGATTACCCTCATATGGACGCAATGGTCATAGAAGCAAACATCAAAGGTTGGTCAGTAACAAAAATTCTGATAGATGGTGGTAGCTCAGCAGATATCATATTCACAAGAACTTTAGACGCAATGAAAATTGACAGAAAAACTTTGGAAAGAGCCGAGCACCCATTAGTAGGCTTCGGCAGAAAGAAAATAAACTCTATTGGCAGAATGTCTTGCCAGTGTCATTCGGAACAATGAATAATGAAAGAACGGAACAAATAGCATTCGATGTTGTCAAAATACACAGCCAGTACAATGCAATCTTTGGAAGGGGAAGTTTAAATGCTTTCGAAGCCATAGTAAGCTACCCATACTTATGCATGAAAATGCCAGCAGTCAATGGCATCATAACCGTCTTCGGTGATCAAACAGAGGCAAGGAACATAGAAAGAGATGCAAGCCCAGCTTTCAAAAATATCCATGTGATACAAGAAGAAGAAGAAGAAGATGACGAGTTTAAAACTGAAAAATGCGAAGACACAAGAAAAAACGAAGCCTTGCGAAGACACAAAGAAAGTACCAATCGACCCAATGGTGCCAGAAAGACAAGTTATTGTTGGCACAAACCTATCAAAAGAAAAGGAAGAAAGAATAGTACAAGTCCTACAAAGTAACAAGGATATCTTCGCCTGGTCTGCACAGGACTTAGGAGGAGTAAGCAGGGATGTCATAGAACACAAGCTAAACATCGACCCAAACTTCAAGCCAAAAAAGCAAAAGCTCAGAAAGTTGTCGGAAGACAGAACACAAGCTGCTAAAGCCGAAGTCCAAAGATTGTTAAATGCAAAAGTCATAAGAGAAGTTCAATTCATAACTTGGCTCGCAAATATAGTCATGGTTCAGAAGAAAAATAAGAAGTGGAGAATGTGCATAGACTTCACAGATCTCAACAAGGCATGTCCAAGAGACAATTTCCCTCTACCAAGAATAGACACTCTAGCAGACCAGGCAGCAGAAAGTGAAATGCTCAGTTTCCTAGATTGCTATTCAGCCTACCAACAAATTTGGATGAAAAAAGAAGATGAAGAATACACAAGTTTTATTACACCATTTGGAACTTACTGTTTCCAAAGAATGGCCGAGGGGCTTCGTAACGCAGAAACAACCTTCATCAGAATGACTTCCACAGTCCTCAAAGATCAAATACCAAGAAACTTGCTAGCATAGTCAAAAACAAGAAAAGAGAAGACCATGTTGAAGATTTACAAGAAACTTTCTCAAACCTTAGAAAAGCAAATTTAAAGTTGAACCAAGAAAAATGCACGTTTGGAGTTCAAACAGGCAAAATTTTAGGGTGCATCGTTTTCGCAAAAGGAATTGATCCGAATCCGGAGAAGGTGAAGGCAATACCAAACATGCAAGTGCCAAGAAATATTAAGGACATCCAAAAGTTGATAGGAAGACTAGCTTCGCTGGACAGATTTATGTCCAAATCAGCTGAGCGAAGCCTCCCAATATTTCAAGCACTAAAAGGGAAAAAGGAAAAGTTCAACTGGGGTCAAGCACAACAAGAAGTCTTCGAAGAAATAAAGAAACATCTATCCAACCCCATAACCTTGGCAACACCTGACCCAACGGCAGATCTGCTACTATACGTATCAGCAAACGAAGTACAGTCAGCGCAGTACTAATACAAGAAGAAGAAAAGGAGCACTCAACAAGACAAGTTCCAGTATACTTCGCTTCCGAAGCTTTGTCTGGATCAAAAATATTCTATTCAGAAATTAAGAAAATTGCATATGCAGTACATATGGTATCCAGAAAGTTGAGACACTACTTCCAAGCTCACAAAATATGAGTGCCAACAAATCAACCCCTTAAAGAAGTACTACAAGGCTGCAAATCCTTATGGAGATTAGGAAAATGGGCTGCAGAATTGTCCCAATACTTTATCAAATTCGAGAAAAGAATAGCAATCAAATCTCAAGTGTTGGCTGACTTCGTGGCAGATTGGACACCCTCAAAGTATAACCAAGAAAGAATGGAGCAACCCGAATGGATAATCTATTGCTATGGCGCTTGGGGCTTCACCGGCGCAGGAGCACCAGCAGTCATAACCTCATCTTTTGGAATCAAACTCAAATACGCAGCAAGACTAGACTTTCAATGCACCAACAATATTGCAAAATATGAGGCAGTATTGTTAGGACTCCGCAAAGCAAGAGCAATGGGGATTCAAAAACTAATAATCAAGACAGATTCTCAAATTGTGGCTGGGCATATAGAGAAAAATTACAAAGCAAGAGATCCAGAGTTAGCAAAGTATCTCCAACTACTGAGAGATCAAGAAAAACACTTCGTTGGATTCACAGTGAAAAGCATTTCAAGAAATGATAATACAAATGCAAATGAAATTACAAAAGCCGCCGCCTAAATGTTAGAGTTACTACCAGAAGTATTCTTCCAAACTATCACCGAAGCCTCGACAAGAACGAAAGTTGAACAACCAAAAGAAGTACACATCATAGAAAGCAAAGATTAGAGGACTCCAATTATCGCATTCCTCAAAGGATTCTACGAGCCAGAAAGTGAAGTGGATGAAGTAAGAATGAAGCAAAAGACCAGAAGCTACAAAATCATTAACGAAGAACTATACAAGGAAGGAGTCTGCCAACCACTACTAAAGTGTATCTCGAGAGAAGATGGGAAAAACCTGTTGAAAGAAATACACGGTGGAATCTGTGGATGTCACGCCGGGGCTAGATCAATAGTTGAAAAAGCCTTTAGACAAGGGTTCTTCTGGCCAACTGCCCAAAATGACAGCAAAGAAATCATTCAGACTTGTCACAATTGCCAAATGGCAGCAAGCAAAGTTAAAGCACTAGGAACAAACCTTCAATCAATTGAACCAACTTGGCCACTAGCAATATGGGGAATCGACATAGTCGAAAAGTTACCTCCAGCTCAAGGCAACTACAAATACACAATAGTTGTAGTCGAATATTTTACCAAATGGATTGAAGCGAAGCCAATCACAAACATGTCTTCTCATACAATGAAAAAATTCCTATGGAAGAACATCATATGCAGATTCGGAGTCCCAAGACACATCACTGTAGACAATGGAACCCAGTTTGATAGCGAAGACTTTAGAGAATACTGCCATTCAATAGGAATCAAACTTTGCTTCGCATCAGTAAAACACCCACAGTCTAACGGAGCAGTCGAAAGAGAAAATGGGACAATTTGCACTGGAATCTCAAAGTGCCTAACAAACCTCAGAAAGAGAAAATGGGTCGATGAATTACCAAAAGTAATATGGTCTCACAACACTTCAAAATCGAGGCCAACAGATTTCTCTCCGTTCAAGCTACTCTACGGAGACAAAGCAATGACCCATAAAGAGATAAAATACGAAGGTCCAAGAACAAATGTTCAAATAATCACAGAAGAAGACTAAGTAACAAGCAAAGATTTGCTCGAAGAGGAAAGAAACGAGGAACTCAAGAATATCAAGAAATATCAACTTGAAACATAGAAGTGGTACAACAAGAAAGTCAAGCCAAGAGGATTGGCACCAGGAGACCTTGTCCTAAAAAGAAAAAGAGACGAAGACACAGTAGAAAAATTTTAACAAAAATGGGAAGGCCCTTTCATCATCACAAGAACGAACAAAAAAGGTGCGTATCATCTGGCAAACCTTAAAGGCGAGGAACTTAGTCACAGCTGGAACCAAGTTTAGTCTACTTTTCAGCAAAAGTAGAAGTAGAATCTTCTTTACAAGCAAGCTTACATTACTGAAAGCATATCTGAGCTGCACTCTTTTTCCACTCAGGGGAAACCCTTCGCAAGGTGAGTGGTTTTTTAACGAGGCAGTCTCTTTGTAAACCTTATGAAATATAAATGAGAAAGTAGTTTCTGCAAAGATATATTTCTACATCGCACAGCTAAAAGCACAAAACGCCGAAGAGTATATCCAATATATATTCTAATATCGACACAAACTTTACAAAACTAATTTAGCATCAACATTTTATTAAATCTAAAAAATGCTAACTTATCAAAGGCAAATTTTTTGACTTTGTTTCACTAAGGTGAAATGTTTTCTACTTTTAAGGAAGCGTACGCGTCCACTTCGCTCGAAAAGAAAGAGACGGTGTTTCAAAATTTGCTAAGGCAAATTTTTTGACTTTGTTTCACTAAGGTGAAATGTTTTCAGCTTCTAAGGAAGCGTATGCGTCCACTTCGCTCGAAAAGGAAGGAACGACGTTTTAAAATTTGCTAAAGGAAATTTTTTGACTTTGTTTCACTAAGGTGAAATGTTTTAAGCTTCTATGGAAGCGTACGCGTCCACTTTGCTCGAAAAAGAAGGGATGGCGTTTCAAAATTTGCTAAGGCAAATTTTTTGACTTTATTTCACGAAGGTGAAATTTTTTCAGCTTCTAAGGAAGCGTACGCGTCTACTTCGCTTGAAAAAAAAGGGACGGCGTTTCAAAATTTGTTAAGGCAAATTTTTTGACTTTGTTTCACTAAGGTGAAATGTTTTCAGCTTCTAAGGAAGCGTATGCGTCCACTTCACTTGAAAAAGAAGGGACGACAGTTCAAAATTTGCTAAGGCAAATTTTTTGACTTTGTTTCACTAAGGTGAGATGTTTTCAGCTTCTAAGGAAGCGTACGCGTCCACCTCGGTCGAAAAGGAAGGGACAACGTTTCAAAATTTGCTAAGACAAATTTTTCGACTTTGTTTCACTAAGGTGAAATATTTTTAGCTTCTAAGGAAGTGTACGCATCCACTTCGCTCAAAAAAGAAGGGACGACGTTTCAAAATTTGCTAAGATAATTTTTTCGACTTTGTTTCACTAAGGTGAAATATTTCAGCTTCTAAGGAAGTGTACGCGTCCACTTCGCTCGAAAAGGAAGGGACAGCATTTTAAAATTTGCTAAGGCAAATTTTTTGACTTTATTTCACTAAGGTGAAATATTTTCAGCTTCTAAGGAAGCGTACGCGTCCACTTCGCTCAAAAAAGAAGGGACGGCATTTCAAAATTTGCTAAGGCAAATTTTTCAACTTTGTTGGAATATTTTCAGCTTCTAAGGAACCGTACGCGCCCACTTCGCTCGAAAAGGAAGGGACGGCGTTCCAAAATTTGTTAAGGCAAGGAATGTTTTCAGATCCTAAGGAAGCATACGCGTCCGCTTCGCTTGAAAAATAAGGGACGGCGTTTTTCAACTTTGCTTCATTATGTTGGAATTTTTTCAACTTTGCTTCACTAAGGCGAAAATGTCTCAAGCTCCCAAGCGAAGTGCACAAATTCACTTTGGACGAAAAAGAAGGGGCAACATTCCAAAATTTTACGGTAAAGTTCTCAATTACATGTTTCTCAACAAAGTACATACATAATTTAACCCAAGGCACTTATTCTGTACCTAGTCATACAAGCGAAGAAAAACTCACAAACTTTGCAACACAAGATGCTTCGCAATACAATCTATCCAATTATAAAAATATATTTACAAAATTAATCATCTTGAGAACTAACTACTTCGGCAGCATCATCAAGTATGTCGCTCACATCCTCATTAATAATATCGTCCGCTTCACGGCGTAAAAAGTCTTCACAAACATTCGCCGGCGAAGTACTTGACCCAGACGACAACAAGAAAAAGAAGTTAGAAAATAAAAGTCCAAATGCAGAAAAAAAGAGATTCGATAACAGACTTACCTGAGCAAAATCCGCGAAATCAAAAGGTCGATAACCGGAAGGCCTGATACTACGGTATCGTTTATTCACACCTATAAAATATTTGTAAGACAAAATCACCAAAAAAGTTCAAGTTCAAAATAACGAAGAGCAAGACTTACGACCCAGAAAATCATTGACATCACAACCATCACATTCTGCACGAAAATCATAAAACTCCGTGGGCTCAAAATTGAAGTCATCTCTACACATTAACAACGGAACAATATCTTCGACATCCTGCACAGGCCCAGCGTGAGGAACCTGCGCAGGATGGGCAAATAGTGAAACAACTTCTAAGTATATATTACAAAATCAATAACTCAGAGCCAGAGTATCTTAAAACTCTCTCATCTCACAAAAGAAAGGAAAACTACAGGCTAAGGATGGCCGCCACTAACATGGCTAGTTCCAGCACCGCCTTGACCCCTGGCATTAGCCTCCCTCTTCGCGGCTCCTTCTGCCCCCCTCCGAGCAGCCTCAGCTTCTTTCGCAATTTGCTGAAAAAAGAGAAAAGTCAGATAAAAACAATAGTGATAGCACAAGCTAAGAAAAACACAAAACATACCTTCTGCAACTTCTCCTTAGCCTTATCAATACAATGAGTTCGGCCGCCAGACCTCCAATATTGCTCAAGATACTTATTGCACAGTACTTGAGTAGCGTTTGACACATTTGTCAAGTTTTCTACTCGGGGAAACTTGTAATTGTCATCACAAAGCTGTGCAAACAAAGGATCTTGGCTCTGTTTCATCAAGTGAAACAATGCATAAGCAGAATAGTAAACCCCAATGTCAACTGTGGTCTCCATAACACGAGACAGATCGTCGTACTGTCGGTAAAGCCAACTGAAGAAACTATCATGGTCGCACCAGGCCTGGCTCCAAACTTATCAAAACTTTCAAAACAGAGCTCCCAGATACGATTGCAGTTGTCGAAGAAAGATTTATCCGCTCTGCCAATTTTTTCTCAATACGTCGCATACTTTCTTTCAACTTTTCATCCTCTGCGTCAATCTTCTTCATCTCTTCCTCCTTCTCTGCGACAATCTTCTTCACCTCTTCCTCCTTCTCTTCAACCCGAGCAAGCGCACTGATAAGTTTTCCCTCTAAAAAATTGTGAGCATCAACAGCTTCAGCTCTTTCCTTTTCTTTGTTGGCAAGTTGCTTTTTCAGGTTCTCAATCTCAACTTGATAGTCATGTTCGTGAAGGGTAAAATCTTTTTCCTTCTCTTCCAAACCCATTCGCAACCCTCTCATCAAGATAGAACCCTTATACATCATAGACAAACCTGCATCAGCAACTTCAAGCAAAGGCTTCTTCGATATTTCAAGCTCTGCGTCAGGAACAGTGAAAGCCTCATCTAAGCACTTGGATAGTTGAACCTCAGAAGTGCGAGGCATCATCCGAAGTTTCACAGCCCCAATCCCAATGAACTTGAAACTATCAAGACCCAAACTCCTCTCTTGACAAAATGCTAACCCACGCATAAGAGCATCAGAAACTTCTCTTTCATCATCAGCAAGGATAACAGGAGTAGTAGGATCTTGGCTGATAAATTTGCTCAAGTCAACCTTCTTCTGAGGAGAAGACGAAGCAAGAGGAAAGAGTTTCTGCAAAAAAAATCAAAAATCAACAAAACAAGACAACTTAAATCAAAAAGAAACATGAAGTCTTGCTACCTACCAGTAGAAACACGCTCACCCAAACTGCACTCAATACTTTTTCCACTTTCAACATGGATAGTGGAGCTCGATCGACAAGCGCATCAACTGTTCATCATTAATCTCCTCATCAAAAGCTTCCTCATCACTGTCCTCAAAGTCAAGAGTATAAACTTTGGAGCCCTCAATCCTCCTCAGCATATTTTCAACATCAACTTCGCCAACCTCACCGGCAACCAGGTTGTCAAACGAAGTGGTTCTCCCAGTATCAACTTTTTCTCCATGAGGTCCAGTAGTAGGAACCTCAGAACCAAACTTTGGTGAAGTCGATTCACAAGCTTTTTGAAAATCCATAACTTGAGCCTCTTTCTCAGAGACCAAGCCAACTCCCACACCAACTTCGCCAAAGTCACCGGCAGAAGCACCGCGAGCTTGCAAATTCTGCAAGTTTTCGTTAAGCGGAGTAAGTAATAGTGGAGCCTGTAACATCCTAGATGTTAATAACCAATAAAAATTTAAACAAGTGCATTATCAAGCATAATCATCGAACATCATGGCATAAATGCATTCATATTTTAATCATATCGTTTATGTGGTGCTTTGTTTTATACATGAAATAATGATGTTTAAGGTTTCATCAAAATCCTTATCATTTTATGTGAATTTGCTTGCAATTAAAATTTATTAGTTAATTAAACTTTATTGTTTTAATTAATTATTTTTATGGAATGAATTGTTTGAGTAATGTTAGTTTCTATTTAAATGCCTAATTGTTATTTATGTGCCCTTGTTTGAATTTAAAATCCCTAAAAATTCAAAATGTCCTTTTTATCCCCTTTTGTGTAAATCAAAATCTACAAATAATTTGAGGTTGGTTTAAAAAGTACTTTTGTAGAGCTTGTTCAAACCTACAAAAGTGGTGTATAAAGTTTTTCAAGTTTTAATAAAGAATTTCAAATGAATTTGAAAATATAGATTTTCAACATTTGTCCCCTTTTGATTTTAAATTCATATTTCAAAATTTATCATATGTTAGGAAAACTTTGTATATGAAAAATGTTTGGCCTGAAAATTTGAGCATTCCATAGTTTGGGTGATTTTTAAGTTATTTAGAAAAATCAAAAGATATTCAAAATGTTTGTTTCTAGAATTTTTGTCCCCTTTTCAAATTTTATTCCAAACTCCTATTTTCACTTTGAATCTGTGAAAGCTCAAATTGAGAAAGTTGTATCTCGAAAAATCATAGAACTTTTGTATTTGAAGTTTTTCATGTTCTTATGTAAATTTTAGAGTAATTGAAATTTTTTTAAAACTAGGTAACTGCTACGGTACTCCGGGTTGCCAACTCCATTTTCGTTTTCTCTTCGTTCTTTGCTGTCACTGTGTCCAGCTTCCAGGGGGGCGCGAGAACACGAGCGTGGACGCATGGGCGAGCTCACGAACTCGTTGGTGACCTCTCCCTCCTCGTCCTTTTTTCTTTTAAATAGCACAAGCTGGCCGCTGGCCTTCTCTTTCTCCTCCTATGCTTCAACGCCGTCATGGTTGCTGTCGCGCCGTGTTCCCTGCTGTTGCGTCCTTTCTCCACTCGTCAAGCGTGGCATCACCATCTCTTTCCTATACCGCTCCTCACGCGTTTCCCCTCCAGTCCTTCCCGCTAGCGCTGCTCATTGTCGCTGGACCGCATGGCTTGAGGCCGTCGGCTCGCGTGGCCACACCTCCACGGGCCACCTCGGGCCGAGCTATGACCACCGTTGGATGCGCCCGAGCATGGTGACTCTCTCCCACTACTCTGTCGTTGCCGAAAAACAACACCGTCGTCAGAAATCGCCAAGTCCAGAGCATCCTCTGTTTCCAATTTGCGTGAAGGACCTCACGCATGAATTCGACTAAAGGCAGGGTCCTAACTGCGAAGTCTATGACTTAGGTGAATAGTGCCCCGAGGGCCTGTTTGTAACAGCTTTTCTCAAACTTTGGAAATTCATATCTGGAGTTTGTAACTCCGTTTTTGTTGAACCAAATTTTGTTGTGTTCCTTGCGATGTCTAGTTTTTATTAAAAATATGAAAGATGCTATGTTTTGTAAAAAATAATTAGCTATGTTTTATGTCTTATATTTATTGTTTAAAAAGAAGAAAATTCATATATCATGTTGTGTAGCTCTGTTTTATTTGAAATTTTTATGACATGTTTCTTATGCCATGTGTGTGCTGTAGTAAAAATATTGTGGTCATTGGACATTGTATGTTTTATCTTTTGATTTATCTCGTTTGTTGCTTATTAAATGGTTTATAATTATAATAAAAATGTATAAATAGAAAATATGGTTTATTTACCTTTGTATGATGCTGCTATGCCATGTTAACACCTAATATGGCTATGTGATTTTAGAATGTATGGAGTTTTATATTTATCTTGTGTAATGCTTTTAAAATAGTTTATAATTAGTTAATTAACTAATCTTGTTATGCTTTTACCAATGCATTGTCATGCATCATGTCATACATTCTATTATGCTAAAGCATGCATCTTTTATATACGTGTAGTGTATACGAAAGTAAGAAGGTTCGTGTTGAACAAGTATCAGAAATGGTCATCCATCCATGGTGCCGATATCGTCGATCCATAGTGTCAATGCCAAGTCTGACTTTTGGAAACTAACTTCTCTGCAACACAGGCAAGCCTCGGATGCATTTAAACCCTTCCTTGATTTTATAAAAGTTTTATTGCTTCAGTTATAAAATGCTACATTAGGTAATAGGAGTTGAGTGAAAACCTGCCAATTGCATTACATGTCTTACTTCCTCATTCCTTGGAAAATGCTTAGTTAAGCTTAGTCCTGCTTAATTAGCTAGGTTTTAAAAAAGAGTAAAAGAATGAAAAAGATGAGGATGGCTTTATCTGTGGAAACATGATGATAGTTAATAAATCAAGTCCGGACGGGTAATTTGCATTGGGAAAGGAGTCCCTCTGTAGTGTTTCCGTCTGATGCCCTAGGCCCCGCCCGATGATGATCTGGTGATATCAAGAAATTAGAAAATCCACATGCATGAAGTGACATACTAAGGGTTGGAGCCCAAGTATGTCATGGAGTGATATCTAGTGGGGCCAGAGTTCCCACATATTTCACAGTGTGTTATACTGTGGGTTTAAGTTCCCACGTATATCGGTACACTGGGTCTAAGTGCTCACGTGTATCATGTGGTGATATATGGCTACGGTTGTTATCCCAGTATATCTGTGGTCTGGTATGTATTTTGGTTGGAGCCTTATGCATATCGAGATCTAGGTCCCAGCTGGGTATGAAAATGGATTCGAATCGCCGTTGCTTCTCGGAGAAGAAGACTCGATCGGTGTTCATCATCGTAGTAATAACTTGAATGATGATAAGGTATCAAAATGAAGTTGGTTGGTAATTTGGATCTAGAGAAAGACAACTTTACTTTCTGTAAATGCTTTTTTCGCAAAAATCCTTATCTCTTACAAGCCTTACCTTGTCCCTCTAGCCTACATTTCCTGCGTCTTCACCCCTCTTTTTCGTCGGGTCAGTCTTGTTGAGTACTTTTGTACTCAAGGTTTGTTGAACCCCTGTTGTAGGTGCTGATTGGTGTTTAAAACAAGTTCATGTCGGTGGGCTCGACGTGATCTGGTTGTCCTCTCTCGACTTAGGCGCTCTACCTAAGTTGTCTTCTGTAGTTCTTCTCTGCTTCCGCAATTGAAGTTAAGTTTGTAAAGTTAACTTATTCATATTTTGTAAACTTAATGTTATTACTCTTTCGCACTCTGATATATGTTTTATCATAAATGTTGTAATGTTGCAGCTACTCCTTTGTTGATCCTGGATGAGTTGACAAATGTGGTTTAATCAGGGTCCTTTGAGGGCACGCGAAGGGCTTTCTAAGTTGTATGGGACGCATGCATGGCTATTAGAGGTCTTTGAGACAATAATAGGTGCATGTGGGCCATATAATTTAGGAGGTTCTGCCACAGAGCCGAACCGCTAAAAGAGAAAGTCATACAAATTTTTCTTACCTCATCCTCAACATCTTGAGAAACAGGAAAACCAGCATCATCACCACCACCATCGCCACCAGCGCCAACATCAGAAACAACATTCCCTTCGATATCCAAACTTCGGTCAAGAATAGCATCAAGTTCTTCGCTATCAAGAAGAATAGCAGGACT
Organism: Bothriochloa decipiens; assembly: GCA_023333625.1. Lineage (NCBI taxonomy): Eukaryota > Viridiplantae > Streptophyta > Magnoliopsida > Poales > Poaceae > Bothriochloa > Bothriochloa decipiens. Next base: position 36,360,215 of record CM041638.1, read on the forward strand.
TGTATTCTTCTTGATTTTCTTCACAACAACCTTGGTCGCGCCTTCACCAGCTTTGCGCTTTCCTTTCGCCTGGGCAGCAGATTCCTTCTTTGGCCTTGTTTCTTTTCACGACTATAAGCAGGAGGAGGTCTCTCGCCGTACTCAACGTTTGCAACTTCAAAAACCCTGTTCAAACGTCGGTACCCACTACTAAGTATCTTGTCAATATTGTTTTTCTCACTCAAAATATACTTCCCAAGCAAATCCTCAGCACGGCTTTCCACAGATTTCACGAAGTCCTCGTCTGAAGCAAACGTCCTAGGATGATGGAAGTCGTTATCTGGATACTTGTAGTTCACCCTTCGAACTTTCTTAGCATGAAACCGCTGGATAGACCACCCTTTCTTCAACGGCCATATTCTGGCAGCTGCATACTCCTCAACGAGATCTCTAGCACATTGTAGTGAAGCTGTGCATCTGTATGCTTTCACAGCAGTCTTAGAGATCATGGAAGCAGGAAAAGTCGGAGATAATTTAAACTCCTCAATATCCATTCTAGCAGCCAACGAATATTTCTTCACCACCCTCTTCGTTTTCGGGTCCCTTTCCTTAACCATAGGCACCTTATGGTAGAACCAGTATCTTGTCCAATCTCCAACACCCCACTTATTTTTCGTCGTCGGTGAAACTTGAATGGCATTACAAGCCGTTTTAAAGCTAGAACAAGCAAAGTACTTGGTAACCACTCTACCATCAAGCATAAACTCTTTGAATTGAGTGTGCATTTCAAACAACTCACAAAAAGCAGCAATATCAGCATTAGCCTCTTGAGACTTCACAGCCCAAACAAACTGAGCCAATCTAACCACCCCATTAGGCGTCAAATGATGCATTTGAATATTGAAGGCCCTCAGCACATCTTCAAGGAAATCTTGACAGGGGAAGCAAGGCCAGCAGTAAACAAATCCAGATACACGATACATTCATCAGGATGAGGCTTCGGATTGCTCTCCGCAGGATCAGGAACCCTCACTTGATCACGATCAACAATTTTTAATTGAACCATATCATCAAGGTGACTCTTTTCAAACAAAGTTTTATCAAAAGTCAAGGTAAAACCTTCATCATCTTTCACCAAGTCTTCAACAGATGCATCAACATCTGCAAGATTTTCTTCGTCAGAATCCATCTGAAATTTGTCCTCTTCGGCCCTGGAGCTCTCCTGAGACCGAATCTGATCTTGCAAGTCTAGCGAAGACATCTATAAAAACCAAAACTGTCAGAACCCTGACAAAGTTAAGATCAACAACATAAAGAATCGAAGAAATAAACCTGATCGAAGTTGATTAGCAAACTTTGCTCCTAAGATTAGCACGGGATGAACACAAATACCAGATGTCGCAAAAACTATCTCAAACTTTTCAGCTCAAGAAAAATTTCGGCAGAGTTTCTCTCTTCCATAAAACGAGGGCCTCAGGAGGGGGAGGGGCCTCGCTATTTATAGAAAAGTTCAGTCAACCGGTCAAATCTAGCCGTAGGATTCAAAATCTAAACAGGCCAACTCCAAAGTTTGGAGCAAAGTTTCATATAAACTTCGCGGGATTCAGACCTTTGGAGTAGGCCTTCGCCCGCGAGGGGCTGCTGTTGGGGAACAACTTTGACATACAAACATCCTTTCCAAACTTTGAAGACTAATATTTTATTACAAATATTTGAGATACTAACATGTCCAGCGAAGACAACAAAGATGACTTCGCCCTAACTGTCTACATCTTTGCTTGTACGTTTTTGTATGCTCCAAATTTATTGGCGAAGATGACTTCGCCACATTTCAAGCGCTCAGCGAAGATGACATGACAACTTCGCTGAGATTATTTTGAACTTCGCATATAAATTTTCTACACGATTCAAGTTCTCCGGCGAAGATGACTTCGCTAAGCTTTCGACGACTAATGAAGTTGACACAACGGCTTCGCGTGAAGATTTTATAAAGTCGCCAGCTAAGTTAAGTAATCATGATCAAGACCAAAGTTGCCAAAGAAGACAACATGGAAAGAGCGAAGTGTGCTTCACTACTTCGACGATGTGCCTTGTAGTCAAATGTATAGGAAGTTCGTGACTGATTATGTAAGATGTCTCGAATAGCGAAGCCAGGGGGTCTATAAATACCCCCTGGGATGTAAGTTTTGAAAAGGACGAAATACGATTATGTCCCATACATTATACTCATCTTTCTTCTACACGTAATTTCATTACCCAACAAACGGGTTTCAAGTGATTCTCACTTTTCTTCGGTAGAATAGCCAAATTCGTCCTTCAACTATGGTTGAAAGCTCAATTTGGTCCCTAAACTACGAAAACGGTATTCCCCTAACTTTCGCAGTTGACTCAATTTTGTCCCTAGTCCGACGTGGAGCGCCATGCTGGCTCGCCTCGTCATCGCACACCTCTCTATGCGGGTGGGGCCCAGCTATCATCTGCTTCTTCAAGCCTCTACCCTGTGTACTGTTCATCTTCTTTGTTGAGACATATCATGGCCATGGCCGCTGCAAAAGGAGCTACAATGGCCATGGCTCCGCGCGGAGGAGAAGCTCCAATCGGGGAGGATTATGGCCACGCTCCGATTGAACTCCAGGCCCTGCGAAGAGGAAACCAGGACCCCCTGACCGCGAACACATACAGCCACGAGGAGCAGAAGCTGCGCCACATAAAGCTTCATGGTTCGTTGTGGGGGCAATGGCAATGCAAAGCAACTCCCACGCACGAGTTGATTAGTTTGTGAACAGGGCAAACAAATTTAGCTAGCCAACGACCGATCTCCACAAATCACAGTAACTAATTTCAAACTCTCTCTTCGTTCATCTCTTATTCACTCCGGGCTCTCGCGTGCAAGCATGCGTACGTGCGTGGCAGCGGGTGTCAATGCGTGCCTACATGCGCGCGCGGCCGACGGAGCTAGTACGGCTAGCAGCTGGGGACGGGGACCTTGCATGCGGTGAACACCCTGTGCCTGTGCCTTGTGTCGACGAGGCGCTTCAGGTTGGCGTCGTCCTTGTACTGCACAGGAAGTTGGACCCGTGGGACTTGAGCTTGACGCAGTATGCCGCCGTCGGCGACGCCTCCCCAGGAACGTGCTCGCGCATTGGCTCAGCTGCATCACGTCGCACGGCGTCTGAGGCTTGAAGAAGCTGCTGACAGCTCGGGGTCCACATGTATTGAGAGATGGTGATGACAAGGCGAGCCAGCATGGCACTCCACGTCGGAGCAGGGACGAAATTGAGCCAACTGCGATGAAAGTTTAGGGACGAGAACGACCGTTTTTGTAGTTCAGGGATAAAACTGAGCTTTCAACGATAGTTCAAGGACGAACTTAGCTATTCCGCCCTTTTTCTTCCTATGAAAATGAATTGATGGTTTGTTAGTGATTCTAATTATGTAACAAAACGGTTAAGTGATATGATTCGCCATTCGAAACATTTCTCGAAAGAATCTGAATCTGAATGTTTCTCCAATAATCTAGATCCATACGAAACGTTCCCCAAATTTCACCGATTATGGTATAGCTCTAAAGTCTAAACCAATTGTACTTGTTGTTGTAGATAAGCTAAGTGGGTGAAGAAAAGAAAAACTCCTAACTGCTCCTAATTTACTTTGAAACGAGAGAGAAAAATGACTTCTCAACTGTGGTGAAGCCAGAGCCATCCAAAGCTTTACTAAACTTGTTTGTCAAAAAAAAAAAGCTTTACTAAACACATCCTAAACAGTAAGAGCTATCTTAGATTGACTGGTTTGCGAATTTCATCGCCTGTTTTGTTGCATTTGGCAATATAGTAGAAGACGTTGATGGCCTAAGTTACACACGAGGACGATATGCCAAATTGTAATGGATTTAGGAATATTTTACTTGTATGTGTCCGTTTAGGTAACGTTCCTTGTAAGCAATTAACTTGTGTTAATTTTTCTGTTTGGACAGTTATTATAAACATAATGTATGGTTTTCTAAGTTTTTTTTACCAAATGGTTTTATATTTTTAAAAATCAATATGCTTCTATATAATAAATTATTTCCTAGGCCTTGGGATCGTGATGAAATCCACATCAAGATTGATTGTTTCATCTTTTTCCGGTCTTGTGTGGCCAACTCCAATGAGAAGCATGGCCATTTTTTCATTTGCGACACTAATTTCTGTTCGCTTGAACTTGTCATATCAGTTTATCAGCCATGCTATTTTTCTCTTACAATAAAACAACATTAGCTGACTTATCAACCGCGAGCACCATTGCCGAACCCAAATTATCTACCATGTGAAATTTCAAACACAAGGGGCCGTGCTAATATGACCATGTTGTAATAATATGCTAAATCGCTAATGCTTATAACAATATCAAAATGACAATATAGTTTGTAAAATCCTTTTTGTATGACAACACGATGAACAGATCGAATGTTGCAGCTATCCTATATAAGTAGAGAAATAAAAGTTTACATTATTATTATTTTTCAACATCGGTACTCTCTCGATCCTAAAAACAATATTGCTATGGTATACATGTTTCATTTGTTATTTTGTTTGCTATATGAAAACCTGCCAGCCTTTTATATTTGGCTCGCCAAATTTTTAGTAACTTTTTGTCAACTTTGGCCTCGTTTAGATCGCGAAAAATTAGAATTTTTCTAACTATAGCACTTTAGTTTGTATTTGATAAATATTATTTAATTATAGACTAACTAAACTCAAAAGATTCGTCTTGTGATTTATAACTAAACTATGTAATTAATTATTATTTTAATCTATATTTAATGCTTCATATATGCGGTTAAAAATTAATGTGATGGAGAGAGAGTGAAAAAATTTCAACTTTGCTTGCATCTAAACAAGGCCTTTATTCGCCAAATCTTAATAAGCATGACCAAATTTGATACGACAAACTTTGATACTCTAAACAAGCAGTCACCTTCCGATGATTGATTATAACATCCTTGATTTGAGTCAGAATTTATGCGATCTAAGGCCTTGTTTAGGTCTTGTTTAGATACCGAAGTTGGTGCACTAGCTTTGTATAGTAAATTCTGTTAAACATTGTAGTAATTTTATTTTTATTTGGTAATAATTGTCCAAACATTGATTAATTAGACTTAAAATATTCGCCTCGTAAAGTACAACAAAACTGTGTAATTAGTTTTTTATTTCATCTATATTTAGTATTCCATACATATGCCGGTATTTTGATATGACGAAGAATCTTCTTTTTGCATAATGAAATTTGGAGGTGAAATCTGGAATCTAAACAAGGCCTTAGATTGCCTCCAAATTCCAAGTTTTATCACTCTCTCTCCATCACATCAATTTTTGGACTCATACATGAAGCATTAAATATAGGTAAAAAATAACTAATTATACAGCTCAGTTTGAAATCACGAGATGAATCTTTTAAATTTAGTTGGTCTATAATTAAATAATATTTATCAAATATGATAAAAAAAATTACTATTCATCAGTTTGAAATGTTTTACAATCTAAACGAGGCCTAAGTAGGATGTTTCGGACTCTTCGCTCTTGTTTTTCAGCACGAGAATTCTGGTAAATCTAGCCTCTCCTTACCTAACAAGGAAGATAAACACAGTGTATCGAAAATACAGAAGTGTGGTGGCCCACTTGCAGTTGCCCCCTGCAGACTCACAGCTAAGCATTAACCCAATCCAAAACACGCAGGCCCCGCATGTCAGCAGCACCATGCTCCTCGATCTGTTGCTCGAGTTCTACTGCTCTAGGCCAACCAGACAGAGAGAAAAGAACTGTAGATCGTTGATGTGACCTCTTAGTGTCCTTCTCCCAATCTCTCTCATCACAAGAAACCACTCTCTCCCTCAAAACTCCAAACTAGCCCGAAGCTACTCGCCTACTCCTCCATAGCCCCATAGCCCATAGCCCCTGCCCTGCCACTCTATCGCCCAGCCGGCCATACAGCTACTCGCTGTCACTGAACCAGCGGCGCAAGTGCGCAAAGCCGAGCGCGAGAACCCACGAAACCAACAAGAGCTCCGCCCCATTAAGGCAGGCAGGCAGAGGCGGCAGGCTCGCTGCAGCACGCTTCGCGCTCCGCTCCATCGTCGCTATCCTCTTCTCCCTGTAATGTCACTCCCCCGATGCGTGTCCGCAGCTCAGCAGTGGCCATGACGACGATGGCGGCCGCCCGTGCTCTCTTCGCCCTCCTCCTCGTCGCCGTCGCCGTCGCCGACGATGGTGGGTGATCTGTTTGTTTCCATCTCACCTTATTTCTTTCTTCTCTGGGAGCCAGCCCTCCTCTGGTTGCCTACTGGGGAGCAAAGATTCAGGGGGTTGGGTTTGTTAGGATTAGTATTTTATTAGCGCTGCAAGTACGCGCTTTTGGAGGCATGGTGATTCGCTAGTGTTCCATTCCCATTTTTTTTATTTGCCGTATGAGCCCGTTACCCGAGTCTTAACACTTAACTAATCCTTGTGAGCTGTGCCTCTTCTCATCTCATCTTCTATTCTTCTCTTCTTCTTCCATGCCTACGAGCTAGTCTGCCCATGTTTCAAAATGTACATTTTTCTCTCAATCATGTTCAGTGTTTTTTTTTTGTTTACATGTGCCCTTTTGTGCTTCTTGTGCTGCTTATTGGAGCACATGCTCAGAGCATTGTTATTAAATCGCTTGAGCATCGATTCTTGTTCCTTTTTGTGGCCCTTCAGTGCTGGAAGCTTGGTTTGTTTTGTTTAGTCTGTTCTATTTATGTGTGTATTAACTGTGTTTGGTTTGCTATTCTGGAGTATGATCCTGTTTCCTATCTGAATGAATCCAACTAGTAACTTTATACTTCGCCATCGTGTCATATTTGGGCTCTCCAAATCTGAAGTTCCTCAGTTCCTTTGTTTTCTTGCCTGAAAACACTAGTCAGAATCCAACAATCTTGTTATCCCACTCCCTTTCTGCGGATGTTCCGTTTGCCGAATCCTCTGTTCAGATTTCTACCAGTCTGTAATGTGTTCTGTGTCTCTGTTTTTTTTTCTTTTCTGCTAAAACGGCTAGTTCTGCATCTTCCAGGGGCGACGCTTGTGGAGATCAAAAAGTCCTTCCGCAACGTCGGCAACGTACTGTACGATTGGGCCGGCGACGACTACTGCTCCTGGCGCGGCGTCCTCTGCGACAACGTCACATTCGCCGTCGCTGCGCTGTAAGACGAGCATCCATTAAACTTTGCTCCTTTCCCAACGATTGCGATGTGTAGCCACTGATGCGGGTTGGCGCCAATGCAATGCAGCAACCTCTCTGGTCTCAACCTTGAAGGCGAGATCTCTCCAGCCGTCGGCAGCCTCAAGAGCCTCGTCTCCATGTACGGATGATTTCTTGTTTGCCCATTCGACTGCTGTTGATTGGCTTGGATTTTAGTTTCCTGACCTGCGTTAACTTTGTCTCCTCTGCATTCACATTCAGCGATCTGAAGTCAAATGGACTATCCGGGCAGATCCCTGATGAGATTGGCGATTGTTCATCTCTTAGGACACTGTAAGTTGAACTTCGAGTAACCCATGTTCAGTTGTGCTTGTGGTGGTAGTGCTTTTATTCAAACTTTTACCTTTTCGTGTAGGGACTTTTCTTTCAACAACTTGGATGGCGACATACCATTTTCTATATCAAAGCTGAAGCACCTTGAGAACTTGTGAGTCGTCTTCTCTCTGAAATCCATAGAAATACATGTCATTTGAGGCTTTGGAAGTTTTTACAGATTTTTTGGTGTTGTTCGTGATTTCTAGGATATTGAAGAACAACCAGCTGATTGGTGCGATCCCATCAACATTGTCACAGCTCCCAAATTTGAAGATTTTGTAAGATACTACTGCTGCATGATTCTTATAAGGTGGATCAACTAGTATAGTTCATAATTTCTAATGTGATGCGAACTCCAGGGATTTGGCACAAAACAAACTGACTGGGGAAATACCAAGGCTTATCTACTGGAATGAGGTTCTTCAATATCTGTAAGTCATCCTTGGGGTTCAAAAAGTTTGTACTAGTGCTGGACTGCTGGTACTGTACATACATTGCTGCTATATTTAAGGGCCTGGCTGCTCATTAAAAGCTGGGCAGCATTATGACTTGGATATATTCTTGTGAAATGGCACTCAAACGCATAAGTTGTTACTGAAATGTCAAGTAATTTCTTCTAAGTTTTGTGGCTAAATTAGTAACTATAATTACTAGGGGCTTGCGGGGCAATCATTTAGAAGGAAGCCTCTCTCCTGATATGTGCCAGCTGACTGGCCTTTGGTACTTGTAAGTACACAGCTTGCCTAGTTTGCTGCAAGTTTGTTGTTTTTCTCAATCTGGTTTTAAGCTTTCCACTAATCTGATCAGTGATGTGAAGAACAATAGCTTGACTGGGGTAATACCAGACACCATTGGGAACTGTACAAGTTTTCAGGTCTTGTACGTATATGCATTCTTGCCACTCCTGAAATAATTGATTTAACTTTTTATGCATATCATTTTTTTTCTAACATTTTATATTGGCAGGGATTTGTCTTACAACCGCTTTACTGGACCAATCCCATTCAACATCGGTTTCCTACAAGTGGCTACGCTGTATGTGCTGTTTCTTTTCACCGAAAATGATGTAATTACATGCCCAATATATATAATCTTACCTGCAATGATGCATGTTCTCTTTATTAGATCCTTGCAAGGGAACAAGTTCACCGGTCCAATTCCTTCAGTAATTGGTCTTATGCAGGCTCTTGCTGTTCTGTAAGTCCTATGTTAATTCTACAGTTTCTCAAAATTGACTAGTCTACAAATGAGATATTGTTTTCTCATTGTTGGTAGTGAAAGAAATATGATTGCTAATACATGGAACTTTTACTCTACCAGAGATCTGAGTTACAACCAATTATCTGGTCCTATACCATCGATACTAGGCAACTTGACATACACTGAGAAGCTGTAAGGGTTCTTACCCCACTAAGATTAATAGATTTTCAAGATCTTAATTAACTGATACAATTCATACCTAGAGAAAGTTGATGTGAACATATTTCTAAGTTTTATGTCTTGGTACATGTTAAAATTTAATAGGTACGTGCAAGGCAATAGATTAACTGGTCCCATACCACCAGAGCTAGGAAACATGTCAACACTTCATTACCTGTAAGTTTTAGTATTTCTTCTGTTATGGATATCAGGATTCAGGTTGACCATTGATCTATCTTTGACAAAATTATCTTAATTCAGAGAACTGAACGACAATCAACTTACTGGGTCAATTCCACCAGAGCTTGGAAGGCTAACAGGCTTGTTTGACCTGTAAGTACTTTTCAGGCACCCTCTTATTACTTATCATGTGAACCAGTGTTTTCTTATCCTCCAGAAAACTACATTGCATGAACCTAGTTGATTCTACTTTTTTCACAGGAACCTTGCGAATAACTACCTAGAAGGACCAATTCCTGACAACCTAAGTTCATGTGTGAATCTCAATAGCTTGTAAGCACAAATTATTTCTCAAGTTTTGCAGGTCATGTGCAATGTCGCAAGTATCTATATAACACTAATTTTTTTAAACAGCAATGCTTATGGCAACAAGTTAAATGGGACCATTCCTCGTTCGCTGCGGAAACTCGAAAGCATGACGTATTTGTAAGTTCAAATAGATTGAGCCTCATGCTGTGCTAAATTGAGTTGAATGCATTTCCAATTTTGTACTGATCTGCTGTTTTGCTCACACTGATTCGTAACTCACATTCAACCTTTTCCTTTGTTTCCCTAGAAATCTCTCATCAAATTTCATAAGTGGTTCTATTCCTATTGAGCTATCAAGGATCAACAATTTGGACACCTTGTAAGCCTTCGTCAGCTCACACAGCATTAAGAGTATCCATTTCATTCTAATGCTACATATAACATAGATATATGTACCAGGGACCTATCCTGTAACATGATGACTGGTCCAATTCCATCATCCATTGGCTACCTAGAGCATCTATTGAGGCTGTAAGTTTTTGGGCTACGGTTTCTTGGTATGTTTCCTGTTTCATGTCCTGACATTGAACATGTTTCTCTAGTAACTTGAGCAACAATGGTCTAGTTGGATTCATCCCTGCGGAGCTTGGTAATTTGAGGAGTGTCATGGAGATGTAAGTACTAGGCCTTATTTATGTGAATTCAACTGTTGAATATTCCTTGAATTATAATTGGAATGACTTGACTGTTGTTTCTAGTGATTTATCCTATAATCACCTTGGTGGCTTGATTCCTCAAGAACTTGGAATGCTGCAAAACCTTATGTTGCTGTAAGTTATATCCAAGTTTTTTAGTCTGTAAGTTTAGTTTCTGAACTGCAGCTTAGTTCTGAATCATCTTTTTATCATTTACTCTTGTAGAAAACTGGAAAATAACAATATAACTGGCGATGTCTCTTCTCTGATGAACTGCTTCAGCCTCAATATCTTGTAATTTCACAACCTGAATACTGGAAGGATGCACAAAAATTTGTATTTTTCTAACATTGACCTTTTGCATCTTTGGACAGAAATGTGTCATACAATAATTTGGCTGGTGTTGTCACTACTGACAACAACTTCACACGGTTTTCACCTGACAGGTATTGCTCCATCATTTACATCATGACTATCTTTTTGCTTATACTTGGAAATAGTAGTTTAGCAATCCTGTTGTCTCTTTAGCTTTTTGGGTAATCCTGGACTCTGTGGATATTGGGTTGGCTCTTCATGTCGTTCCACTGGCCACCGAGAGAAACGTAAGAAGAGTGTCACATTCATCAATTTATTTGATCTGAATTTTATAAATACATTATAAACCAAGATATTTTCTTTCCCTTGATTTTTTATTCAGCGCCAATCTCGAAGTCTGCCATAATTGGTGTTGCTGTGGGTGGACTCGTTATCCTCCTGATGATCTTAGTAGCTGTTTGCAGACCACACCGTCCACCTGCTTTTAAAGATGTCACTGTAAGCAAGCCAGGTAATGCATTTACTAATAACATGATTGTCCACCACCCTATTTAGTATCTTGTCAAACTCATAATGTTGATGTACTAATTATTTTTTGTCGGAATAATATTGTTTGGATTCAACTCAGTAGTTTATTTTGTAAGCTATAACCAATCACTAATAGTTGATGCTAGAATAACATTGATACCCAGTAATTGATATCCATTCTGTTTGCAGTGAGCAATGCTCCCCCCAAGCTGGTGATCCTTCATATGAACATGGCCCTACATGTATATGACGATATAATGAGGATGACTGAGAACTTGAGTGAGAAATACATCATTGGATATGGGGCGTCAAGTACAGTTTATAAATGTGTTCTAAAGAATTGCAAACCAGTGGCAATAAAAAAGCTGTATGCCCAGTACCCGCAGAGCCTCAAGGAATTTGAAACTGAACTTGAGACTGTTGGTAGCATCAAGCACCGGAATCTAGTCAGCCTTCAAGGATATTCATTGTCACCTGTTGGGAACCTCCTCTTTTATGATTATATGGAAGGTGGCAGCTTATGGGATGTTTTACATGGTAAGTCCAGGTGGCAAACTTGTTCAAACAATTTTTTTTGGTCAAGGAATTACGATAACAGTTTAGCAAAGCAGCCAGGAACTAGAACCACTATGCTGCTTTTCATTTCAATAGTATTTGTTTGTTTCATTTCAATAGTCTTAGTTTGTTTAGCTGTCACACAACATCAGTTAGGTTCTCAAGACAGTTCATGTTTCTACAAAGACTTGCTTATTTAATGGTTGTGGACATTTGAGTGTAATTACTATGAGCATTTCATAATGTTAACCTATTTTCTTCCAGAAAGTTCATCCAAGAAGAAAAAACTTGACTGGGAGACTCGTCTACGGATTGCTCTCGGTGCAGCTCAAGGCCTTGCTTACCTTCACCATGACTGCAGTCCAAGAATAATTCACCGGGATATAAAATCAAAGAATATACTCCTTGACAAAGATTATGAGGCACATCTTACAGACTTTGGCATTGCTAAGAGCTTATGTGTCTCAAAAACTCACACGTCAACCTATGTCATGGGCACTATTGGCTACATTGATCCTGAGTACGCCCGCACTTCCCGTCTCAACGAAAAGTCTGATGTCTACAGCTATGGCATTGTTCTGCTGGAGCTGCTGACTGGCAAGAAGCCTGTGGACAACGAGTGCAATCTCCATCACTTGGTAACTACTCTTCAGTCTCCCGCATTTGTTCAATTTGAAGTCGCTTTCCTTCATCTTATATCGCTTTGGATTCCAATAGTGCCCAATAATTGCTGAACAATGACCATTAGGCTTGTGTTCCTACAAGGGGACCAGCGACCCAAAACCTAGCATGTGAGTAGATCTATCTGCACTGTATACCAGCTGTGGACTGATGAGCTGATCCATTGGACTTGGTGACTGAAAGCTCCATTATAAGTAGCTGTGTGTCTGTCCCCTAAAGCCTACCGCTGGTGTCCCCCTTTCATAAATAATGTAAATGGAAAGCAAAACAATGAAACAGGATGTCAGTGGTTTATCATGTGCCCCAAGTCACCTCAGATTCAAACAGGTGGAACATGACTCGAAATTGACATTAGGTATGCCCAACAGTGATAAATTAGGAGTCATTTTGTAGTTCCAGAATCTATCCATTTATAAAATAATAACATGTGCTGCTGCTACTGCTTGTTTGGAACAAACTTTTTCTATGTCGTTATCAACGTATTCTCCAATTGCAGATCCTATCAAAGACAGCAAGCAACGAGGTCATGGATACCGTGGACCCTGACATCGGGGACACCTGCAAGGACCTCGGCGAGGTGAAGAAGCTGTTCCAGCTCGCACTCCTTTGCACCAAGCGGCAACCCTCGGACCGACCGACGATGCACGAGGTGGTGCGCGTCCTGGACTGCCTGGTGAACCCCGATCCGCCACAGAAGCCGTCCGCGCAGCAGCTAGGCCCGCAGCCGTCGCCAGCCGTGCCGAGCTACATCAACGAGTATGTCAGCCTGCGGGGCACCGCCGCTCTCTCCTGCGCCAACTCGTCCAGCACCTCGGACGCCGAGCTGTTCCTCAAGTTCGGCGAGGCCATCTCGCAGAACATGGAGTAGGGAAGATGAGAGGTCTGGGAGTTGAGTCGTGTGGAGAGGATGCAGGTAGTAGTGGGAGTAGTTGACTGACATTTTGTGGGATGCAGGAGGAGATTAACATGGGACTCAGTAGGGTGTTGGTAACTGTAAAAAGTCATGTGCCTCTAGAGCAGCAGAGCTTCTTCCTCTTCTTTTTCTTTGGTGGTCTAACTTATTAGGAGACTGTATTGATCATCTCTTGCGGCTCTCTGCTTGATGATCTTTTGTGTGACTTTTGCCGTGTTGGAATCATGGGAGGTGACTTTCTTGATCTGCATATAGCTAGCCACTAGCTCCTGTTTTTTTACTGATATCTGTAACCGGTGAACTTACTCTTTTTCCCTGGGATCAAAGATTGGCGAGCGAGCATCAGCAGAGGAGGCCACAGGATTTTATGGGATCTTTTCCTCCGACCCGTACGCCTGCCGGCTGCCGCTGCCATTCCGTGGCCCCCGGGCACCTGGAGAGCGGCATGTGCTCGTGCTGTGCGGATGTCGCCGAGCCCATGGACGGACGCGTCGGGGCCGTAGCGTGTCAGGGAGGCGTCGTAAATGATGCGAGGTGAGGGCCTTTTTTATTTCCATTAATTTGGCCACCAAATTTAGAATTTCTATTTCTCATCATATCAAAAAATACCAACACATGCATAAAGTACTAAATATAGATAAATTTAAAAACTAATTATACAGTTTTATTGTACTCTTTAAGATGAACATTTTAAGCCTAATTAGTTAAAGTTTAAATAATTTTTATTAAATACAAATAAAATATTATAGAAATTTCACTATAGGAATTTCGGCCCCAATTATGATCTAGACAAGGCCGAGGTTGCAGCGCATGATGCTTTGCTGGGGTCGGCCGGAGCGTGGTGGTGACTGATTGATGCGTCGTGGGCCATGGACGAGGAGGATGCGGATGGGCGGTGCAGCGCAACGCGATCCTCGTGAACCCCCAGGACTGGATGAGAGCTCGCATGGCTGTGGTAGGGCAGGGATGGAGTCATGGAGATGGTAGCGCACAGGAAACCGTCGGCAGTGCCAAGATCCGAACCGAAGAAGCAGTGTGTGACCACGGCCGACGAATGGGTCACTGGGCTAGGGGGCCCACCGTTATCGTCCTTGTTGTCCACTGTTGCCAATGGGCTGGCCTCCAGTCCACTGCTGCTTTTCCTTTTTCTTTTCTTTGTATACATGGGCTAAGTTCTGTCTGTCCTTCAATAATCCAGCCTGGGTGTTTTTCTAGCTCAAGTTCTCTTTCGTTTTTACTTGGGCCCTTGAACAATTCAGCATATCTAAAATTTGGCCCAAACTTTGCTCAAGGTTTTGTTTGTGCCGTGAGTCTCTGTGATTTGTCCCACGTGGTTTTTTCCATATGTATGCAGGTCTCCGCGTGGATTTTTTTTAATCGCTTCCCCGGTCTTTGTTATCAAGGCAGAAACATCATGGGTCTTGTTTTCTCCGGTACAGTCTACAACCACACCACAAACATGGTTAATATGATACCAGAAGATAGAAGGCCTCTCCGGATAGTGTGCCGTGTGCGCAAGCACTGATGTGAGCTAACCTACTGCGAATGGTCCATATCTTTACAAGAATGAATTTCTACAGGGTTGTCAGTTGACTTCTTACCGTATATATTTTTTCTTCAAAAATGTGCATTGGCACGTGCTTATGGAAATAAAAAGTTTTACAAACTCTAAGGATGGATAAGGACGGATACCAGGGATACCTTGGAGGGAACTAAACACAAATCGTCAATTGGCGGCAGAAAAAAGGTAGTACTACCAATGGCACGACAAACACAAGAGGACCCGACACATGGCGGCAGCCCAGGGTGTCACCTCGTTGGCCATTGCAAGCATATGCATGAGCTCGTGCATCGCTTCCCACTTCCAAGTGGATGCGGGCTCAACGAACGCCTCATGGAACTTGACAGCGATCGTATCATCCGGAGTGTCGGTGACGGTGTTGTCCGGCCTGCGCTCCCACGTGTTAGTGCTTGTTCACCAACACGCGTCTCGCTTGCTTCTCCGGTTGGGGTCGCGAAAACAACTTTCGCCGCGAGCATGTTACTGCGACAAGGGATCAGGCAACAGGGTCCCAGCGTGTGGTGCATGGGGCGCGGTGGCATGTACAGGAGGCTTTCCTGTAGCGACAGCCGAAGGAAGATGATGAAGAGTGCCCCGGCATTGATGTTGTCAGTGGCCTCTACCACGATGTCAATGGAGGGATCCACACCCTCCACCCCCCCTGCCTCAGCATCCGTGAAGCCAAGCACAACCATCCAAGGTGGCGAACGGGTGTCCGCCGCTACCGCGGCAACAGCAGAGGGATCTACATCATCCGCCCCCGACGCCTTAGCATCCGCGAAGTCAAGCTCAACCATTCGTCGCGACGAACGGGCCCAGTGCTTCCTGAGAGGCAGTTGTCCGAGTAGACGGACACAACACTGGAGCATTTGTTAACCGGCTCGTGACTAGGGAGACAGCGAGCTCATCGAGTATCGGATCGACCCATATGGGAGGTCCCACACCCTCACACAGATTAAGCGTGTGAGGGTCGGTAAAGGTGACAACGTTGACCTCCCTTGGCAACTTTAATTTCTTCGCGGCTGCCGCTGTCGATGACAAACTCCATTGGTCCCATGTGTGGCTTCGTCTGAGCCACCTGTGGTGCGTGTGAGGAGGGCTACGGGCTGCCGTCCGCTACCGTCGATGCCATCCGCTACCGTCGATGCCATCCGCTACCGTCCATGTCGAAGGGTAGTGACCGGTCGATTGGTCACCGATGGATAAGAAATCCTCTAGAGCATAGCGCATTTTGTCCAAGAAAATCATAACGGTAAAGATATTTCTCGATCATGAATAGAGGTTTATCAATATAAAAATGCTACGTGCTTTAGATCTACTTTATTAAGCATTTTGTTCCTTCTACTATGTGTGCTTTTTGTGCGAGTACACTTGTTGCTCCTGTTGTTGCCGTTTTTTCATCTCTTGGTACTTCTCTAAGAAGGATTATGAATGTTGCTTCTCTACTGCTTGCTGGAATTCAATCAACATCTCGTGAAACCTTAATCTTGATCCTCTAGACATGATCTGTGAAGCCAGAAATCTATTCAACAGCCACATCTTCACAGAACTAGTAATCATATCTTGCTGGGTTATTTGGACTACAAGAAATGGAGTAAATTTTTATGGAAAGAGCTTCCATCTTGACCAACGGAAGAGAAGACTCAAGGAAGAACTTAGTTTGTTTGTATCAAAGCTAAGAAGAAAACGGCAGAAGCTTTAGGTAGGTGGTGTGAGAATTTTCGATAATTTGCTCTCTCTCTCTCTCTTTTATTTTGGGCAATGCTTGCCTTGTAACACATTCATAGTTGTATCCTCTCTTCTTATATATAAAACACCAAAAATATAGGTAGGAGTTCCATGCCGACCCTTTTTTTTTAAACAAAAAAACGCTGCAGTCGATAGGGGACAAGGATAAACTTGCTGAAGTAGTACTTTGTTTTGCCAGTCAGATAAATCTAAGTTGCTACTTCTCTCCTGATTGTAGCTGCTCTGAGGCCTGAAGTACCTTCATTCAGCTAGGATACTACATAGAGACCTGAAGCCAGGGAGCCTCGTGGTTATCTCTTGTGTAAATATGCGCTCAATAAGATGTGTGGCAACCGGCAATCTGTTGTGTTTTGTAGTGCATGGACTACTTTGTTGTATGAGTATGTGAAGTATGTGAAGTGGAACTCGGTACTTAATAAAAGTACTTGTAATTTTAGACCCTAATTTGTTGTATGGAAATCTCAAGGCCTTGATTCCATCTATTGTTTTCTGGGATATACGTTAGTGCAATTTCCTGTTAAATTTGTTTTCACTTACATTTTTAGAGCTATGAATTGCATTATGGATTTGAATGAAATTTGGAATCAGGTACGTGCTGGTAGTGCTTTCAGTTGAAACATTGAAATAAAGCTCATAAACTAGTGGCGTCACCGATGTCAAGAACATAAAGCACATCCCATATTGTAAGCACCAAAGGAAATTGCTCCGGACCGTAACAGGCTGCTGGCGTCGCCGTTATGCACCTGGCCTGCGCACAAGCAGATGGATGCAATGACTTGACTATATCAGCACTGACGATAGCCTTCATCAGTTTGTCAGTGTTTGGAGTTTGGACAACAAGTTCAGCTAACGGGACCTTGGCGTTGTGACTACACGGCGCCGAGATCTATGGCGTGGAGGTGGCCATGTCATTGCCATGCTAACCTAAGCCTCTCACCTTGGCGCCAAAGGCCACAACACTGATACGTGTAACCTCGACGCCAATAGCTACGACTCTGAGCTCAGGGTCAAAAAGAAAGCTTTAGAAGTCAAAATGTGAATAGTCACTTCATCACATGTCGTTTTAAAAATTTTAGAGTCAAAGCATCTTAAATTTGACCAAATTCATAGAATAAGATAGTAACATTAGGTATCATTATATTTTCATAATATATCTATTCAATATCATAAATCTTTGTAGTTTTTTCTATAATTTTTATCAAACTTGAAATGATTTAACTCTCTAAGATACTTGGTAAGTTAGAATAAAGGGAGCACTCTTTTCTCCTCTACGTTCATTAGTAGGCACTCAGGTACTTCGTGGTGGCATGTTACATTGCTGATTATTGAGTCTAGCAACTGCATCTTTCTCACCGACAGTTGGAATGTTTCAGGCAGTGACATGCATTTGATTGGCGAAACCTATGGAACTTTGTCCACGTCCTTTCACGCCTTTAAACTCAGGTCATGTTTAGTTTTTCAAATTTGGGTCTAGATTCACTATACAAAAAAAAGATTCCCCGTCACATCAAAATACCGGCATATGTATAAAATACTAAATGTAGATAAAATCAAAAATTAATTATATAATTTGATTGTACTTTGCGAGACGAATATTTTAATCCTAATTAATCAATGTTTGGACAATTTTTATCAAATATAAACGAAATGCTATAATACACTACAGTGCGCTATAGTACCGTAACAGTGATTCGTCTATCCTCGATTCGGGCATCTAAACATGGCCTCGGTCTCTATATACTTCAACATTTGCATTTGACTGCGCACTTGGTATTGTCCTGTCTCTCAATTCTAGCCTACATGCTCTCAAAAAAGTTCAGATTTCTTTCCGAAGCCTAAACTGATTGAATTGTGTAGTCTGCATCATAAGATAAATACATTCTCTAAAACTTTGAACTAAACCACAACAAATCCATGCATACATTATCTGCTTTGTCTGCAAATTTCTTTAAGCATATACACAAGATACAATAAGTGGTCAAGATCTGACCCTCAGTTTTTTGGTATGGTAGGTGATCTACAAACACCGCATGATACAATATGATGTTGTCTATGCATTTAGCATTAGACCTATCAAAAAAATTCAGTACTGGAGCTGCTACAAATTTCACTGCTCTCTAGCTTACTTAACCATTTTTTAGTTTGGACATAGAAAATTCCACTGCGCTCTAGCTCACTGAATCAATTTTAGTACCGCAGTTTGTACCTTGATGATGTACCATGTTTCCTTTTTAATAAAAATTTCATCACTACATTATCTGGTCTCTTTTGGAAATGTAAAACGTTGTCTACCGTCTAGTAACCACATAGGATATGGCTTAATGAAGTTTGTACCTCGCTTGGCTACCACTTTTATCTTATTTTTAGATCATGAACCAAACATCAATATGAACCATCTCTCCAACTGTTTCGGCTCGACAAGCACGCCACATTGACGAACCACCATATGCCTCCTACCTGAGTGGGCGCGCAATCTACTAGTTTTGATATAAGCTAAACTTGATTGTGAGTCATTTATATTTTTTCCTAAAGAAACAAGAAAACCGGGAATTCATCTCATTACAGAAGTAAGTAGTACAGTAGAAGTGATTGACCAGTGGGCCATGGAGCAACCCTACGACACAATCTTCCGCCACTACAAAACAAAATAGAAGCACTGGCTGTCTCGCACTCGCCCCCCATCCTCCTCCAACTCCAAACCCCAAACCCTCGTCGCTTTCCCCACCTGTGCTACTGCGGCGGTGCCGTGGCGGCGCGGCCATGGCCTTCCGGCACCGGCTCCAGGCACGTCCCGACATCACGGACCGCGACCTCCAGAGCATAGCTCGCCGCGATGGCAGGGACCCGCAGGAGGTGGAGGCGCTCTTCGGCCGCGTGCTCTCGTACATCTACCGCGCGCTCCCTGCGCCGCCCGTCTCCGCCGACGGCGACCTCTGCATCCTCTTCGACGACGACGGAGGGGGTGTCTACCGCCTCAGCCGCCTCCCCGACACGCTCCTCTGCGACATCGTCTCTCGCCTCCCCATCAAGGACGCCGCGCGCACGGCGGTGCTGTCCCGCCGCTGGAGCCCCATCTGGCGCGCTGCCCCGCTCGTCCTCGTCGACACCCACCTCCTCCCAGCCTGCGACGACGAGATCCCCATCAACCTCGACCACGCCCACTCCGACGCCGTGGCTGCCGCGGTCTCCCGCATTCTGGTCGCGCACCCGGGCCCGTTCCGCTACGTCCGCATCGCCTGCTGCTACATGGAGGAGGACCGCGCCCGGGTCGAGCGCTGGCTCAAGCTCCTCGTTTCCAAGGGCGTGCAGGAGCTCTTCCTCATCAACCGCCCGTGGCCGCCCACCATCGACAAGCATCTCCCCGCCACCTTCTTCAGCATGACCGCGCTCACCCGCCTGTACCTCAGCTTCTGGAGGTTCCCGGACACGTCCGCCCTGCCATGTCGCGCCGCCTTCCCCTGCCTCCGCGAGCTCGGCCTCTCCAGCGCCGTCATCGACAGCGGCGACATGGATTTCATCCTCGCCAGGAGCCCCGTGCTGGAGATCCTCAACTTCGACGGCCAGCAGGTACCCCCGCTGCGTCTCCGCATCATCAGCCACAGTCTCCGGTGCGTGCAGATTCGCTCATCCGCTGTGGACAGCGTCACAGTAGTAGACGCCCGGCGCCTCGAGCGGCTCCTTCTGGGATCGCGGACAAATAAGGATTCCTGCTGCAAGATCAAGATTACACATGCCCCAGCACTGCGCTTGTTTGGAAAGATTGAGTTTGGAAAGATCAAGATTACACATGCCCTGGCTTTGATTTGTATCAGCATCTACTAGCACAAGTCATTTAGGAATTTTCCCTGCCATTTTCTGGTTTAACTGATGTGCAGTCCAAGAAAACTACTGAATCCACTGGTAGGCTCAGCACCAAGTTTTGGAAGGAGTCTGGTGCCATCAAATGTGTTATGTCGAGCATTAACATGCTGCAAGTCCATGATTTCCAAGGGGAGCGGAGTGAGCTTGCCTTCCTCAAGTTCTTTATTGAGAGTGCGCAGATGCTGAAGGTGCTTGTGATTGTGTATGCCAATGGGTGTTTCAGTTCAAGGGATAAGGCCAATTCCAAAGTGAAGGCTCTGTTTTCTGGGAGAAGGGCCACACAATGCTGCAAAGTGGTGGTCTGTGAGAGTAGGATTCTGAAGGTGGTAGCCGTTGGAACTTTGAACAAGGTTCTGATTTCTCTTTTGAAGACCCTTTTGGGCTCATTGGGTGTAGTTCCTTTGGTGTTAGTCAGTGGTCTGTTTAAGTTTCAGATGCAGGTATTGTTCTGGGTTCTTTGAGTTTCTTTGTTCTTTCCTTTAGAAGATTAAGCAAGTCTCTTACTAGCAATTCAAGATCATGAGCCTTAGTGCTGAGGTTACTAGTAATATCATCCACGCAAATGACTAATGCTACATGAATAAATGCTGTTTTTTGGATGTCATTCATATCTTCTATTTCTGTCAAGTGATTTGATGATGCTGGTGAGATGCATTGACATCTCGTGTTTTTCATATTTTGTTCCATGAAATGTTTTGAAAAGACAATTATTGTCTTATATGTGGTTCTGGGTTTCGCCTACTGTCAAACAAAATCCCTGATGTGATGAAACCCCTTTTGGAACTTCAGAAGTTCGACATGCCTATATATTTCGAAGTTGTTACAGTCCTATTGCAGTATCTACCTACAAAGAAACATGCTATATTCTTGACATGTGTTCTATGAAATTAGTAGTGGTAGCTTTTCAGTTGTATGAATTTTGTTGCTAATCTTCTATGGCAACACTATGTATGGACTATATTATAAGCATCTTATGTCACTACTTTGCCTACCCGTAGCCTGAGATTGGATAGTGTTAATTAAGTATCTATATTTATGTCTGGTTGATACTGGATCTTCTTTCCATATGGGGATTTGGTCACTTACAGGTTCTGCATCCTGAATGATGAAACATTGATCTATCACATCAATAATTAATTAATTATCAAAGCTTAAGACCTGCTCTTGCTCCATTTGCTTTTGCAAGGACTAAGGAGTATTAGGGTTTACAAGAATTTTAAGAAGTGTGCTTTGACCATTGACTTCTCTTGTATTGATATGACTTTTGTACATGTAATCCACCTTGTTTAGTCCTTTTCAAGTCCCCATACATGCAAGTAGGAGTCTTATACACTCAAGTTCTCAAGTGCTAATAGAATTAGAATTCCTCATAGCACAACTCTTTTGAGTGTCCTAGTCCAAGTAGGATTTGAGTCAGCACACAACATGGATTACAAACAACCCCAGATCCGTGTTGACTTACTGCTCGTTCATGTAAGCATGCAGATTTTGTTGTTTACAGATTCTTCGTATTGAATGGGTTCCATGGATCTAGCTAGTTAATCAGAATTACTTATCAAAAATGCATGAATGATTAATGTAGATGTAGATATGCATTTCCCGTGAACCATTTCAACTGTATAGCTTAGTAACCTACTGTGACTTGTCTTGTTATTTCTTCTTGGGTCTGTCTGTGTATTTGAGTTTCTTGGGTCTGTCTGTGTATTTGAGTTTTGCACTTAACTTCGCAACATAAACTGGTGCTATGCTTTGCTTTACTTTCTTGTCCTACGAGCATGGCGAGATCGAAGCGCTGAAGCTAGTGGCACTACACGTTTATGTCAGTTACAGTAAGCCCTACATGTTATGCTCAAGCTGTTAGGGTGCAATTTTTATTTCAATGACATTAATATGGATTAAGCATCTTATTATATCACTTATTTGGCAAGCTGTGTCCTGACATTTGTGATACTCACTACAGAATTCTTTATGTTTGGTTATCCTGACTAATTACCCTTTTCAAAAAAAGAATTTACTAATTATCTGTCTTTATGTTTGGTTATCATAATTGGAGGTAGATTCTTACTACTGCTGTTCATGCTGCTTTGCCAGTTGCTTTTCAGCATGCTTTGGTTCCATCTCGCAACACATTTTGTTGCTTGTGTGGACTTCCTGATTTCTTATGCTAAGAAATGAGTGTGCAGTTGTGCAGCTTTGTTTGATTAATCATGCACAGGTAGAGCAACTCAACAATTATCAGAAATCCTTTGATAGCCTTTCCAGTTCTTTTAAAGTGAATTTTGCATCAACTTGTGCAATTTTGGTTGGTTAATCAGCTGAGAGGCATCCCACACAATTTCCTCTGCATGTTGTTCCATCTGGCAGTAGATTTCCTTGACCTGTGATTTTGTGCCTCCTGTTTGAGTTTTTTTTTGATGAAACCTGTTTGATTATGCACATATCTTTGTTGGCTGTAGCCAGTCGTATGGTCTTTGTGGTTTGCTTTGCTGGGAAATCTATACTATTGCAATACGCATGGCGCTTTGATTTTACTTGCACCCAAGTATATTTGAATTGTGACATCTTTGGCCAACTGTATGTCAAAATCCAAGCAATTACTTGCACAATGTTTCTTTGATTCTTGCATGCTCATCTGCTCATGCTGTTCATCTGAGGCAGCAGTCATTGTGTGCACAGTGCATTCTGGTCTCATCTGCTCATGCGTCAGTATATTTGCATTTTTGCATACAGTGCGTGTTTCAGTTCAGCCCCCTGGACTGTATTGGACTGACGTAATATCACTACTATCCAAGATTTCAGGGTACTTCAGTCTGAAACAAATCTCTAACCCTAAACCCTAAAAAGCCAATACAGGAGACGTCAACAAGGCTTCGACGTGCCTCTCCCATCAGCGCCCCCTCCGACTCCCGGTATTCTCCCCGCGCCGACAGGTGGGACCAGACTCCTCGTCTCTCAGAAAGCCGAGCATCTCCGCCCGCCGTCCTGCCTCATCAGACATCGGGCTCCAATCCGCGTCGCCATCGCCGCCTCCATGATGGCCGTGGTGGCCTTGGCAGCGGCGCCACCGGCCATGGCAGCTCCTGGCGGCAACAATGTCGAACCATGGGCATGGCGGCCCCTGGGCAACGACGCGCTTGATCCATGGGCACCGTGACCCTGGCGGCGCATGGCTTCCCCTCCCACAACGGCGGCTGAACGGCGCCCCGGACATGCCCATCCCTGGACTCCCCACATTATCAGTCCCAGATCCAGATTACCTCCAGGTTGGTGGCACTGGCTTCTCCCCGACGACTCGCGTGGCTGGACCGCACTGGGCTCGAGCAGCGGCGGAGCTGGATTCTCCCCGACGACTCCCGTGGCTGGGCCGCGATGGGCTCCGGCGGTGGCGGCGGTGCTGGCAGGCTTCTCCTCGACGATCCCGTCGCTGGGCCGCGATGGCTTCGTGTAGTGCGGCAGCGCTGCCTTCTCTCCAACGATGTGAGGAACTCGCACCGTCGTGTGATCCACATTGGTATGGTTTATTATTATTATTGCAATTCTGTTCATCGAGTTGTTGTTCTCCAGTTGTGTTGTTTTTTTTTTCTGTCAACTGGTCAAATGGGCATTCCAAATTACTTTGTTACCATTGCATTGAAAGTTACCTGTCTCTTGTGTAAGTTGTGGAACCTAGCTTTCTAATTTGATACTACTAAATTCAGTACGCCATTTCAGTTCTTTGATCAGATTTGTGTTTAATATAAAGGGCCTGTGATCTGAAGTTTAACATTTAGGCTTTTTCCTTATTGAGCAACTGAAAGATTTGATATTTTCTTTGGTTTAAGTGCTCTTTAGTGGAGTACTGAATTAGTTGTTAGAGCCGTCCTTTGTGGAATAACATTTGTTCTTCCAAATAGCGAGGTCTGTCTTGCCGGCAACACTGACAAACACCATGAATTACTGCTTGCATGAGTAATTTTTACATAGGTGGATTAGCACTTTGGTAACTTTAAAACATCAATTACACCTGGTATTTGGCCGACAGTGTTCAGTAATTCAGTACTCTATGTAATAGTTTGGGCAACATTTCTCATGTACTGAGATGTCACCCTTCAACTTATTCCATCTAAGATCCTTGAAAAAAAAAAATTCAAGGATCTTAGATGGAATAAGTTGAAGGGTGACATCTTAGTCTCACTGCTTTGTCCTGCTTGCTTGCCCCCTCCTGCTTTCTTCGGTGCATTGGCTTGAATTGGTAACTATGGTTACTCTTTCAGTCGCTTTCACTCTTTCAGTATCCGAGTACCACTAGCAGTTGCTTTAAGCAATACAATTTTAATTTCAAATTGACTTTGATGTAGTAGAATATTCTTAGACTCAAGCTATCAACTAATCATGTCCTGAAAGGTTAAGCTCTGAAGTTTCTTAGAATGAATGGGAGCATAAAACCTGAGACTATTTAGTGTTCGTTGATCATCACAGACTCACTGTGCCATGCATCTTCGCACTGTCAGATTAAGCTGGTTCCTCTACACCAAGGTGCTGGAAGCACTCTGCAGCTACAATGCACAGGTCACCAACCTGAACACAACAACATTCTATGGCCATCAAGAGAGCGTCTTCACCATTTTTTGTCGTCACTGGAGCTAGGGCTAGAACAAAGATTAAAATTGTAATATTGACTTTTTAAAAGAATGTGTTCTTACAAGAGCTTGCTGAATCATATGTACTTTTTCCTGCTTATTTAGTAAGCTATGTTTTTTACAAAAATGTATATTAATGCACACACATCCAAACTCCAAAGTGCAAAGCACACTGGCCTTACAAAGAAGGTGAATAAGTCCCTACAAACGTATTGTTCACCATTTTCCCTTTGATTTTACAGTCAAACAGATCGAATTGGTTCTCATGTCTCTTTGTGGCTCAAAACATGTTAGGATTAGATAGATTGCAGTATCGAATGATCAAAAAAAAAAAAAACCTCTAATTGGTTTGGAAATTTTGTAAAAAGAGATAGTTGTGCAAAACTTGTCGGCCATACACTCTTTGGCGCTGTTATCAATGTGACAGAGAATGTGGCAATGTCATTTACACTTTTGTTTGCTTTGAAATTTGAGGTTCCTAATCCATTATTTTTTCTCTCTTGTTGTATTGAATTGTGTTCAAAATTTTGATTTTCCTGTAGCAACGCACGGCATATGCTAGTATATCCATAGTTAGCATCCATGCCTTGTGGCTCTATAATTATGCCCTGATAACAAAGCATTGGATTTGAATGATGCAATGTCCCATGAGAAATCTTCATCGAAACAGTGTGGTCGGTGAATGCATTTGTGTGAATGAAAGGGAGTTGCTAGTGTCTTTATGCTGTAGTTTTTCGTAAGTGATTGTAACCTGGGTAAATGATGAGAGGTGAGAGGAGGGTGCAGCGCAGGATGCTTTGCTGGGGTCGAGCGTGGTGGTGAGTGACTGATTGATGCGTGGGCCAAGGACGAGGGGCGGTGCAGCGCAACGCCATCCTCGTGAACCCGAGGACAGGATCGCCCGGCCGTGGCTGTGGGTCTGGGGATTCTCAGCCAAGCCATGGTAGGGCAGGGTCGGAGATGGTGGCGTGTGGAAACTGTCGGCAGTGCCAAGATGGGAAGATAATGGGCGTGTTTGTTTTCGTGGCCGTGGGCGACCTGGCCGGCGAGCCAGGCCCTGGCCAGCCACGGCCCTTGTCGTTGTTTGTTTGCATTGCAGCTGTAGAGCTTGGCCCATGCTTTTTTGTGTTTGATTTGCACCTGAGAGCCAGGCCCAACATCAACTACCATCAATTACCCTTTTCAGATCGTGTTTGATTTCGGCCAAGCCCAATCTGGCCATAAAACTTCACATGCAACAGATTTACAAATATTTATGAATGAAACTAGTTCCAGCACATAGTTTTGCAAGTTCTGGATACACAAAAGCAGTTATAAGTTCAGTAATAAGGCCTCAGACAAATTGGATGTCCATATTTTTATATATGAAAGTAACAGATAGATCAAATGATGGTTCATTGTTATCATCGGCCATAAAATAACCTCAATTATAGTAGCAACACCTCGACAGCTTGTTCGAAAGAACAAACACCAGCACCAAAAGAATGATAATGATGACATTCTTACCACAGCCTTCATTCACAGGAGAAACTGGCAGAGGCACTTGATCAGGAATGGCTCTAGCTTGGTATGTAAGAATGAAAATTGACATCATTAGACAGGAAAACAACATAGGCCTCAGTTCTTTGCATAAGACATGCATCATTGGTAGCTGCAATTGCTAGAACAAAACAAGATCAGAAAACTCAGAGACATGACTATCAACCAGCCGTGCCCAGGATCAGTGACTGCCATCACATAGCATTGAGCTAGTGTTGCATGGGACTGATCCTGTCCCACTAGCTGATGACAGACATGAAAAAAAATTAAACAGGTTCAGAAACAAGTTGTAGCTACCAGATAGCTCAGTAAAGGGTGCACATCATTGGCCATAAACCATCCAACCAAAGTATTAATCCCAAGAACCCATCAAATGGATTCAAAACCGTGCCCAACAACATTGGTACCATCTTACACAGCCATCAACCCATAGCATCACCTGGCCACAAAGCAATGACAATAGGTAACCATCTTACCAAACAGATATGATAACTGAGCTGCATCACAACATTTGCAAGTTACTAGACTAGCAAAGTAAAAGGTCCAAGAAACCAACAGAGGCTGCAATAAAATGTTCTCAAATGTGTTCACCACTACTACAATGACCATTAGTTCATCACTTACCAGGTCACAGAAGATCATCTATGGTTAGCCACCCTCCTGCTATGCAAACCCAAAAGGACAGGTGCTGGTCATCCATCTACCATGCACAGGTCTAGCAAAAGGAAAACCAAAAGAGAAGAGAGTGGGGGAGAGGGGTGGAGGAACTTTACTTCTCAACAGTCAAACCCCTCTTTGTCCTTGTCCAACCCAAAGGCAGAACTAAATGCAGTAGTTCTTTGCCAAGTAGGTTTGCAGCCAAACAGCCCTGTGGGGGGTTGACATGCTGAGGAACCCAGTGGCAACAACCTTGTTCTCAAGCAGATGAGTGTAGGCTACAATCAAGGCCTAAATGGAGAAATCAGGCATCTCCATGACAGCTAGGTAGAGGTCAGGATCCACATGGGCAGCACCAGTCATGAGCATAGCATTTGCCATATTGTTAACAACATCAGTCATGTTGGTCATCATCATGATCTCCTCCTCACTAAAGTTCCCTCTCTTCCTCTTCATACCAGCAGTGGCACTGGCAGGAGCAGAGGCCTTGCTTCCCTCACCCACCTCAAAGGTAGGTTTGGCCTCAAAAGCAGGACAAGAGAAGTCCTCACACTCAAGCTCAGCTGCCACACTATCAGCATTATTGACCCCCAAAGGATCACTGGACCCCAAGGCAAACCTACCAGTTGCCAAGGTGCTACCAAAGATGGATTCCATCTCAGAGTAGAACCTGATGGGGGTGTTAAGGAATTCAGCATCCTTAGGATGGTCCTGCAGTCATTGTAGAAAGGTTTAGGAGATGAGCAGTTAACACACAAGTAGATAGTAGAGTTTAGCAAAAGTGGGCTTAGATCCTTTATACCTTACAGTGACCAAGATAGTGGTCCTGATCAAGCATTATGGCATTCACATCATCATCAAATAAGGCACCACTAAGGTCCTTAAGCTTAGCAATCTTAGCCCACTTTTGCTTCCACTTCTTCAAATGGTTGTAAACCTGGGTCTGGCTAACAACCAAGCCACTGTAATCTCTAAGGGCCTTAGCAACAGCATTGACATCCTTGTCCTTGTAGGTCTTGTCAGTCCTAGAACCATCAGTCACAATCTGGGCCATCCTTCTAAGGATGAAGCCGATGTGTTGTTGTTTCATCTCATAGGGGGTTGCTGCCCACCAGCAGCAGCAACAGCAACTGCAGGAGCATCAGCTACTTGCCCAGCAAGCTGAAACACATCAATATCATCAAGGGCAGCTCCTACAGCTGCCTGTGCAACTGCACCAGTAGCTTGCACCACATTGGCAGCAGGATTGATAGCAGCCATCCTATTAATATGAGCACACAGAAGATAAAGTTTGGCAGAAGCAAATAATTAAGCATGGTGATTACTCATACAACAGTAATGAAGAGTAAACAGAATCAAGTCATTGGTCTCAGACATACCGTACAAATAGTTCATAAGCTATACACAGCATGAGTTCCATATCCAGGGTCTAACAAATTATTTTACTCATGAATGAAATGCAACAGAATCAAGTCCTAGTAGTGCCCCTAGCAGCCCACATAGCATTGCAGATCTCATCTCTCACATTGACCATTGCAGGTTCCTCTAGGGGAACCTCTTCCTCTTCTTCTTCAGGCAGGCCACCCTCAAAACCCTCCTCAACTGGGACATATTCATCAGTGCCAAACCCTATGATCCAATTGTGAAGAATGCAACAAGCAATGACAAGCTTCACTTGGGTCTTGTATTTGTGAAAAGATTTTTTGTCTATAATCCTGAATCTTCACTTTAATGCACCAAAAGCCCTCTCCACAGTCACCCTAAGTGAAGAATGCCTCAGGTTGAACAACTCCTTAGCATTTGTGGGATGGTTTCTGTTTCCAAACTCACTCAAGTGGTATCTAACACCTCTATAAGGAGGTAAAAAACCAGTCCTGCAAGCATATCCAGCATCTACCAGGTATATTTTACCTACAAGTGATGGACAAGTAGTGTGAAAGTGTGAACTGGGTGCACAAGTAGTGCCAAAGTGCATGTGCTAACTAATTTAGTTACCTTGTGGGACAGTGAAACCATCATTTCTCTGGATGGCATCAGCCAGTATTAGTGCATCATGGGCTGAGCCCTCCCAGCCAGCTAAAACATATGTGAACTTGAGGTCAAAGCTCACTGCAGCCATCACATTTTGTGTGGGGCTTTGTTTTCTACCCCTGAAGGCTTGTTGTATGTTTCTAGGCACCCTTGCCAACACATGTGTGCCATCAATGGCAGCAACAACATTCTATACAAAGCACCCAACTTGCATAAGGACAAGTGAATCAATTTATGCTACCTAGGACATATGTGAATTGATAAGCAATTACCTTAAAAAAGGGAACCACCTGTGGCTACCCAGAATCTTTGGATGTGTGGCAGTGGAAGGAGGCTTGATCAAATCATCCCTTAGCTCACCAATGGCATACAAGACTTGGTGAAAGATTCTATTGACATGCTCAATGGACCTTCTAAAGTTTTGATGAACAACCCTAAAGCCCTGGTTGTGACCAACAGCATGCAAGAACATTGCCACCTGTTCCTCAACAGGACAGCCTTCTGTCTCAGGGACAAGGCCTCTAGTTCTAAGAAGGTTGCATAAAGAAAAAAATGGAACCCTTCTCATGCGTAGCATAGCTATGCATTCAGTGTCATTGTAATTGTACATCATCATCAATGTGCTCTGCCTATGCCTTGCAGCATGAGTCCTAGGGCCATAAGGAACTGACTCATGACCACTGATCCTTCTAAGCCTAATGACCACAAAGCAAACCATAACAGCAACCATTCCAGCGGCTTGCCTAGCCATCATCAAGTTCTGAGCATTTGCATCCATCTACATGAATTAAAAATGTGTAAATAATTTTAATAGACCCTGGCTGGCCTCTACATGGTAGTGTGTGATTTCATTATGATTAAGCATGGCTGCAATCAAAATTTTTCCTCCCTATGCTTATAGGATTGTCATCATCGACCATGGCAAGCAACAGAACAATTGCAGAGACAACAACAGAATAGACTGTGAACAAGAAGTGCATGTAAACCTAGCCGGCAAACATGATGAGCCATGACAGTGACACAACAAGAGCCGAAGGCAAGAACAGTTTAAAAAATGAGCATTTGTAACTGCGCATCATTAATAACGACAAGATGAACATGAATAACAACAAGAACAAGTGTACAAGGATTAAATCAGACAGTGTATAGCATCATTAACTCAACAGGATGAAGCAAACCACATATCTGAGCAAAATGTGTAACCCTAGAGACAAAGCAATGGGGAAAATTATGGATTTCACCTCGGGTGGACCGGAGAGAGTCGCTGTAGCTCAAATCGGAGAGAGGGGGGTGAAGAAGTTGCAGATCTGGACAGTCAGGCAGCACCACAGCAGCTCGGAGACGGAGAAGTAGAAGGAAGAAGACCGCCTCACCGGAGCCCGGCAGCAGAGGGAGCCGCGCCGCCTGGACGCAGATCCGCAACAGGTCAACGGAGAAGAAGCCTAGGGAAGGCAACCCTAGCGCCGGCAACCGCGACCTCAACACCTCCGCCGGTACCTCAACGGGAGTGGAATCGGGATAGGAGAAGAAGTGAGGGAGGGAGAAGGGGGTAGTTATAGGCAGCGGATTTCGGCGGGCAAGGAGCGCGCGGAAACTTCCCACGTAGCGCGCGAGCCCGCCAGAGCTTCCCGACGACGCCGAGATTCCCCCGCGCGCGCCGCCAGAGCCAGGCCGAGAGAGAACGAAAGTGAGGAGTGTTTGGCCAGAGCCAAGAGAGAGAGTGGAAAATGCACGCCACGGGCCTGGCTGAGGGAGGAGCAAACAATATCAAACACGAGCGCTTGCAGCTGGTGGGCTCGGCCACCCCCTTTTGGCCCGAAACAAACACGCCCAATGTCACTCTGGTTGCTGCTGGGGAGCCTGGGACCAGAGCAAGGGGTTCTTCTTCCTATCCTTCGGCTGGCCGAGCCGAAGCAGTGTCTCGCCACGCCCAAGTGGCCAACGAATGAGTCACCCGGGCTACGGGACCCACCGTTGTCGTCTACTGTTGCCAATGGGCTTGGCCTCCAGTTTCTCCACCCTCTTCCTCTTTTCTCAATAAAAAAAGGAACATTAAGGAATAAATAACTGAATTCTATTGCAAGTTTCTCCAAACTTTCGTGAAACTGAAACTGGACCTTTTCCTTTCTTTCTCCTTTCAAACTCAATTGTTTTCCTTTTCTCGGAGTTTTGAAGCTACTTATCCAACCTAATAAGATTTATGGAACACACACAAAAAATCATGAAGCCGATGAAGTTTTTGCCATGTAGACTGTAGTCTAGAACCAAAGAGGCAAAGAATATCTTAGCATTGGAATTAATTCCATATAACAATAGAAATAATTATAGATTGGTCTTTGTTTTCGTGGAAAACGAAAGATGCTGCAATTTGAACAGTAACTAAACAATAACTTGAACAATAAGAAGTTAATACCAAATGGTTATTACGTGAGATTATAAAAAAAATATACAACGGGTTAGACATAGGGTTATCGTTTCCCAACTCCAAATGACAAATCATGGTGGCTATTATTGCTAAAACGTCACACAACCTATTTCCATGGTTGATCCTCGTCTGTCGAAGCCCGATGTAGTTGTCACTGCACCCTCCGCTTCTTCGTAGGGGTCGATCGGTGGGGATCTAGATTGAAATTGTGGAATCATAGTTTCTGAAAAAAGTAATGACAAATAATTTTATCATATAATAAATCACCAAATTAGAAAGTGATAGAACCAGATGCCAAAGGTTACTTTACTTTCACTATTAGTTGCTTTTTGTGTCCGTGATTGTAGCACAAACACCCGCATGGTACACTGGACAATAGTTTCTTCTTCTTTTTTTCTCTCTCTCGATCAATCATTTGTATTGTGATTTACTTTCATTTGAAGCGGACTTTTGGATTCAATTTCTTTCACAAAATTCAGAAAAAATGAGTTTAGCTAGATCTAGACCATATTGTTGCTAGCATCTGATGGCATGTAGAGACAACTTAAAATTCTATCAAGAACTATATAGAGAGAGAGTGAGGGCGAAAGGAGCACCTATTAGATCTGCTCGGTGGTGATTTTGACGATCAATGACATTGCTTGCGTCTATGGCTGCAGCAACTCTACCCCTCGACCTCCATACCGGCGGAGTAATGGTTCAATCTGTTGGATCCTGTAATGTGAAAAAATTCACATGTAAACCAATTGCTGTATATGTACAAAATCATAATGAACAGAAGATAGCATAAGCCAACTTGTCATAATTAAGTTGCAAAGCATTTAATGCCTATATCTGGAAAACATGCATGAATCAAATGGCCTCACAATTCGATCTCGTGAGGATGAAACCAGGGAAACGTTTTAATTAAATACGCTCTTTGATCTGCGAAACAAGGATACGTGTACAAGAGCAGCGAGGTAGGAGCAACGGACCCATCTAAAGAGAGATGATGTGGAAGGGCACCTTCAAGAGATGCACGTGCTCTGTTGAGCTAGCAACCACCCGGCGTGATCCTTGACGCAGACCTGGCGTACGTGCACAAGTGATTGATTATTACGAACTCTCGGTTACTCGATATATATGATGGCAGTGGCAATCTGGTAGTAGTTGTCGTAGACAAACTTGTATACCGGCGATCGCCAGCGGCCTGTGGCGCATGTGCAGATGGCCGAAGCACAGGTGGTAACGTTCCTTGAAGATGGCCGAAGCACACGTATCCGCCAGCGGCATGCAGCCAACCAGAGTGAAGCTGAGGAGGCCAACTTGTTTGCCATTGCCCTTGAGACCTTCTGTCCTCTTCCGATTAGAACTGGACACCGCAGACCGCACGACGCCCCCTGTGCCCAGACAGGTACTCACTTAGTCTTGCAGTATATAGAGATGGAGAGGACGACGATGTGCGCGACGGCCATCTCAACAAATGAAGCTGCTGCAGTGCTTTTCTAGCTCCCTGGGTATAGCTACGCAATCCTCACTCTCAGATTCACTTTCTGCATTATCTGTATTTGAACTGGAAGGGCTTCTTGGAGATGCAGGCTCTCATCATCCGAGGTAGCCTTTTCTTCTCTGGCTGCTCTCCTGGATGTAGAACACCGCCTTCAGTCTTGCGCCGCCGCCGCCAAGGATGAGTCTGCCTCCCTCCGCGCGAGCCTAGCCGACACCGAAGCTGACGCCGCCGCCAGGGACGAGGCCGTCTCCATCCGCGAATGATTGTACGTCTCCTCCCCGTAGAGATTTATATATCTATTTAAGATTCAAATTTATTGATGGTTTATTGCCGAATCTGAAAGCAGAGGGCTGTGATTGTGCAGATTTCCTTGAAAGGCTTCTGGTGGGAGTCGATGGTGATTTGTCTCCAGACATTCTGACACAAACAAGAGTTTGGTTATCTCAGACGTGGTTTCAATGGATGCCTGGTTGGGGATGATATGTGTGTCACCTGCTCTGTTGTAATCATTTTGGTGCAGGAGGTGCATGAGTTCATCAGGAGGAATGATCCTGTGAATTTGGTATGGGAATTTCGTTAATTAGATCTGTACGAAGCTGGTTGCCCAGATCCACTGGTTGTATGTGATGATGGTTTCCCAGATCCACGTTTGGTTGGATTTTGATGTAGAATTTGATTAGGGATTATCCGAAATTGCATATTGTTTTGTATTTATGATCCTGTGAATTTAGCAGCTATCTAGCGTATTAGAACAGAAATCACTTGGAGATCTGAACTCGCTTTTCCTAAAAGAGAACATGTATCTTTTCATCTATTATAATTGAATTTTACTCATGTTGCTTTTCTCCGAGAAGCATTAGAAGCTTGGAGATTTCTGAGTCGCCATGCCCAAATGATGGTTTTCTTGACCAGGTGAGATTTTGTCATGACCTGCTGGCAGTATATGAACCCGTATAGTGTTTCTAGCTTAGCTGAACATTTTACTTCGGGTGAGGCATCAATTCAATGGGGTGGGGGGTTTTTTGGGGGGGGGGGTGGGGGGCGGTGTGGGTGGCGTAATAATCGATTTGTAGGGAAGATGGATCTATGGTGGCATCCGATTCAGCAGGCCAACGTGTATACGAGGTAATACAGCAGGCCAACATGTGTGTTAACTTTTGTTCTACTGCATGTCCATATCGTGTTTACAAAAATTAATTAATCAAAGAATTTCTTTTCTTTTAGAAAATGTGAGCATCGTCCAACGTCTGCTGTTGCTTCTCCCAGACATTCGCTGCCCACTGCTAACGGAGCAGTTACAACATACGAAAACCCGGCACCATGCAAGGAGCACTTGACGAAGATGACTACTGGCAAAAATTGTCTTCATTGGCAAAAAAAAAGGATGATATGAAAAATACAATTTATGTCCTGACAGATTTATGCTAGCTCCTAAGGCCAGGTATGAAAATTGTATTGCATTATAAGGGAACAGTTAGTTGGAAATAACTTCTCAACTTTGATGTGTAGTTTGCTGGATAATACATGGAGAGGATAATTTGACAAGCATCCTGCGAAGTTTTTGTCACTATCTCAAAATTAATTGATTGCTCTAGCACTTTGTTTTGGTGTTTATACCTAAAGCAAATTCCAGGTTGCTATTTTCAGAAGTAGGTTGATGGTGGAGGGTTCATAAATAGTCGATGAACATATTCATTACTTGTACAATCTGTCATGCAACTGATAGCTTGCAAAATGCTTGTAAATTTATTAGGTAGCTAGAATTGAGAATTTACTTGCAAAATACCTAAAAATAATTTATCAGGTAGTTTATTATTTCCAAATCAACTAGCATGCTATCTGGACCATCATAATACAGGACACAATGGAGAAAGCTTTCTGGGATATGGTAAGCTGCGGGGCCTGGCCGGTAAGCTGCGTCTCACCTCTCCTCTAACCTCACCCTCTCTTGTGTGATCATACATGTTGGTTGTTTTATCCTTAGTAAGGCATATGAATTCAGATAGCCATACTTTCAATTTCAGGACTTTAGGTCCATCTGTATTCTTCAATTGGTTCTTTGCATTTTAGTAGCAGCAGAACTGTGGTAGCAGGCAGCTTGTTTATTTCGAGTTTAGATCCTTGCTTTTCTATTTCCCTTCTCGAGTTTAGATCCTTGCTTTTCTATTTCCCTTCTCTGAACTACAGTTTCTGTGTTTGCATCTCTTTTAGGGCAACATCTCAAAGCTCCTTGTTTTGGTTTTCAGATGAACATGCAAATTTTCATTATTACTGGATCTAAACTTGGTTAGTCCTACATGTTTGTCAACATAGTTGTGCTGGATCTGAATGTCGTAAGCTACTGGACATTACTAGAACATAGCTACACTTTTCTCCAGTTTCTGTTAGTCAGGAACTGAAATTCACCGAGCACCACACTAGCAGGCTTTGACTGAATGATTGAAGCTTCAACTCTACTGAATAGATTTTTTTCAGAACCATAATTCTTACAAGTTAAAGCAACATTTGCCAACTAAGAAGTGACATGTGGATGTTAGGTTCCTAAGTTAACAGTATCATTCCAGATGGATTTGAAGTAATTTGCCGGGCTATAGAGTGTCAGACAGCATCTTTGAACAAACTGTTTTTTCAACATTTTGCAACTTATTCAGGGCATTTTATTTCTACTCCGTAGGACCAGCCTCATTCAAGTGGTGAAAATGTTAATTTTTTTTTTGCCAAATGTTTAGATCACACGGTCAGCTGAACTAAGCTGTTATCTGTATTTCTAGGTGCTTTGACATTTGACATGGACTATGCTCGATGGCTGAGGGCTGCACTCAATGCACATGCCAGTAACAATTATCTTAAACATATTATGGATAGCATTATGGCACATTACTACGAAGCTTTTTCAGGTTGTAGCAGCCAAGGCAGACGATTTTCATTTGCTGTCAGGAATGTGGAAGAGCACTGTTGAGGAGTTTTATGTGGTCAGGTGGATTTCGACAGTTAGAGATTCTGAAGGTTTACCTGCAAGAATTGAGAATTTTGGAGTGGAGCGAAATAGTGTTGCTGAATATCCATGTTTTTCCAATATATCATGTCAAAGACTGAGTATTGTTTTCAGTTTTGTGTCAAGAGCCTTATTTTTAATGATATTGTTGAATTCATGATAATAAAGCTCTCTTTGGAAAAGAGGTGGGTTTTCCCTTATAATATTGGACCCAATATTTTGAAATTAAGTATTATGCAAGTAAATCATTTTTCTATTGTTTAATCTGCACTACAAATGTCACTGTAGCGTTAGCATGTGCATTATACTAGTGGAGGATTAGCCGCATTTTTGTTTCCTAATTAGTGGATGCCAAGCGAGAGAAACAAGACAATCTGTTTCTTATATTTAACCTCGTTGTCATATAATCTCCTAATTAGCAGCATTACTGAGTGAGAGAAAAAAATATCATGATCTGTTGATTGACTGATGCGTGCAAGACAATCGAAACGTCATAAAAAAAAGACTACCAAGACAATAAACTGCCCTAGGAACTAATATTAAATTAAATAAAAAGAAAAAACTAAAACCTATAAACTTTTGTGGTTCATTAATTCCCACGCAGCACGTATATATACAACCCCTAATCCTAGTTTAACAAGAAATTGAAGGCGGGTGCAGTAAGGAGAGCTGCAGCTTAATCTGAATGGCCTCTGCATGTTTACCACGTCTAGGTAACTATTGTTTGATGCCGGTGCTCAATCAGGCTCATGCATGCTTGATAAATTGGTTATTGATGCCAAGACCCTCGTGGTGTAACCGGTCAGCTCAACACGCCTGAGAAGCGGTTGACTGAGCCGGTCCGGGTTCTAGTCACGGTACCCTCTTAATGAGATACCCAAGGGAAGTCACCCCTTGGAGTTCTCTCTCTTTTTTTTTAATTGGTTATTGATCCTTTTATGACTTTTCTCATAGATTTCATATTTCAATGAATATGAATCTGATGCATCCCATATATACTCTACTGATATTTGATAGACATACCAACGGCAATTTAAATATCAATGTGTAGTTTTACTTGCAAGTAGATCTATTAATTTACTTAAATGTTGCATATCTTATCTGTTCAAGGCAATCTTGGTTTGTCAACTTTCATAGGCAGAAATTGTGATTCAGATTCCTTTCCATTTGGAGTCACTGGGATTTAAATAGCTGATTTTGAAATCTCAGATTTTGATGTGTCTTAAATGTTTAGGACTGCTTCCGTGAGCTGCTCTCTGGTTTGACGGGATGGAGTGGAGGACCAACAGAGGCCAACGGCATGATCCATCGATCCCATGTTCTGCTAATGGCAGCTTCCTTTTCTTTTCCTTGGTTTTGTCTTTCTTTACAAGGAGAGAGCTAATCTGAAAATCAAGCTTCTCTCCTTGCCATCTGTGCAATTCTGCTTGTGCATGATATGTTTATTACATGAGCTGAGATTTTAGAATGGTTCTTCACTGAATGGGATTTAGCTATCTTTTGCCTAAAATGATTTAGGCTGTTGTCCTATGTCATTCATTGGATTGGTCATCATATATACTTCAATACTTGCGCTCTTGATCTAATTAAATTAGTCTCTTCTAGCTTTACAAATTTATATTATAATTGTTCTTCACAAAAGGGGATCTACCGGTCTTCTGACTCAATGATTTTGGGAATAGGAAAAAAACAAGATTGGTAAAATGGGTATATTTATGAATTGTATGACTTTTTGCATGACAAGACCAAAAACATGATTTATATGGTGCTATCGTCCAATGCAATATGGTTTGGAGAGTAGCTCGAGTTGCTTTTGGCTTACAGCTACTAAGGAACACAATATGTTTGTTTTCGGCATTAACAAAAAAAAAGTAGATTCAAATTGCGATGCCAAGTTTGTGTGGAAGTAAGTATAGTCCTTGGTCTATTTGGATGAGTCCAAATGTTGTGGTTTTTGACAAAAAAAAGAAGATTTATTCTTTACTTGAAATTTATTTTAGGTCCTTTAGAAGGAGAGTGAGATGCCAACTCTAAAGTTGGTATGTCAAAAGTTTATTTTCTCAAATACGCCAAAAACTTGCACATTGTTGTATATACATGTAAAGAGTGAGTTCAAGTGTTTACGAGGGTGCCTGTCACCACCGCATCACAAATGCTCTAGGTCGAGCATGTCGAACGATTGAGGCCATGGCCATATTAATGGAGATCTTTGCTAAGCATGAGTGACTATTTTTAATAACTTAGCGGCTACTTTGATATATGAGTGTTCTTTCTATTTTCATTCTTTACTTTTTAAGAGTTTGCTTTGTGCAGTAAAAGTTGGTGAATTACATGGCTTATACATAGTCTGAAATAAAAAAATTCTTTCTTCTAAAAAAATTTTGATGCTTGCTCAGGAGTCTGGAGAGAGATTTGTGGACTGAAATGTACACTGGCTAATGCGAGCCGACCCACAACGAATTTCAGCCGCGGGAGCAACCTATGCTGTGGCTGTGAAATCCGTTCCCGCTCGATTTGTGCGGTAAACCGTAATGATTTGATTGACTACCTGCTCAACCAAACAAAAGAAGCTCCATCCCTGTTGCCATCGTTTATGCATTCCCTTTGCTTTGTACAGTTTGGGAACCAAACAACACCATAGACGCAGCGATAAACTCCTACATAATAGAAAAACGTTTGTCTTATTTTTTCTTTGAGGAGGGTTATATAGATTTAAACCGCAGATGTGCAGTTGCAAAAATAAGTCTATAAAAGCAATTTAAGCTACGAGTGAGGTACAAGGTGGTTTTGGTAAATTTCTACATGTTTTGGCACGAGTCAGAAATTTAGAGGGACGCATATAGTATCTATGTATTTTATGACAAAACAACATGAATTTTTTGAGTCTATGAGAAATAGGGTCCACGTGTCAGAACCCATTGAACAACCGGGTTGGCTCCTCATCCCACAAGCAATCCATGTATTTTATGACTAGACTAGAAAATACATGCATTTTTTTGAGTCTATAACAAATGGGGTCACACGTTAGAACCCATTGAACAACTGGGCTGGCTCATCCCCCTCCCTTTGCGTCTGTCCACACCACACGGCCGCCACGGCCACGCACTCGCGCTCGCGCTCGCGACGGCGACGACCGGGCCAGATGGAGACCGGCGACCACGCCCCCGCGCCTCCCTGCGCCCGCGCCCGCGCCTGCGCCCGCGCCTCATCCCCTCTCTTTGCGTGACCGCTAGTGCCCCGCTAGACAGCTACTAGCCCACCATCGCCGTCGGAAAACCCTAAACTTTCCCATCTGTCTTGCGCCCGGATCACCTTGCCGCCGCTTCATTCGGATCCCCTCGCCGTCACCGCTACCCCGCCATGGCAGGCGCGCCGGAGGTGAGGGTAGACCACTGGTGGGCACGGCATTGGGTGGGTGGCGGGTCGCCACTCGGAAGGATTTCTTCCCCGTCCAGTTCAGCGCCGCCGGAGAGGGGCAACCACATTGGTCCTCCAACATATAGCACGGCCACCAGTGAGGGTCGTGGGAGTGCGGAAGCAGAACTTGCTCAAATTCAGGCACGCTTGGCTTCATTGCCAGAGAAACTTGGTACCTTCCTGAAGGGGTAAGATGCGTATCTTTTGTTATCACATTTTTTCTTATAGCTCCATGAAATTCAATGTATGTTTGTATGTAG
This sequence comes from Bothriochloa decipiens, assembly GCA_023333625.1. Taxonomy (NCBI): domain Eukaryota; kingdom Viridiplantae; phylum Streptophyta; class Magnoliopsida; order Poales; family Poaceae; genus Bothriochloa; species Bothriochloa decipiens. The sequence continues at coordinate 36,399,964 of CM041638.1, forward strand.
ATAAGTTGGAGACATTATTATGGGTTATTTAAATATTTTCCCTCCTTGCGGTTGCCACCTCTTCAGTTGATTTGCCCCAACAATCTCTCTAGTGCTATATATTTGCCCATTTTGGCTTTGTGGTTGTCCAACTCAGCGTGCCATGGTGGATCACCTAGGGGAAAAGACCCTCCTGCCCCTTGGGCTGTTTTGCTGACGGACGGTGTATAGTAAAAATTCGACATGATATATGCTTCGGAATAGGATGAACCGATGAATTAGCCTGCTGGCTTCCTGATCCGTGCAGATTCCGGGCTGTGCATTCTGCCCGCACTAAGCTCAGGTTTTTAAAATGCAAAAATGTTCCGTCCTGAGTCCAGATAGAATTACAATCGTTTCTATCTGCCTAATTGGATTTGAAATGTTTTGAATGGAGTACTACTACTCCTAGTACTATGTTCATTCGAACACCGAAACAAACATCGGAATCTCACGGAGTCCCGGGACTTGATGCTCTCTGCCTCCTAGTGTCAGGTTTCTAATTTCCTACGTGGCCTTCTGCAAACACGGGATGCACATTGCACTATTGCAGTTGCAGAGCTCGCAGTTGTAAACGACCCACCCAGGATGTCGAGTTTGGCATTGTTTAAAGAGGAGAAGGTAGGTAATGGAGAATCTGATTTTACTAACAATGTCACCAAAGTGGAGCCTGACGTAGTAGAGTACTCCTATAATAACATGAACCGCCGCTGTGACTATTGAAGCATAGATCATGTCGAGTTTTTACTATACAATGGCGGCTGCTATTCGTCCAGGTAAGAGCAAAACAGCCCAAGGGGCAGGAAATTCTTTTCCCCTTAGCTAATCCACCGTGGCACGCTGGGTTGAACAGCCACGATGTCAAAACGGGCAAATATATAGTACTGGGGGGATTGTTGGGGCAAATCTTTAATTGCTATTATAAGAGGGGCAACTGAAGAGGTGGCAACCACAAGGAGGGCAAATATTTAAATAGCCCCATTATAATAAGTATTAGAGGAAAATGCTTTTAGAAAACTATAATGTTTGCTCTTGCCAACAATACCTCGTGATTTTTGAGAAATATTGATTCCTTTTCATCAGGTTTACTAAAAAGAATGAAAAGTGCGCCTTCTACCCCTCAAAAATGTCTTGGCTGAAACGAAGAGGCTCCTCCAAGTTGGTAGTGAATTTTCACCATTTACTTGAAGATGAGAAGAACTGGGATTTGGCATGCATTGTCTGTAATTACCAAAAGATGATCAACATCTCTCTGAAAGAAGTTGCAAGGAAGTTCTTTTCCGAGAATGAATTTGAGACTGCAAATCCAGAAATTATTTTTGCAAATTTGCCAAGAAGGTTAGTACAACTTTTCCCTGACTGAAATTCAAAAAAATTCCAATCTCAGTTCTGCTTGACTGTTACCAGCATCTGATAGTAACTTTAGATTTATTTATGCATCAAATCATACATCGAGTGCCATATATTTTCTCAATAGTATCTCATAGGAACTTTAGATTTATTTATGCATATATTTTCTCAACCTCTGCCCGTTTTGGTGGGTTGAGGGTGCGGGTGGGTGGTAGCGTGTCATGTGCATCTAGGATAGCACTGTGGAGCCTCGCAATCACCTTGGCGATGAAACAACACAACATCACACACTTGATGATGCCTTCCCTAGTTCTCAGGCCAGACAATTCCATGAAATAAATCAGGTAATTTGTCGACGAAGCAAGCGACAAAAAAAACTGAATCAGCAAAGATGATGCCTTTTGAAACTAAGCCAGATGACTCGAGCAAAAATAAAAGAAATCTAAAATTTGAACGTGAGAGCGTCAAAGCAGCAGCTCCATAGTAGCTAGTGATGAGATAGCCGATTTTTTATTCGATTATTGTACCTTAGAATGAACATCCAAAAATAGGTTCATGGGCTTTGGACAACTAAATCCCCATCTCTCTATAAGGCACAGTGCCTTGCTACACGTTTATCTTTGAACAGGTACAAAAATCCATTTTGTTTAAAAGATAAGATAGATGGGTTAAAATATATGGAGTAAGACATTTTCTTACTTGTTCTTCTGTACTTTATGCACAAGAAAGGTAGTATATCCAACTTCAATACATGGTTTATCTCTGAATGTGGTCGAAGTAACAAATTGACCGATGGATTGTTGCTCACCTCAGGGCTGCCTCTACAGGCCTAGATGGACATTAGTCAATAGTCACAACTTGTTGCATGCTCGTCTGCTACCCAGGTGGCTGAGGCTAGCACAGGCAGTAGCAACTTTACGCAATCAGAAAGGCTTAGTTCCTGCATATTTGGGAGAAAAAACAAACTGAGAGAGATCGACATTTATAAACAACACTGAGTCACTAAGTAAATATTAACTATCGGAGATCATTGTCACAGCCTGCTGTGGCCAAGATGAAGGCTTGTGTGCAGTTTCTTAAACATTATAAGTAGAATATGACCACAAAATTAGCATACTACAACGACACAGGATTACAGATACAACAAAAAAGAATATGTGAAAACCATGGCCATAGCACAGATAGGCATGCCATTGTGACCTGGTAATCTGAAACAATTTGGGGAAATTGATATTCAATCCAAGAGCAACACAAAAAGAAATAGCCCATGATTGCTCAAAAAAAACTAGAGTCCAATTGTTGTTATTATTTCTGAACCAAAATTATAATAAGCTTTAATATGCATAGTGTTTGTTTGCTGCAAGTACTATACTCTGCCGTGAAGATAAACTTAGGGATCTTGACTGCATTTGCATACATTGAATCAAGATAAAGTAGTTTAACCGTGTTTTGTGCGCCTTTACTATGAATATGTTTGTTTGTGGATTCTTGTTCTCCGCAACTCGTCCAATCCGTGCTTGCCATCTTCCATGTTGGTGATGCCTATAATTACAGAGAGTTCAAGTAAAACACCATTCACACCTTTTCAATCCACACATTCATTTGCCTCCTCAATCCAAGTATATTCAAAGATATAGTGTAGTGAATATTCAGAAATATGTTTTGCAGTAACAACCCAACATATTAATGTTTAACAACCAGACCTAGTGGCATGAGAGATTGAGTGACCAAAATTCACCGCCTAGCTCCTTCTTGAACTTTGCTTGCACTACTACATGCAATAATAAAGGATTTGAACTTTTAATTGCAGGATTCAGAAGGCAAAAGACTCTCGTCTCATCAGCACGTGCAGAATCACTTAGTATATTTAATGGAGCACAGAATGTCAGAGTAGCTACTAGTCATGGAAGGAGGGGGTTTGATGCTATTCTAAGTGGTGTGCTCGATCATTTGATGAAAGGTGTTTCATGGCGTGGATTGTTAAGACTTGATGACATCGTTGTCATAGAGGGTATCGATGGACGTCTAAAGATTATGATTACAAGATTACCCGCTGTAGCTGCTAACGCATCAGACGCTGAGAGGTTGGCCGATCTCAAGAGAATATGGGATGACTTGGAGCCACTTTATTCACTAGATGGAAAGTTGCCACTGTACTTCGAAGAACTGAAGAAAGACATTGAGTTGGCTACTGCAAGGGATATCTCTAGCGATTGGTTTCATGTCTACCTTTGATATCATCCTGCGTTATCCTCTTCCCTGTCACGCAGCAACTTTATTTCCAGAGTGCATCAAGACTTGAGGGCCTTAGAGTTACAACATGTTGAAAGGTATAAAAGCGTGTTTTCTGGGAAACCCCCTATAACGGATCCTAAATGGCGCAAGAGGGCAAGGGATGATGTTCGTTTTAGCAGATCAGTCTATTACCATAAGTGGAAGCATTTGTCAACTGCAGAGAAAGAGAAAGCTGATTCTCATGCGAATACTATGGCTGATCTGCTGGAATTCTCTAGGCATTGTATCCAACACGTTAATGAGAATGCCACAATCTCAGATGTAGATGAGAATGAATTATTCCTTGCAAGCAATTTCTCCAAATTCTTGCCACACTTAATGAAAGCTTTACTTAAAAATCATTTACTGTCCTGCGAGTAAGCATTTGCCCTCAATTTTGTATTTTCCTTTTTTTTGTTTTTGTTTACATTTTCCCATTTGTTTTTAGTCTGTTTGTTTAAAGATTTTTCTCTTTGGCAGACTGGAATCTGCATGGTCAAACTACAAGGGATCAAAGAATGATCAAAGAGGCCCGCCTGCAACTTGCAGTGAGTAAATTTATTGTCTTGCTTATTGAGTTATTGTTATTAACATGTCCCGCTTTGTAATGTGAAATTTTAGGGGCGAAGTCTTAAGTCTAGCCAGCCATTAGAAAACTATTAACTTTTTGTTAGAAAGAAGTTAAGTCATGCTATATACATGCTCCATTTCATCTTATAAGTTGTGCACATATTAGAGTTGATTGGATTTTAGTTTCGTGACCTGTGTTAACCGGTCTCCTTTGCATTCACATTCAGTGCTCTGAAGTAAATGGGCTAGAGCAGTAAGGTCCTCTTCAGATCTTTGGTCTAGAGCATTGATTAGAAATAAAAGATCTTGCTTCCTTTTCTTCATATCACTTCCCCAATTGTTGCACCGTCCTCTAGGAGAGCTTCTCAATCTTCTTGATACTTATTGCCAATAATCAATGCTTCTCGATTCAAATCTCACAGGCCATCTGGATTTAACCCACTCTAAAAAACCTTCTTTTTTCAGCCAAGAAGCTTCAAATCTAAAAATTCTTGACTTACCGCACCTCTCAAATTTATATAAACTACTACATGGTTATGATCTGAACCTATTCTTTTTGGGGGGAATGATCCTCCCAGCTAGCATTCATGAATACTCTGTTGAGCACCACTCTAATGGGATTGATCTGTGTATTGTCCTCCACTTCTACGAATTTCTAGTTCTGTGTTGGCTATAAAGTCATTGAAAGCATTCATCAAAGGAACAGATACATTACCACTGGATTTCTACTCTAATCTCCTTACTAGACTAAAATCTCCTCCAACAGAGAAGTAATATCAGCACTTTTAATCACCACCTCTAAACTGTCAAGAAAATCCTTTTTCTGGGCATAGACATTAATCTGTCTCCATGTAAAATTATCCTCCCTCTGAGTAAGAGTTAGAGCTTGAAAATGGTGGTCATTGAAAACATCCACCACCTCTACCAAGTCCTCATCCACACCTGTTGACAAACCTCCAGAATGGCCCTGGGATGGAATCCATTCCCAATGAGATGATGAAGCATCTCCAAGGGAAGACAACTCTCTGCTAGTGAAACTTTGTTTGATGGTTTCAGTGATGCACACAACCTTGATTTGGTGTTCTGAAATTATATTTGAGTTGAGCTTTCTTGCCTTTGCTCCCCAACCCTCTTACATTCCAAAATAGACTATTCATTTAGGTTTGTCTTTTGCTTTAACCTTAAGGCCCTTATCACACACCTCTAGTGACTTGGCTTTGGCTGCACAATTTTGCTCTCCCACCTCTTTAATATCATCTAGCTCATGTAACAACCTCTCATGGTCTTCATTTATCTCCTCTGAGATTTCTTCCACCTCTACTGAATTCTCAGATTTTTGAGTCTGATCCTTCTTCTCTGCCTCAGCTAAAGTGGCCTGAGCTAGTTCTTTGGCTTTGATAAGATCAATGTTAGCATCTACCTCTTCATCAGATTCTCCCAAAACAATCCCACAATCTACACTATCTTATTAAGGACTTCATTACTTATGAATCCACAGAGAATAGTTTTTGGTGTATGGTAGGTGCTTTTGTGCTTCAGGAGCTTCTGGCCTGCTGGCCAGGTCACTGACCCTGGGATCATAAGCTCTGGAGGTTGTTGGCCTGGTGTGTGTGTGTGGTCTTTCCTAGACATGTGTAATCCTTTTTTCTACCGTAAATGAAATGACACGCATTAGCCTTATGATATAAATTTCTTACCATTATATGAAAATGGTACCATTGAATTTATATTTGGGAGTGATTTCTTATGGTTATGATTTTGGTGCTACTAACATGCAGTGCAAGAGAAATTAAGAATTGAACCTTACTTTATATTTTAACATGGAGAGAGCAGCGGCTAAAGAAATAAGGACATTTGTGTTTCATAGCCTTTAAATAATAATACACAAATCTATCACTCAGTTATATGACAAATAAGGTTAACTGTATTATTTTTTATTCTGGAGCAGTGACAGTGGGCTGAGCTATGACAATGTGAATGCTAAGGCTTGCCTTTCTTTGGTGCTGGATGTGGAGTATCTGGAGCAGAAGCATTGTGTTGCACTGAGGTGGAAGTGGAGGTTGGCGTAGTTGGCCACTGTGCTGTTGTTGGACCATTAATCCTGTATGTTTGGTTCGTTGCCACACTTTGCCTAGCCACAACTTAGGCATGCCCAGTTTCTTGGGTCAGTGTTTGGTTCACTGACATAGTTGTGGCATGCCACACTTTTACCCCACTTGTCATAAATACTCGTGTTTATTTGCACCTGTGATGCATTTTCTATTTGAGTACTTTGCGTAATTTAGGATGAAATCTAATATCTTACGCTTCATGATGGCACTATGTGCTTACATTGCATTTTCTCCGCTGCTTTTATTTTTTATATTTCCTTTTATAGTACACATGGGCATTTTGTGCTTAAAGCATGTCATGGCGTCCATGAGTTTACTGGGCTCAGGAATATTGTTACGATATTATGAGTTCAAGCTTGGGCATGTTTAACTATTCCGTCATTTATGCAAGCTATATTAATGAATTTAAAGTGCTCTTTCTATAAGGTGATAAGTCATGGGTCAGCTCATATAAGGTTGCATATTCCTAAGAAAGTGTCCCAATGCATAGTTTCTTTTTTTTTTTTTTGAGGGGAACCAATGCATAGTTTCTATGAAGAAGGAAAGACAGTGACAACCTGGATGTGGTATTAACAGAGAAAGATAAGCTGTGGCAGTTAGCTTTGTATTGACACCATAAATTGCTATTTGTTTTCACCAGTCATAGATTTCTAACGATCAATCAGCTGTAGCAATTGCATTTATATATGCTTCTCAGCAACACCAAGCATAGGCTTCATTTTGCCCTCAGTACACCAAATACAGAGCATAAAGATCAATTCATGAACTCAGCTGGTGGATACATCCATGGAAACGAAAATAAAGAAAAACAATGTACTGTTGATGGCAGGTACATCCACTAGCTTGGATCATTTTCACGCGATACTATACTGGAGGATTACTGTTTTGTATTAAAAAATTCTGAACAATATGTTCATTGTAAACTGAATCATCATGCAGCTCTAAGAGGTGCAATGCAGAAAAATCTAATCACTGAAGCGCCACCACGCATACCATTCCGAGAAAAATCAGGGTATACCATCACATCAAAGTGAAAATGTTCAGTAATAAAGAAAACAAAACCATTCAAGCGGACTCCGGAGAACCAGTGCCTCTTCTAGAACTCATACTGAGCTTCCTTATCTTTTTTTTTTCCTTCCTGGATGCCTCTCTTAGGAACTCATATTAGTCTTCTTGATCGATCGTTTTTATTCCTGGACATCTCTCTTACTTGATGGATCCATCCTTCGTAGACTCTGTATAAAAATTAGAGATGGAACGGATTTCTCGGCGTGAACAGGATGTCAACGGGTTTCAGTCTGCTGGATTTCGTCATTCCAAACCAGTGCAAAATCCTGTCCATTATTAATACTAGTTATATATTATACATATCAATATCTTTATATACATAATTGGTTAAAATTAAAAATATTAACTTGTCGACTTCAATGTAGTCGACTCAAGCTCCGACTCCTAGTACGATCACATGTGGGTTAACATCAAACTCTTTCCTAAAATAAAAGGTTTAGCCATTGTTTTTTTTATAAATCTAGCCATTGTTTTCTTATATCGATCTGTCGCGAAGCACCGTAGCATTGCGAAAGAAAGAAAAAAACCGCAATAAAAGGTCACTACTGGCGCCTGGCGGTCCTCTTATCCTTCGATCCCCCCGCGGATCCCCTAGCCATAGGCAGTGTTCACTCCCCCCTCCGATCCCCCCTCACCTTCACCCTAGCCGCCGCCAGTTCCTGTACACCCTGTTCGTTCCCCTCATCTCCTCTACCTAGATCTATCCATCCATGGATGCGACCAAGTGGTTTCTTAATTTGCACGAGGCGACCTTGCATCCGCCTGCGCTCTGGCGGCGCCCCGAGGACAACGACGATGCTGCTGCTGGTATTCCCTGGGTCCTCCTCGACTTGGAGGCCTACGTCGCCGACCACCGCAACGCCACCACTGCCTATGCATGTTCGGAGTCCGGCAAGGAGATCCAGGTCACCTTCGTCCTCGCCCGCCCACCGCAAGTCTCCTATTTCTGTGTCTTCTGCCCTGGGAGGGATCACACAGAGTTCCCCATCGAGCCTACGATCCTGGCCATGGAAGACAACCTTGTCCTCCTCAGGATCATCGTCAGCCCTGAAAAGGAGACACTCAGAGACCGCGACTTCTACGTCTACCAGGCCAACGGCGCCGAGGACGGGGGCCCGTCGCTGGAGCGGCTCCCACGCCCCCCGGGGTGTTGCTTGTTCGATTACAGTCAGGTCGGCCTCCTGCGCTGCTGCGACGACCACGGCGGCGGCGGTAGTTCCGTCCTGCGCCCTCACCGCAACAGAAAAGATGACTTCATAGTCGCCGTTCTCTTTAACTTCTCCCAACGAGGGGTTGGTGTCCATTTCCCTGATGAGGACTTCAAGGAAAGGCCCGGGCTGTTCGCTCTTTTTGTGTACAACTCCAAGTACAAAACTTGGAGTGTCAATGCCATCTCACTGGACCAACAGCAGCTGCAGAAGCAACCTGGAAACCCCTTTATACATTTCAACAGCAAGGTGATTGCCATAGGAGGAGAAGCTGACACTATGGCCTTTGTTGACCTCTGGCATGGCATCCTCCTCTGCGATGTGCTCACAGGCAATCCCAACCTTAGCTATGTTCCACTGCCCAAGCCGAAGCTGCAAGACAGGGTGCTGAGGGGAGACGCGTGCCTCCATCGGGACATTGCCATCATCGGAGGCCACATCAAGTATGTTGAGTTGGAGACTCTATTGGATCCTAGCGTCCGTAATCGTTGATTTGGCAGAGAAGGTTGGATGGCCTGGAGATATAGCAGGCCAGTTGCAGCAGCAAGCTCAGTGGCTGCAGTTAGGTCTTCTTCTGATGATTGGACAATGGAATGCAGTGTCGAGTCCTCCGATGACATATCTGTCGATACTACCACACAATTTGAGCTACTGCCTAAGCGACTTGATAGTGAAGGCCAGCCTCGGCCACCCTTTAAGGGCCTTAGCATTTGTCATCCCGTACTCAGCTTGAGTGATGATGACAACACCGTCTACTTCATGAACAAGATCTTCCCTAGGGATGACAAGGCATGGGTCATTGCTGTAAACATGGTGACAAAGGAGCTACTAGGAGTGGCTAAGTTTGCTGCAGAAAGGACTGAAGAGGTACCCTTTGCCTTCGCACATAGTAGGATCTCCAAATATCTGACAGGAACTTCAGGTGATTATACTTTACCAGTATTCCTAGTTTCTTTTACATATCCTGTTTGCCTACTTTAGGAAAGGAAGTAGCGCACATCCGTGCCTGTAAATGATAACATGTTGGGATAAATTGGTACGGGGTGTTTGTGAATGTGTAGTTTAGTCAGGGTGGGGTTTATCACGTGATAGGGACTGCCAAGGTTCCCAACTTGTTTGAGATTGCCATATAACATGATTGGGCGCCTTTTGTAGATGCTAGCCATAACATATCTGCAAATTTGTCCTTGGGATGCTGCATATTACTTGCATACTGGCTGGATTGGGATATAATGACCTATAACCAGGTTAATGCCAATACATGTAGGAGTTGAAACTGTAGTGGGGCAATGTCCTTCTGTTTAAAGCTTATGATTACCAAGTGATGGGTGACCGGATGAGTACCTGCTACTGAATTTTTTAATGTCCTTTTCTGTGGAGATCTTAGTTTTTTGTGGTGCTTTTCAAGTTTTTGTGCACATTAGTCAAATATTATCATTGCATCAGTGGTTCAATCGAGATGATATGAAAAGGGGCATATAGAAAGCTTAGCTTTACTACAGTCGAGGGGAGAATACAGGATATATGTGGGCCCTCGATTTTTTTCATTAGTATCTCTTTTCTGGCTAAAACATTTACTGTTTTGCTAGGTGCTGGTGCCAAGGGAAGCCTTAAACGACCAGGGTGCTTGCTGATGCGATCCTCCAGCAAGAAGCACCCTTCAACACTGATATCGTTGGGAAGCTGGTTTGAACACCTGGAAGGTGAAAGGGAGGATGCTGATGCTGAAGACAATAATAATATGATCTTGGGTTAGGGCTTGTTGTTGAATAGAACTATAGAAGGGTTATCTATCAGTACTTCAGTAGTATAGGTGGTTCGCTTAAGAATTCTTACATTGCCAGATTCGCCTATATTACATAATAGAGCAAAGATCTAGGGGTTAAAATAACATAGAGCATACACATGAATGACTTCTACAGTTCTACTGTTCTACAACATCCTCTAATTTGAGACAGAGAGAGTATAACACATTCTCAACAGTTTTATGACCACAAGGCTCAATAGGCATGTAGGAGTAAGAACGTACACATGAATGACTTGTAATTGGTGGACAGGAATAGGTCCAACCATAGGGTTAGCTCGTGTGCCGGTGCTATATGTGATTTCTGCAATGGAAATGCCCGCACAACACCAGTACACCACTATGACAACAGTGAAGGGATAGTCCTCTGTACACGTACACCAGTACACCAGCAAACAGAGCACATTATTCGGTTAATACCTGTGTGAAGGGATAGTCCTGGGTCTTCAATTTGTCCATACGAATGTTTTTTTTTACAACAATGCTTTTGAGTTGAAGTAATATTTGTGCAGTTAACAAGAACAATTTGGTGGACGGGTTTCACAAGCACGATGTTCATTTCGTGTGAAAATGTTGTGATGTTTGTGATTGGAGAAAAAAAAAAGGTAACTTCGCTAGCAGATATGAACTGCTGAGCTCTGTTTGTCGTGGCTCAGCGAGATATACAGTCTTTATAATTGGACGAAAAAAGAAAGACTTGGCCAGTGCATAACTGGGGCTTTGTTTAGATGTAAGCAAAAAGTAAATTCTTTTACTCTCTCTTTATTAAATTAATCTTTAACCGCATACATGAAACATTAAATATAGATTAAAATAATAATTAATTACATAATTTAGTTATAAATCATGAGACGAATCTTTTGAACCTAGTTAGTCCATGATTGGATAATATTTGTCAAATACACGGCCTTGTTTAGTTACACTCAAACTTTCAACTTTTTTCATTCTCTTTTCATCACATCAATTTTTAGCCGCTTGCATGGAGTATTAAATATAGGTAAAAAAATAACTAATTACATAGTTTGGTTGTAAATTACGAGACGAATCTTTTGATTCTAATTAGATCATAATTGGACAATATTTATCGAATACAGGCAAAAATACTACAGTATTGAAAATTCTTACTTTTCGTCACCTAAACGGCCTGGATATATCGCCTGCCGGCAGCGCAGCTCAGCTCAGCAGGTGTACTGTATTTTTTCAGTGGTCACCTCCGATGTCTGAGCAACACAGAGCATGACCTAGAGCCATGATGAGTGCGTGGCCACTCCCCCAACGGGTCCAAGAGCGTACACACTCCCATGTATCCTGGATCATGTCTACAAACCAACACTTTGTCTGCACACCTGGGACCTGGCTAATGATCTTAGATTTGTAGCCTTTAATAACTAACTTGAGTCTTGAGATCAATCAGGGCCTCTGTATTACTACTACATAACAGAGCGAAGATCCTGCTGGGTTAAACAAACATAGAGCATGGGGTTATTTGGCCTGAAAATTGCACCCTTTTACATTAGTATTTCTCATTCATGCTCCCTGACTCATAATAGAAGACCATATGATTCAAATTTTGTTTCAAAACACATGACATTCTCGTTTTCGGCCAGGTTGGCACGGAGTTCAACTTAAGTACACTGAACATTTGATCGGACTAGCTGCTGTTGCATAGCTGCGGCAGTCAACATTAACATTGGCACATTACCTAACTGAAGCATGTCTTGGGAACAGACGCAGGATATGGCGACGCACGCATGGTCTGCCTCTGCCCGTCTTGCTCCTCTGATTCGTTTCCTCCCTCCGACGCCACGAGCTCAGGATCAGCGCGGGGAGCTAGCTCTCGCATTGAATCTTTTTTCTTGCAGAGCGCAGCGCAGCCGGCAGCAGCTGCATGTGCCTGGCGTACATGCCAGCGATTAAAGAAGCTGGTAAAATTGGCTGCTTTTTTTTTTAAGATAGGGTACAATTTAAACGTACATAATCCACACACTTTACACTCACACCACACACACCGCGCGTCCAAACATACGCTAAGAAAAAATTAGGAGCCGTCGAGCCGTCTTCATTGCGTGAAAAACGCGCAGTATCACAAACACGCAATACCCTAAAATATTAGAAACCTACTATTTCTGAATGAAAAAAGAAAAAATCACACGTTGAGCCAGGCTCGAACTCGCGACCGGTGGCGTCCGCACGTGGATAGCTCACCAACCGAGCTATCGCTCGGTCTCTGGCTGCTGCTCGGCTCGGGAGATCTCACCGTCTGTCCTCTCCACCCACCTGGTAGTCATTGCTGTCAGCACCTGCCGGCAGCTCGGTTACCCATTACCCAAACCTTCTTCTATGAGGGTGAATCTTGTTGTGCTTAGTTTTGAGAGTGTTTCAGAGCTTTATTTGCTGAGCTCTTGCCTCCATTATCTATCTCCATCAGAGTGGCCACCTTGGCCACTTGGCAGTACCATGCAATTTCAACGCACAACGGCTAAATAATGCCAACCAATCAGAAAGCTTGGACCGGACCCTTGACTCTTGGAGGTAGAGAAGGTTGGTGTTTGGGTTTGTGTCTTGAGGAGCATTGGACGGACCACGGGTGCCGCTAAAAGGCATGCGCAAAGGACAGCGTGCTGCACAAGACGTTGGGAACCTGCGGGGCTTTGATCGTATATACTCCACTGTAGTGCCCAAAATGACGTGGACCATATAGTCCATCGTGTGCTGCAGGTTTACACACAAATAACGACAAGAAATAAAAGTCGCTAGGAGGAATAAGGTTGATTTTCTTTTTTTATGACATATATATAAATTAGCTTAATCCATGTAATAAACTGTTAAGTGCTCGGCTAATATGTATCGTTTGATTTTCTCTTTATGACATTTAGCTTACACTCTTCTCACCTATTTTTACTCTGTATATAGTCATTGGCTTCATTAGGGTTTATTGTTATAGAAAGTAATTCTGTCCACCATAAATGATCTGTGCGCCCTACACTTTTTTGTTTATTGGTTGGCTAACGCTGTAGTCTAAAGAGAGATATATCCGAAACTCGATAAAATAGTTCATATCCTTTTATACAATTTGGTCCAACGTTCCACTTTTCATGTCCAATCGGTGTTCTCTTCCATTGGCGAGTGACAAAGTTTTACTATTAACTCCATAAATAAACCTTTACTTGCGTAGTTAAAGTTATTGGTTCTTATTATTTTTTGAAATTTTATATGTTTATTTTTTTACTCTAATATTTAATTAATTAGTTAATTAATTTCTATTATGTTTGGCATCAAAAGATAATATTTTGAGTCTCCTTTTATTCCAAGACAATAATGTGGTCACTTAGTAGACATTAAGCAGCTATTGTTCAATAGTTACATGTTTTGGTAATTACAGAAGATATACCCCACGCGTTACTATGTGGTATTGCAAAGAAATGGGGGTAATGTGAATGGCTTGCACGCTAAGATAGATTTCAGGTGAATTAACTTTATCGCTAAGATAGACTTCAAGTGAATTAACTTTATAAGGGATATATAGATCGAGATAGAGATATAGATAGAGAATTAGTGAATTAACTTGATATAGATATAGATATAGATATAGATATAGATATAGATATAGATATAGATATAGATATAGATATAGATATAGATATAGATATAGACATAGATATAGTGAATTAACTTTATAAGAGATATATAGAGATAGAGATAGAGATAGGGAACTAGTGAATTAATTTTATAAGAGATATATAGGTAGATACAAATATAGATATCGATAGTGAATTAATATATGAATATTCCTAGGATCATTTTGTGTACGTAATAATGGAATAAATCATCTATGAATGATTCGAATAAAGATGGATGAAAGACTTTGGTATACATCTGGAGTGTACCTTAGGTCAACGTGTGATCCGGATAGAGAACTATAGATGTAGATATATGTTCCATTCAAAAAAAAAGCTTTATCACTTGTCATATAGATTTTTCAATATTATAAGCTATATGTTACACACAAAGTTTAACTTCTTGCATGAACATAAAGTAAAAATGGAGCATATCTAAAAGACCCACATCATAAAATTTGAGATATGAAGTTGTTTTTGGATACATAAGTGATATTTAGAACTAGAATTCTCTCCGGATCACAGTGACCGTTCAGATGTATACTGAAAACCTACTACTACTGTCCTCTCAAAATATAAGATGCAAACATGTTCTAAAATTTAAACTGTATAATCTTTGATTAGTACTCCCTTCGTCCCTATTTAATTGTCGTCATTGGTGTGCGTGCCACAAGTTTGATTTGATTTGTAGAAAATACAAACAACATTTGTATCTCCAAATAAATTTGTTAAAAAACTAGATTCAAAGACCTTTCTAATGATACTAATTATATAGAATAAATATTAATATTTTTTAATATATAATTACCGACAATTGTTTCTCGAGCGCAAGTGACAATTAAGAAGGGACGGAGGGAGTAATTAATATAATCATATGAGAAATTTGTGCTACAAAAGTAGATTAGATTTGTATTTAAAAATGATCTCTAATGATTAAACTTTTGCAACCACAAATGATATAATATAAGAGAAACTAGTGATCAACGTGTGACTTTGGAGACCGCACCAAATCAAATTATACTTTATTTTTTGAACTTGAGTCAAACCATAGTTTGTATTTTAGGACAAATGATGTACAAGGAATACTCTAAACTATACAGCCTCTATGCGAGTTATGCATTTAACTGTCCATTGTTAGAAGTTTCAGCCTTAGATTGAGTTGTTGTATCTATGGCACCATGGCTTAGACAATGAGGCATAAACAACTATAAGAAATTAATTATTTCTTCTACCACTATGTGATGTGAACAACAAGTTTTGCAAACAACTTAATTGAAGAGAGAGAAGAGATTACATGACCTTGACTACAATGTCCATTATATTGGTTCAATAGGCGCAATATAAAAACATGCACTTTCAAACAAAGTCCCTTTGTGCTGCATTTTGTATACCCCTTCATCATACATGGCAAGAAGATGGTGGTTTTGTTGATAGAAGTTGGTGAATTTAATGGAGATCAACATTGTGAATCATAAAAACTAACATATTTGTTACCAACAAACCACCGATCATCACATGTCTATTCATGTGAGCATTAAAAGATACCACCATAACTAAGGTACATCAAATTAAACATCTAAGACAATAAGACTAACAAAGAGACTAGATAGGGTCGGAGATCGTAATAAAGGAATAAAAACAATGATAAGGCGGGAAATGACATGGCAATAACGGTAGCCTTAGTAACGGACAACTCTATGTTGTCTTGCGCGGTAAAGATTTGGTCTCGATTGATATCACCAAATATGGAATCAAAGAATAGTAACGGAAAAGCATAGAATCTAATAGGTTCATTATCACTGAGTGCTTTTGATATTCTTCATCAACAAACAAAACTAAAAAAAAAATCAAAGTGCGGCCTAAAAGGAGAGAGGTCATAGACCTAGAAGACGTGTTATCACCGACTAATTTTGGAATTCTTCTTCCACACACACACACAATTAAGAAACCGAAATATGTAAGAGAGTACGCGATGTGATGTGCCCTAGCTGATGATGGATCTCAATCGTTCTAAAGATAAATTTTGTAGTCATTTTAAACATAACTCTTATAATGCTAAAAGCTGAAAGAGAGAAACTCCTCTATGGATTTAGCTAATTGAGTTCTCTTGAGAGCCTTCACCATGTCTTTTTTTTTACAACAAGCCTTCACCATGTTTAAAGTGGCTTTTCAACCTCTGATGAGGTGGTTGATGAACTTTGCAGAAAATTACGAGCAATGCCACTGGCGGTGCCTTGAGAGGCATGACAGGTGTCTGCCTTCCACGGTTCCACTTCCCGCAGGCCTAATCGAACGATCCGAGCCGTCCATCAGTGATCGACGGTCAGGCTTAGGCTCCTAGTCCTATCTCCAATTTTCAGTTTCAGAAGGAAGGATATGCCCCACACGTCATTGCAGCCAAAAACCAAAGCCAGTGCAGACCAACGACTCGGCAGAAGTCAGAAGCGAGCGAGCGAGCTGCACGCGCGGCAGGCAGTCCCCCCCAGCCCACCACCACTTCCACTTCTCCCCGTGCGCGCGCGCGTGAGGCGCTGCTCCTTTTCTTTGCATGTGAAGGGAGGGGTGAGAGAGTGGGAGAAGGGGAGCAATGCCGATCGTGTCCGAGTGCGGGCGGCGGGGTGGCGGCGGCGGCGGCGGCAGCGGCAGCTCCAGCTTCGGCCGCCGGGGCAAGTGCTGCGCGGCGGCGGCAAGCGGCGGTTCGTCGTTGTCGTCGGCGCGGCGGGGAAGTGACAGCAGCAGGGCCCTCGGGGTGATGCAGTGCGGTGAGATGGAGAGCGATGAGGAGGTCCAGAGCTCGTACAAGGGACCCTTCTACACCATGGACGCGCTTCAGGACGCACTGCCAAACAAAAGGTCAGCCCAATCCGCCAAAGCTCGCGCCTTCGTCAATCTTGTTCCGTTGCGGCAATCCGTAGTCGTTCTGGAATCTGGATTCGATTTTATTTTGGATTTTGAGGTGGATTATGTTGGCCTTTGCCACTTCTTGCGTCATACGGTGCACTGCAGAATGCAGATAGAGGCCATGTACTCTTTCTCCCTTTTGAGTGTTATATGGAGTGATGTAGGAGTAAAAAATAGTTTGTTTTTTCGATTCTGTAGTATGCGTCTCTGTAGGGTGTCGATGGGTTTTGGTTGACTCGAACGTGCAGTGGAATTTGTTTTGGTTGTGAAATTTTGTGGCGTTTTGGGGGGTGTATCTGAAGCAATCTGTGGTCGAAGTGTCTGTCAAAAAAATCTGGGGATTTCTCAGTTGATCATCCCGTGCAAAGTGGAGGGGACACTCGGTCTGGATTCTTTTGGTGGCTGCAATATGCATCGTAGAGGAACTGCGACTCATGATTGTCTTAAAAGTTTATTTCTTGATCGTTCCGGTTGGTAGGTACTACGGTACAGAGGCTGGACAAGGACAGTAGTGGATTTAGTATGTTTGTCTGGCTGCTGAATTGCATCTGACATAGGGGGGCCGCTTATGGAGTTCTCATTTCTTAGTATGCCTATGGGTGCCCATGCCAGTGCCATAAATATTTCAGACAATTTGTTGGGAAGATTGGAGTTTTGTTTAGAGCTGGTTATGGTTCTTCCATGTAAATTATGAGTAATCCCTTTTTTTTATGTGAAATGTTACCATTTTCACTGAAGCCTTGCTCTTGGGTCTGGCCCATGCCTTTTGCTTATGACAGTTTTGTTCCATTGTGGGTTTCCTTGCAAATCTTCACGGATATTTGTATGATTTTGTCACAGTTCATGTCAGCCTGAACATATGCAGATAAAAAAATTTCTGCAGACATACTTCAACCTTTGTGGTTTTGATTTATTAGTAGTATAGGATAGATATGTCAAGAACCCAAAGGTCTTGAGTTAATGTTCAATTATAATGAAGTTGGTTAGGATTTCTTAAGACTGACAGTAAAATGGATACTGAAGTTAAAAGGATTTTTACATTCCATTCTTGATACCTCAGCACTAGCTGGTCCCAGCTAATTTAGACAGTAGTAAGCAATAGTAACCTTTGAAACACTGCACACTCTTTTAAAACATTTGTCCAGGAGGTAATTATTTTTTAGAAGTAGCATATTTTTTATTGATTTATATTTGCACATACATAGAATTATATATTCATATTATAAGAAATTCATCATGTTATCTTAACTGAGTTTTTCATTTTAAAATTTGGCCAAGAGTGTACCTGATTGGCTTCTCATGTTCTCCACAGTAACAGAAAATTATGGCTGAGCTTTGGTTTCCGTATGCTGTGTGTTTCTTGAATCTTTATTCAGCATTTTCATGTACATGTGGTTTGATATGGTGCAGTTCTACCTATGTTTTCTCAGTATTGTCTCTGTAGTCTGCAGTAACTGGAGACACCTTCCACATGTCATAACAATGAGCTTCTTTGATCATTTTCGAGGATAACTGCAACTTGCACGCCTTCTTTGCAGTTTTGCTTTTAGTAGGCTGTTGTGTATGTTAAGAGTTCCATAGACAGGTCTTATGCAATGTCTATATATAGAGCAAAGTGAATTGTTATTCCTACTAAAAGCTGATGAGAAGGTTTGAAGCTTTTAGGGTTAATAGGATAAGATAATTGCCACTCAGCGGTATAAGTGACCCTGTAGCCTCTTGAATTGATGTGTGAAGCTAACTACCAAAAGTTGCAATGGTATTGAACGCTTGTTTGGTTATCAGTGATAACATTCTTTTCCCAAGTGTGTTATTAAACATAACTCTTTTTAACTTAGCATGTATTTAATAATGTGGGCACATGATCAAAGGGGCATAACTCACATGCATTTGTTAGCAAGCTTTCAGAGTACAATTTATATATGTTGTTAAGTATTCAGATACTTGTCTTATTTCTTGTCGCTACTTGTGCTCCTGCTATCTTTAAATATTTCATTCTCACAAACTGACTGAAAATTGTTTGTCTCTGTTCAGTGCTAGATCCTATATGGCTGTGTATTCAGATAGTTCAATGTATGTATACTTCAGTTGTTCTAACCAATTTGAATTCTTACTTATAATAGGAAAGGAGGATTCAAATTCTACAATGGCAAAACGAATACTGTGGTAGATGCTGCTCAACCGGCAAAAGGCAAAGGCATTGCTAATCCTGTGAACCCATCCCCTAAGAAGCGCAAGGGTTTTCTTCCATTCAGTTTCAGCTGGACCAAGCCTTGGAGCAAAGGGTCAAGGAGCAGGCGTGGTGCAACCAGCGGCTCAAAAAACTTCAGGAATAGTGCTGAAGGCAACAGTAGGGGTGGTAGCAATGAGCACCAGGCGGACAGCCAAGACCCTGCTCGCCACTGCCTGAGTCTGCATAGGAGGCCGAACACCCCTGCTGTCTCTGCTTCCCCACCTGGAGCTGGTGCCCTTCGGGCTCAGCGGATCTCAGTGCAGATGCGGTCGGTCTCAGTGGCTGGTGTGGAGGACGTGTCGGAGTCCACCGCCTCAGTGCAGAAGCGCAGGAAGAGCCTGCAGTATTGACAGTTTCGTCTGTCCAGTTACTCCACCCACTGGTGCCCGCTTTTAGACGGCGGAATCCAGTTGCCGGTGCTCCCAGATACAGCGCGATGGATGCTTTGTATTGTTAAGGTTGAAGCTGCAATTGTGCATAGGGGTGCTAAGTTTCTTACCCTTTATATGTTATACATATAAAAAATAATGGACTTATAATAGATATATGCTGAACTTGGGAAAGTGATGCGTGATCTTATAGCTAGATTAGAGTAGTACTTGCGTTGCTTGTTCTGATTGCCTTATCCGATGTTTATTCTTGGGGTAATGCTCCTGGAGGTTGGTTGATTCAACAGTATGCAGGAATTGCCGAGCTTGGTACATCCTGTTACTTTAGGGGGCAACCATTTAAGGTCTTGTTTGGGTATATATAGTCGGATTCGTTTCAATTCACATGTATTAGTATAGATTGGAGGTAAAATTTAGTTCAAGGTTTACTCCAATCCATCCCAACAAATGTGGATTGAGATGAATGCTATTTCGTCTTCACAAACCATCCTGAAGTTTCAACCTCTGATTCCCATAGAAGAAGAAAAAAACAGGTCAGACCCTGTCCAACTTAGAGCATCACGGGTAGACTAGTAGATTATTTATATTTGTGGTGTTAGGGTAATAATAATTCAGGCATTATTAGAAATCAAAGCGTGGAACTGCATCTGATTTTTCCACCATAAGGGTTTGGATGAGTTGGGCTTTAGTGTCGACGAAACTAGAGTAAATTAGAAGGTGTTCTTACTTAATTTATATGGGTGTATAGACATGTGACAGGAGGTGCATACATGATGAAAATTTAGAATCCCTATTTTAACATTATTTTAGGGTGTGCATTTGCATCCTCTAACCCAAATGTAGCTTCGCCCCCTCCCTAGGTGTCACATTTTATGATCGTCTCTAGTTCTAAGATAGTGGCTGCTGCTAGTTAGGATTTGACATAGGATGGCAAGTGTGACAAGGATGTTGGGATCTGTGGTTGTCACCCATCAAAAGAATATCAAAATGGTGATGGTTTGCAACACGCTACATTTAGGGTGAAAGCGGAGGTTTTCTTTCAAGGCTACTAAAATTAATTAGCATTGGAGTTGTGAAAGACAGTCGAGTCCACTGAGCACTAAAAAATATACAAAAGTGGCAGTTTTTTAAAGTCATTTTGACTCTTCTAGATGTGCGCACATAGCAAAAGGAACATACTTTGTTCAAATTAAATAAAAGCAAAATTAAAGCTGTGTACCAAAAAAAACGTTAGACAACTTATAATTTAGAGTGGCAATATTTAGGATGCAATAGGTATTTAGCTAGAGATGCTTAAACGCAAAGGTGTGTGATCTTATATAATTAGGTTGTATACTTGTATTCGCATGTGTATTTAAGTTGTTCCGTCCACTACAAAAATATACTACATGTATTTAAACTGTTGTACATTTGATGGCATGTTTTTTCCTTGAACTTGAAAGTCAAACATATCTTGACAATCTTTGGTACACAATGTGTCTCATCATTGAGCTATTGCTGCTTTAACCTAGACTAAGTTTATGGTCGTGTGTTGCGACAACTGAACAAAGGCTAAAGATTACACAAAAAAGTTTGAGAATACGTTAAACCCAATGGTCAATGACACGCTCATGTTACTGAAAGAGATGCAAAACAACTACAAACAAAGCCCACCATACAACAGTATAGGCCTGAAATACGGAAATGATAGATTTTGCGCGATTAAGTTACAAAAGATGAAAGCATTTCCATGCACCTATATTTTTAATATGGAACGGGATAGATGACTTAGGATATGCTTCAAACCATAGAAGTCGTGCTGCCAAAAAAAAAAGTATTTGTGTCCATGAGCAACCTAAGAGATTATTTGCCTTCAAAAAAAATCTAAGAGATTATATGCTCACGGTTCAAGAAAGCCAAATTTAGTGCTTGGCTTAATTCACATCGATCATCAAGTAAATTCCAACGGGTGGCTAAGGAAAAAACTGAAGACTGACATGCATGTCGCCATGTCCCATAATTTATCAGTAGACAGCAGGTGAATAATAGTTATTGAAAGAGATTTATGTTCAAAATGCAGTACTACTAAGTTACTTTTCCAATACCTTATTGTCTAAAATTTCCAAGGAGAATATTTGCTAAAATAAAACGTTAAACATGCCAATATCAGAGTTAAATCATATAGTATTATAAGTTTATTGTATGTTGGGAAAGTATCATGGGTATTTCCAGGTACTTTTATTTTTTAAATTTACTGGTCATTCTATTGAGAAAGATTATTTATAAAATTAAAAATTTATTCTTTAGGGTGTAATTGGCTATTTGCTCTCTCTCTCTCTCTCTCTCTCTCTCTCTCTCTACCTTGAATCGAACTGGGTGCAGAGATTTGTCTTTGTATAGCTAGTGATCGATAAAGGTATTCAAAATGCTCCTCAAGACCTGATGACCCGACACTGATATCTAATACTATAAAGCTTCTTGGTTTTCTTCATCACATGAAGCCTGTAAAGTTGGGTGTGTGGCCAGAAGGTGGACGCGATGCCAGCATGTGTACAGAATCCCTGTTTTGTTCGTGGAATGAGATAATCCATCGTCACCTCACTCTTTGGTTATTTTTTTTTGCTTGCAAAATAGAATGATTTGATCTATCGTCATTTTATTCCTCACAAGATAATAAGCAGTGCTAGTACAAGGAATGAAATCATTCTATATTAAATTTGAAGGATGGGCTCATAATACATTACCTCGTCTATAATCGGTTGTGATTCTTAAACCAAATAATGGAGACCAAGCACTCAATTAGCTATTTGAGGGATTTCTTGCTTTTGGTATCGTTGTGCCTCGAACAACTCTTTCCACTATCAGAAGAAATGTCAACATTCTCGGTGTATTCAACAACATTGACTTAAACAACTCAGTAGCAATGAATTTGAAAATAGTGTTAGAGATAAGGTAAGTAGAACCCATTGAGTTAGCACTTAGGCTGAGTTAAGAAGTCTATGTAAGTTGTCTAGGTTTGACAACGCTCTTGTCTTCATTTAGCATGTTTTCTAGCTATTTGCACGGTTACAATTATCATAAATTCTTGTACAAGAATGAATGCCATGTATAAAATGTTTATAAGTATGTACTGTTAGCCTTGTAGGATCATGAGTTCTGGATCTAGGACACAAGAACATGAAGAACAAATGTTGAACATACCTTCATTCGGTGAGTTAGCCATAGGCTCGCTAAAGTTCACTGAACTCCTAGTGCCTGCTTGATGTAGGTGAGATATGTTTGATGTGGAGCTTAGAAGAGTGCCTTCCTAGTGCTTCAAAAGCTACCTAATCAGTGGGTAACCTTAAGATGGGTCGATAGATCCATGAAAGGGACATCTCCTTTTATAGTGCTATTGTACATTTGTACATTAGGGGACTCACACCGTTAGGTCCGTTGAGCATTCGGTTAGTTTTGGGCCCTTGATCAAGTTGCAAACCGCCTACTCTTGACTTCTACCTTGGTGTTTTGACACCTTAGTCGATAACCAATTTCTTCGTTGAGTGTTCACACTCAACTATGATCGACCCAACCAGCATTCTTTCCCTTGATCATAAAGTAACTATAAAGCCGCAGAGCAACTATAAAGCTTTTTTCCTTCCCTAGCTGAGGCAGAGCCTTGCTCGGAGCAACTATAAAGCTCTTCCTCCTTTCTCCTCCTTTCCCTAGCTGAGGCAGAGCCTCAATAGTCATGCTCAAGCTGTTTTCCTCTTTTCTCCTCTTTTCCTCTTCCCTGTTTTTTTTTTCGTAGTTTGTTAGATTATAGTAAGGGCCCAAGATTCGTAATGTTAACTGTTGTTTTAGTTTTTCCTATAATTTGAGACGAGGGAGCAGAAAGGAGACATTAGGGACGACGGTCGACGGGACCGCGCCGACAAGAAGTCACGACGAGGGCAGCACACGCCAAACGGCGGCCGATCCTCGAGCCCAGGTCACCGAGTCCTGCAGGCAGCGGCGCAGCGCAGACTCGAGTCGGCGGGAGAATCGACGAGCGGCGGTAGTGAAACCTGGCGGGACAAACCGGCGTAATGGGTGTGGAGTCTACGAAAAAAAAAAACGCGGCAAAAAAAGAAGTCGGCAGATCCAATCTGAGACGAGTCTGAATAGTCGATGTGGCAAACTGGCAACGCGCCTTGTTTGTGTTTGGTTGCAGGCACCAAAAGGAGCATGAATGGATGGAAGGGTTCTCCTGAACCAATTGATTCATTTTAGATGAGTTGGCTCAATTCACCTAACCAAATACAAAAAAACACCATCAATCTTAAATAATTCCATACATAAACTGGCCGGCGATGAAGCAAAGAACGACGAGGTGAGCAGCATAAATCTACTATGGCAGCGTATCATACCAATAGAATCAGTCATTTTCAGAAGCATGTACCAAAGAGCCAGATTAAATGTCTGCTACATCGATCTTGTTTGGCCTAAAATCATGAACTGAGGACTAGGCTTTGAAGTAAAGCAATTACTACTTCCTCTTCCTTCCTCGACCTGACCTTTTATGCTTGCCTCCAGAATCTGATGTGTTTGGCACTTCCGAGGTCGTCATGCTACTGTTTGGCACTTTCGAGGACGTCACGGTACCATCCTTCATACTATCACTATTCCTTACTTTCTCCATCAACTTGATTGACTCTTCGTAATCTCGTATCTGCACAAAATTAGAGTATGTTATCAAATGGCCCCTGTAGCACTGAAGCACCTTAAGGTTCTCTTAAGGTAAAGTTACCACCTCTTCGTCTAGTTTATGAATCTCCGTGTCCCTCGATGCCAATTCCTTCACCATACTGTTTGCACATGTTTACAAAATAAACAAGAATAAAAAACTTGAGCTAAAGTAGGAATAAAACAGTAACCTTTACTAAACTCCACTTCAAAATATATAAAAGTTCACTAACTGATTGCAAATAAAGAGAAGTCTTTTCCATAATGCTATTTTCATTCTAATACATCGACTCTTTGCAGCAAGTATTAAACATACCTTTTCTCTATTTGAGCTACTAGCTATTCATGTAGTTCTTTTGAGTGTACAAGTTTCTTGTGTACCTACAGAGAAGAATATTACAGTTAAACCATCACAAACAGTCGTGCATCAAATTATCATTCCTTAGGGTGCACAAGTTAAATTGCTTACAGCTGCAGCTTTGTCTTTATCTGCAACAGTATTTTTCAGCTGAAGCTGGAGTTCTTGACGCCGACCATTTACAGCTTTATTAACAGCTTCAGAAATACTCAGTTCTCTTCCTCCCTTAGCCTCAGTCAACACAGTCTTGTAATACTGTACGAATGAATAAACATATAGGTACATAATAATGTGTCAGATACAAACTACAATTTGAACTGACTTAAATACTTTATGACCAATAGCGACATCATGGTAGGTGGCATACACCTGTCTCTGAGCTTCAAATGCCCTGGAGAAGTGGAAGTTTGGTTCTTCGATGGCCTATTGAGAGGAGATGGGATACAAAATGTAAGGAACAAGGTTACCATCAAGTGGCCAGGAAATATAAATCAACTGAACTTGAGATTCTTACCTTTTCAACTTCAATCCTCAACAGATCTCCCAAACCAGATTCAGTAGCATGTTCTAGGTTACCATCACAAATTTTCCGAGTCTTCAGATCAAGTGTATAGGAATGCCCAGTTTCTTCTAGGTGACTCTTTTTGAGTGGCCTTCTCTATATCTAAAACAGGGAAATCAATAAAAGGGAAGTTGAGGGTTTATAGAAAGTAGTTAAATCTTCTTGCAGGCCAGACGTACCTTCCACATACAACAAATCCACAAACCATACAAATGGAGAGATCAGATTCATTCTTGCAGAGATAACAGGATTGCCCTTCTTGTTGCTTCTGGGAAAGACATACCTGAAATTATAGGAGCTATGAATAGGACTGCTCATGCACACACAAAAAGTTTTGAAATGTGGAAAAAATAAGGCAAAAGAACGCTCAATCTCCGTCGCTCTCTGTCAAGGCAGGTTCTTTGTTAGCGCTGTTACCATAGTGTCGTTGTGAAATGGCTGTTCTAGTATGCAGATGTGCACCATTTGACATGCAGTCATGCAGTAACCAAAAGGACGGCACTTTGGAAATTTATCCACGGGGGAGGTTCTTACTGCGAAGGGTGGCCCTGGTGCAAGCGGTAGAGCTTTACCACCTGTGACCAAGAGGTCCAGGGTTCAAGCCCCAGCCTCTGCACATTTGTGCAGGGATGGCTGTTGGCTATTTTCCCTTCCCCAGACCTCGCAGTGCGGGAGCCTACGGCACTGGGTACGCCCTGGGGAGGTTCTTACTGCACAAGACGAGTTGGCCTAGAGCAAAAAGGAGGAACACAGGTTAGAGTGATCACATGTTGCTTCATTTAGCCCAATGATGCCACCCAATCTCTCTGATAATTGATACAAAAAAGATGGCAGAATACAGAGAGATGTTAATCAAACAGTGCCTTATCATTTAACCTGAATGTATCAATCGATCAAAGCATCAAATCTCACCAACACAAACAGGACACGTTGGAAGTTCAGTGGCTGCATTTGGTGTTGACGAGGCAGTCTCGCTGGAAAACTCTAAAGCGGCCACAAATAACACATGGCACACCTCCCCCTATACCATATGCACATGAATGAGTATAGCGACTAACAAGGATAATTAATAGAAAATAAACCAAATACAAAGTTGATAAGCTTAACAACCCTGTCAGAGAAGGTCCATCCGTTCATATTCAGATAAAAGGCATCAGCACCCTTTTGATCCTTAAAGGTCAAAAGGGCACTATACCTGTCCTCCACCAAATCATTGCTGATAATATGTATGTCCGAGGTATGGTTCACGTGGTCATTACAGAATGTGATGAATTCCTCCGGCGAGTACGACTTGGGGATAGCTAGCACGAGGAGGACTTTGCCGCGCCATGGCTGCAAAAGAAAGGTGCAGGAATCCTAAATTTTTAACAAAGAATAACGTGCAAGATCCTTCAAAAGATTTCAATTTGAAAGGTGCAGGGATCCTAAATCGAATACATGTTCAAATCAGAATTCTGCATAGGATATACTTGGTTCACAGAAGAGAACAGAGACACTCCACAAGTTCCATAATTTTTTACCACATCCTAACGCGCAGTCATCCTTCCGAAAGACTAAAATTTGATTTCTTAACATCAAATACGTGTTCAAAACGGAAACCTGCATGAACTATACTCACGGGAGAGAAAAGAGAGAGTCCATCCGCAAGAAAAAAAATACCGCAAGTAGAGAGTTGGAAGCAGCAGTCCGTGTCCGGCCGAGGGCGTGAACCATGGCAGAGGCGTACTCTGAAGACGACTGGTAGATCTGCAAAGTGCTGTTGAGGAGTATGGTGTATAGCACCCTACGGCTTCCAGAGGGCGGGCCGGATCTCACACGGGCCAGCTCAACGGGTGCGACTGACGTGGACGAGGTGGAGGGTGGATGGTGACTGGAACTAGGAGAGATGGCATTCGCACCGTGGCCGCTCCCTTCGTCGGCGGCGACTGTGGCAGGAGCGGCGGAGGTCGCACCGCCGCCGCTCCCTTCGTCGGCGGCGACTGTGGCAGGGGCGGCGGAGGCCGCGGGGGAGGATTTGACTCGCACTCCAAACATTATGCGGGATGGATTTTTTTTTTTTCACTCTCCCCCAGGTTCACGGAAAACCTAACGGTAATAATGCTCCCTATCGCACGTCCGTCGACGGACAGCAACAGGCGCAACAGCAGCATCACGCGGACAGTTTCTTTCATGTTCAACATTTCTTCCTCCTGAGTGGATACAGGTTTTAGACTTAAAAAGCTCTGGAACGGAACGGACAGTCAAGTGCTAAATCGCGCACTCAGGTACTGCGGGATCGGAGAACGGGTGGTCGGAAGGTGGCACGGTTCCGACTGGGCCGGAAGCCAAGTCGCCTGCAGCCTGCTTTGTAGCAAGAAAAAGCACTGTGCAGCCCAGTTAAAAACTAGCCCACCTTAGCCACAAAAATACCCGCGCTGGCCCATCAACAGCAACTGGAAACAATCCGACGGATAGCTACGAGACTTAACGCCATAATCCCGACGCCGTCAAGCGGCACTGCGCCGCCGCCAACGCTGCGCAGGACGCCGACGAAGGGAAGCTTCGGCCTGTCGGGCTGACCCGCGGGCCACGAACCCGACGCTTGGGTCCCGGTCGGGCGTGGGGGCGCGGGCCAGCCGAAAGAACGCCTGGTTTTTTCTGGCCAACCCGGTCCAATCTTCTTATGTATAAGTGAACCCGGTTTAGTCCTCGCTGCGATTTCAAATTTTCGTATGGCTGCCCCGCGCAGTGGTCTCACCAGACACGCCTCGCCCAAACAGCAAATCGCGCCTCCCACTCTTTCACGAACAGAGTCATCTCCCTTCTCTGGCCACCGGAACAACCACGAGAGGAGCGAGAGAGAGGAGATGGCGGAGTTGACAAAGCGGGAGGCTGCGGAGCCGGCGATTCGTCAGCCGCCGCGGAAGAGAACGAGGCGCGCGATGCTGGGGAGCCCGGCCGCGGAGATGGGGATCGGGGCCCCGGCCGCGGAGCTAGGGATCGGGGACTCGGCCGCGGAGCTAGGGATCGGGGACCCGGCCACGGAGCTGGGCAGCAGCAGCACGGTCATCGAGTTTGATCCTTTCAGGTGCGTACTGCGCCCTTGCATTGCGTTTGGTGTGTGTGTGTTCGCGCGTATGGCGATTCGAATCGTTCGCTGTTTAATTAGTTTATCTTACGGACTGTGTTCAGAATTGGGTCCCGCATCAGATCAGTTCCAGCTCTCTGTTCAATTAGTTTATCCTACGACGCACTATGTTTTCTCGAATTTATTTCTTAATTTTGCTTGGGTTTGCAAATGTGACTATGTGAGTCTGTCCAAGTCAAAATAAGGGGGTTATTTGAATTTAATCTATCTGTTTGGTTGCATTTGTGCGTCAGTACGTTAAATTGTTCATGATTTTAAGCTTTGAATCTGGAAATAAGTAAACTGAATTTAGCACCTGATGATGCATTTTGATTCTCTACGGCTCCTATCGGGAAAATATGGAGTACAAAGTTTCAGTTCTTTCTGCTAAGTTTATCTTTCTGAATGAGAAACCGAACTTTGAATCCTGAACCCAAATTGCTCGATGCAGCCACGGTCCTGAAGTCTGGACGGAGGTGGCTAAGCACCTGTGCCCTCGCCTGCACAACCTGTCCGCCACCTGCCGCCGTTTGCACCGCCTGGTGGACGACGACAACATCTGGCGCCACGCCTTCTTCCGGGACCTGAATCTTCCCGACACTGATACCGACACCAACGCTGAGGGCCCGCCTCACCGCTCCTGGCACCTCCGTTACCTTGCGACGTTCGGTAAGCACCCAACAGCCACTGGAACGTGTGCTCTACCACTGACACTCGGCCCCGTCTACTGACACGTGTATTCTCCATCGCAGATAACTCCCACGCATACTGGTTACGCCCGAGCGATAAGCACATACGTAAGCGCAGCTTCATCACAGGCTATTTTTGCCATTGCTAATTTTACTGTTTTCGTTCAAATGTGATTGTTTGACTGACCGTGTGATATAGAGGGATACCGTATTGATGGATTGCTATTGGACTCCCCAGATCTCATTCTGACGGCAAAACTGCCGTTGCTGAAGATACCACAACAAGATTCTATAGACGAAACAGCATTAGTACTCGGTAACGTCCGACGAGGAGTCTGGATTGCCGGTACATGCTAAATTTCATATCATCTTGTCGTCCACTGATAACTAGTACAGACATTTGAGTCATCTTGTCGTCCACTGATAACTAGTACAGACATTTGACTGTGGTCTTTTCCTTTGTAATGTTGCAGACACACATCTGTTGAAATGCCCTTTATGCGACGTCTGCGATGGTGAGCTCTGATCGATGCAGGCAAGCACGTACTGTCACAGTAATATTAATTCCTAAATCCTAGGATTGGTGTCCGTGTTTTGACCCTCGAGGGGTTAACACCAACGAGTAATATTGTAATCGCGTGCTCCCTAATCCGGTGGGTGATGCAAGAAGGACACAATGATTTATCCTGGTTTGGGCAAAGAAGGCCCTACGTCCAGCGGGGGAGGATAGTTCGTGTTATCTTGCACCGAAGTGCTAGTACAGGGGAAAATACAAGCAGATGTGAGGAGTGTGAGGTGGAGCTTTGGCGGTCGGGCGCCTAGCTCTCGACCCTACACAAGCTCACGGTGTCGTTCTGTGATCTAAAGCCTTAGCTATGCTCTGGATCCTCTCGTTCGGGTCCGGTCCTCTGTTCTGCGTCCTGGCGCCTCCTTTTATAGATGAAGGAGGGGCACAGGGGTACATATGATTCGAGTTCGTATGGCGGATGATGTATGACGTTGAGGCCGATCACGTCGGTGCTGCTGTAGTGATGTACGTCGGTACGGGAGGCCCTGCAACCGTCGCGTCGGGAGTTGTTGAAGTTCCGCTCGAGGATTCGTTGATGAAGTCGAGGGGCGACGGTCGAGGGTCTTGGCTGGAGTCGAGGGGGGTCGTGCCGAGGAGGTCGAACCTCACCGGATAAGGCCGAATCCCGGAAAATGCGGGAAACGTGCTGGTTTATACGTCTCGAGGTGGTGCTGGACGTGGCACAGTGCTCGGTATGGTGCTACAGCGTGGTACGATCCACAGAATTCCGGGGCATGGGCGGTAAAAGCAGATTTGACCGCCACGCCTGCAACTATTACCGTAACTGTGGCCATA
This sequence comes from Bothriochloa decipiens, assembly GCA_023333625.1. NCBI lineage: Eukaryota > Viridiplantae > Streptophyta > Magnoliopsida > Poales > Poaceae > Bothriochloa > Bothriochloa decipiens. Next base: position 36,430,268 of record CM041638.1, read on the forward strand.
CGGTCATACAGAGGTAGGTAGATTGCATTAAATGCGCCTGGATTCGTACGGGAGAGTCGGTAGCCGAGGGGTGCACCGTCCTCGAGGACCGCCCATTCGTCCGGGCGAAGTTCCGTCCTCGAGGGTCGTCTCGTTCGCCGGGCGAAGTTCCGTCCTCGAGGGCCGGCTCGTTCGCCGGGCGAAGTTCCGTCCTCGAGGGGTCGCCCGAGTTGTATCCTCGCGTGTACAGTACTAGTCCGTTCGGTAACCTCTCAGGCAGGCTTTGGCTTTGGGCCGTTGTCGTCCGTTCGTGGGTCAGTCCGATACGTCTCGGCCTGCGGGCCTTCGTACGTTAGCGCGGGGGATTTATTAGAGGGTTAGTGTTGCTGATTTTACGGGGTTTAGTTCGATAAATCAGGGGTTTGGGGTACCCGTTTTCAGGGCATCGACAATTGGTTTCAGGGAGGGTTCCTGTTATGGATGCAAGACATTGCGATCTATTCTTTGAGAAGCCATATCGGGATTGTTCATGGGAGCACAAGGATCTTGGCCAGGTTGAGCAGCAGGTGGCTATCGCCTCTTGCGCCATGTTCAACGCCAAGCGACTCTCCTCCTCATCTATAACCAGTATGTTTCACATCCATATGTATGATCACTCCAATGCATATTTTGTCATCGATTCAAGCATGCCACGGGAATAAATAATTGCATTGACACAGGTATCCGTAACATGGAGTCCTGGACAAAGGTCAGTGAGGATCTTGAGCTATGGAGCTATAGCAGCACTTACGCTGCTGCCATAAGCTCGAATCTCCAGAAAACCACAGGTACTGTACTGACTACGGATATGTCAGCTGAAGCAAAAGCGTTCCTTTTTTTTCCTAACAAAATAAGCAAAAGACGAGCATACTGACATATGTATTGTGACAGGGTTGATGTCTACCTTTGAGGAGATGCGAGATTCTGCCGGGCAGATTGTATCCATAAGGATTTCACAGCAGGTCCTCAAGTGATATGGTTTTGCTGTATTTTGAGATCTCCGGTTGTTAGCCTTATATTAAAGGACGGAGGGTGTGTTTTTCATTGGACTCATCAAGAACAGAAAAATGGAGTGTCCTAATTCAGCCATTGATAGCATTCTTTAGTACAGTTGTGCCAAAATGATGTAAAATTTATATTTCATAATTTCCCAACTGCATTAGCTGCACGTCCAAAATAAAGCTCTGGCGATCTTTTTATCAGCGCTTATTGCCCATTGCAATTTCCCTCGTTTCTTCTTTTTATAAGGCGCAAGTAGATATTCAACATAACTCCAGCACCTTCCTTCATCCACCACGCCCTTGATCAGAGCTTAAATACACTTAGGGTGTGTTTGTTTCAGCTTCAGAATCAGATGAATCAGTTGAATCAGGTGATAAATAGTGAGAGAGAAATAGTGAATAATCAGTAGAATCAGAGCGAGCTGAAGCTAAAACAAACGGACCCTTAATCTTGTTGATACGAATTTGAGAAGTCAAAAGCATATCCGCCACAATAGTACACGTACCAATTGATGACAGAGGCATCAGAGAGATCACGACGGTGATATATGTATATGCTATCATACAGTAATGAATACCTAGGTCCCTATCAGTCAAACGCCACTCACAATAAGTGCAGCTTGCAGTCTACCTACTTCCGCTTCCCATTTATCGTGACACGAAAAGCAGGTGCTGATTGATGATATTCAGGTGCTATCGGAAGTCAGAAGACTTGTGCCCCTTGTGTACCATTTCAGAGATTGAGCATCATTGTCCGATCTTTCAAAGAGGATCACATAATTCTGCGTAACGGGCTATCAAGTCTGCCACCTGTTAGGAGAACAATGGACCAGTTAGCTAAAACCAGAAACTATACATATCTAATAAAGAACATTTCTACTTATCAAGTCAAAAAAAAATATAAAAAGATATAGCCAAGGCTATAATGATTTGTCTGGAGCTCCTAGATAATGTTTAATGAACATAAAAAAGGTACCATGCTAAAGGATAAATGTCAAAATAGATAGGTATTTAATGCAATTCAAACACCAAGATGATCCATTCAGCTGATAGTATGATCACACGATGCAGGCTTCATTGATTAGACATAATTAAGCAAGTTGTTATTAAAATTTACTTTGCACTGTAAACCATTGGTTGAATTAACAGAGAGTATCTGAAATGTCTTGCCGAATACAAGCAACATGAGGCCTGAGTATACCACACAAACTGGATCTTAAAATTACTATATGTTTAACCATACCAATACTGTGATCTTGGGAGGATCTGTGTGTGCAAGGTTTTAGGCCTGGTTTTTCCTTCAAAACTAGGCCAATTCTATTCTACTTAACTGAAAGGCAGAGCTCCTGCCATTACTTTTTAAAAAATAACCATACCAATACCAACCTTTGCTTTCCGTCTTTTAATCTCTTCATCTTTTGGATCCAAGGAAGCTTTCGCCCTGTAATAACATTAGCTCATCTGAGATGAAAACCCATACTAAGTATGTTATAGTTTTTAGGTTCTACATAGGTAACAAATACTATGTTCATCACTTGCAATTGCAACAGTGGGCAAAGAAAAGATCATAAAGAGAAATCAAAAGCAATAACAAAATCTTTTAGTTGCGAGCAAGTTAAGGTAGGTTATAAGAGACAATTCACCAAATGGTGGTCGGGGGGGGGGGCACTCTTGACATGACAATTGACAACATATGGAAGGTAAATCAAATAGTGGTACTGCCAAATTGTGTGTACAAGACAGTTTTTGCCAGAAATATTAGGAGCAGTGAGTACAAATGCAGCATATAAACACAATTATGTTTGTCCTGCTGATTCAAATTCTACCTCAAATGATGTCACAGTTGCATCAAACAACAGGCACTGTTAATGATTGATCATGTTCAGTTGACACAATGAAGAAACTACCTTGCTCTAGTATTTTGTAGATTTTCTTTCCAAATATCCTCGTCCTTCTGAAGGTTCTCATTAACCTGTGAAAAAAAAAATTATAACTTTACGAGTACAATGACAGGGCTACGTGACAAACCAAATTCTTAAACACTAAGATTCAAATTTAGCTTTAACATATTCAAGTGTTGAAGTGCTTACTGCATCAAAAAGAGCTTTTTCTTTTACAGCCTTCGCCAAATCTTCTTGTAACTTTCGGAGCTTCAAGCACACAGCTTTCTCAGTAGCAACTGAAATTTCTTTCTCATTTTCTTCTTTAACTTGTAGTAAAAGTGCCTCATTATACTACATTAGCACGGAACTAAATCAAAAATCACATGGCTTGATATGCAGTCTTACAAGTATCAGAGCATCATCTCGTAGCATATAATAAATATCATCCAAAGAAGCACATAAATGTATGTATGAACTTACATTTCTGTGATTTTCAAGCTGAGATTCAAGGAAATCCTTGTATTCTTTAACAATCTAAAGAAGGGAAAGTCAATGTTGTAATGCAACACATACAGAAGTTTATCAGGATGGTATTAGATAATAATAAAGACAATAAGTTGTTTACTTACAGCTTTCGGTAGATCTCCACTTGTTCCAGCATGGCAATTGTACTCAAGTTTTGCTTCTGTTTTTGACTGAACAAGCCGATGAACGTAGTTGTTTCCAGCATAGTTCCAGACTTTCTGTGTCTCTAATTCAAGTGCATAGCAATGTTGAGTTTCTTTCCAGTGTTGAATAGCATGACAGTCTTTGTGCCTGTGACTGTGAGTATCCTCAGGAATCAAATTAAATAAGTTATTTAGTAAAATTCCAATTTCCAGAAAGAACATGAAATACTTTACCTTCCACAACCAACATGGTCACAGATTAAACAGATCCATAGGTTCTCTGAAGTTCCACAAATAGAACACATGGATTGCTCTGGTAGCTGCAGAGAGTACCTACAACCCTGAGAGAAACTTTCAGTGTAAACACAAATTGAACATGGTGCCACTAAGCATAAACTAATGACATAATATATATTTTTCCACTAAAACCCAGGAAGTGAAAAAGATCAAATCCAGTTTATCCCTATTAATAATAAAAAAAAAGTTGATGTTATAAATCTGAGATACTGGTAACTTGGTGACAACAGATATTCTTGTTGCCACTGGTAGCATAGTTGAGTTTGATATTTCCATTTTGATTTTGAATACGGAAGTGAACAAGATTCAATCAGCATGATACTGCAGTTAGTAATCTAATATAAAATAAAATAGATACTGGCAACTTGGTGACAACAGATATTCTGGTAGACACTGACAGTATAGTTGAACTTTGTATTTTCATTTGGATTTTGAATAGGGAAGTAAAAAAGATTCAATCTGAATGATGCTGCAGTTAGTAATCTAATATAAAATAAAATAAATTGACTATGTACAGCATCTTAATCTCTTACAGGGCATGAGGAGTCTGTCCGCTTTAAAGTACATGAACAGTGGAGAGAATGGTTGCAGATTGTAATGAGAATGCCACCAGGATCTTTGTCAAATTGTCCTATTTAAAAACAGAAGCAAATAGATGCTCTGATCATCATAAACTTCAAAGATCGTGCTGTTTGGGCTCATATATGCTAGAAAACTGATAAAATGCATCACACCAAGCTTCTATATGAAGTGAACATAAAAAGAATAATGGATAATCTTATGAAGTTGCATGCACAGCCAAAGCAACGAAATAAGGAAATCTCAAAAATGAAAAAGAAACCTCCTTAGCCTCCTACATTATAGCAAGTCCAGTTTAAAAGATGATACGTGCAAAAATTGGAATATAAGCAACATTCTATTATCAATTAATAAATATAGCCAATTGGCAAAGATAGGCTACAAAACGCAACACATCTGCCATGAATCAACTAGAACCAGGTTTCAAATTCAACAGCCACATCATCCACCACAAACTTTAAATACGGCCAAGCTTTTAAATGGAATAAAGAGATAGCAAATGACTTGTATCAAAATATGTTTTCACATAGCCGAGTCTGCATCTAACTCCTCCTAGATCCCAGATATTCTACTCCTCCTAGATCCCAGATATTCTTAAGCCTGTTCAGTTGGAAGGGATTTGGAGGGGTTGGAGGGAATTGGGAGGGATTAAATTTCCAACATGTCAAAAAAAAAAAAAAACTCAATTCCCTCCAATCCCCTCAATCCCCTTGGGGATTGAATTAACCAAACAAGGCCTAAGTTGGAAAGCAAATCTTTGTACGAATGTTGAGATCATCAATGGAACAGAACACTGTAATGTTTGAAATTTTTCTAGAATTACTCGTGAGTCGAGACAGATAGACTTACCGAGACATACTGGACATGAATTTTGCAGGGCTGAGCACATAATTGAACTATGGGCATGTTGGGTCAATTGAGTGTATTGCACGTCCTCCACGTAACGGACACAGCAAACATGCCCCTGCACCACATCAAACACCAATCAATGATCTTCTTAGCATTTATCACAGTATCAGCGGAAAAAACATACTATACAAAGTTCTACATAATTAAAACAAACTAGCACCTCTGGTGAAGAGAACTGCTTCCCATTGAAGTGCTTGTAGAAGTTGTCTCTGGACATCTGGTTATCAAAATCAACAAGAACGCTGTAACGGTCATATACCCCATCAGTCCTGCAACAACATCAAAGTAGGACATTTCTTAACGCCTGTTTGGAGGTTAAGTTGCATCAAATTGGCACATTGATTCTAACTACTGAAGCACGCGACGGTATATAGTGTAAGCAAAGCATAGTAGTAATCAGCAAAGGCACCTGACAAAACGCATTTCCACCGCTCGGTGGACGAAGTCGCCGCAGAATCGGCAGAAGTCGGCGTAGGTGACGTGGTTGGGGACGTCTAGCACGCACACCCGCGGCTTCTTCCCCACCTACACAAGCACACACGCAACGCAAGCCAATTGTAGAGGTCAGACCATTAAACCCCCTATCCAGTATCCACCGGAAACCCTACAAGGCGTGGCCTACCGGGAGTGGGAACGAGGAGCCGGCGGGCGGGTCGGGGTGGAAGACGACCATGACCCGTGTCTCCTCAATGCGGGGGTTCCCCGAGGCGAAGACCCTAACAAGCGAGTCATCGGCGGAGAAGGGCGCGGCGGGAGGGGGGGCGGCGGGCTCGCCAGCGGTCGCCATGGGTCGGAAGGGAGGGGACAGCTAGATCGTCGTTCCTCTCTTCTCCCCTTTCTAGGTTTGTTTCGGATTGGGTCAGTTGTTGTAACGGGTTCGATTTTATTTGGTTGTGTGCCCGTTAAAGAATCTGACAGATTCACGTTAACAAATCTGTTGCCTTTTTGCCTTTTTGTATTTGTTACTGTAAAAATCTGACAGATGCCTTTTTACAAAATCTGTTGACTTGTTATATAAAGGGCTCATAAATATTTCTCAATAATTACCTGATTGATCAAATATCCCTTTCATGATTAAGGAGAGTTTTTTTAGGTCTGTTTAGTTTCCATATAAAAATTTAGCTGAACTTTAGTCACCTCTATTTGGTTCTAGTGATTAAGGCTTTGTTTGGTTCCCAATGACTAAGGAAAAAATCTACTTAACCCCCTGACCTATTGGCCTGTGTCTAACCTTCACCCTGAGCTACGAAACCCGTTTTTTACACATTAAACTTTCACAAACGGTGCAAAGAAACCCTGGGTGGTTTGAGAGGGTTGTTTTGCCTACGTGGCAGCCAGCGTGGAAGCGGTCTGACATGGTGGCGCAAGGACTGCTTGCCAGGTCTGATGAATGGGCAAAGAGAGCCACCACGGCCTGCTCTGCGCTGCCGACGCCCGCCGCGTCCTCCACTCCGGCCGCCTCCCATTCTTCGTCCTCTCCCCATGCCCGCAGCGCGAGCTTCTTGCCGCCCTCGATTTCCTATTCCTTGTCGCCGCGCTCACCATCGCACCCTGCGGCCGCCACCTCTCCCCCCGGTGCAACGACGACGATGGTCTGGAGCTCGGCTTCAGCCTCAACCACCGCGCACGGGAGCTCCTCTGAGCCAAACCGGCCACCACCACCGGCAGGCGCCGCCCTCGTTCTTCTACTCCTCGTGCTCCTGCGCCGCAGCGGGAGGATCGCGGGGCTGGTCCGGACTGCGCGTTCCTCGCCGCGCATGCCGTCGCGCACCTCGCGGCTGACTCCGCATTCCTGCTCCGTGCTCGCTTTCGCGGCCGGGATGGTTGATGAGACCGGGACGACTCGTCCTAGCTCCTGACCGAGAGACAAGACGACAGTGAGATCCCGCGCGCAAGCTCGCCTATAGCCCGCAAGAACTGTGCCATCCCCGCGCCATCAGCGACGACGTGGTTCGACGTCTCCTCGACAACGAACCCGCTACAGGCAAACTCCATGACTTGCACAAGGAGCAAGAGGTCCGCGTCACGACAGAGCAAGCAGGAGTTGGAGACGGTGTGCTGTGCTGCTACTGCCCCGCTGCTGCCTGTTTGTCGCTCGAATTGGAAATCTGGGTGCTCTCTCAAGCTCTCCATCTCTCGTTCACTCTGTTTGTCACTTCCATGGAGAGCAGCCGCCGCCGGCCAAATTCGCGAGCTCCAACCGCACCATCCCCAAATTAGTCGCAATCGTAGCTTCACCATGATCCATGAGCCTCTCTACATCCCAGGCATGCTCTCTATGTTCGGTACGCAGCCGTGCTTCCCGACCGGCCGTCCGCGACACCACAATCGTTGCCGCCTCCCTGTAGATGCGGAACGGCGCGGGCGTGCGCATACATCCGCAGCCTGGAGATGCGGGACGGCGTTGGGTAGGCCATGAAGGTGATGTTGGCGCTGCTTAAGGTCGCGTCCGGTGGAGCGTGACCGCGCTCGCCCGAGAGGCCGGAGCGTGGCCGCACCCGCCCGCGAGGCCGCCCCACCAGAGCGTGGCCGCACCTGCCCGCGAGGTCGCACCTGCCCGGGAGGTCACACCCATCGGAGCCGCATCCGCACAGCGAGGTCACGCCCGCCGGAGGACCGCCGTCACGCCGGCGCGCCAGCCGCGTCCGCCCCCACTCGACGACAAAGGCCAGGCATCCGTATCTGGGGGGCGAACAGGCATATGAGCCTTGCTGACAGGTGGGGCCCAACAGCTTTGCCCATTCAGCAGGCCTGGAAAGCAGCTCATGCGCCACCATGTCAAACCGCCTCCACGCTGTCTGCCACGTAGGCAAAACAACCCTCTCAAACCGCCCAGGGGTTTCTTTGCACCGTTTACGAAAGTTTAATGTGTAAAAAACCCGGTTTTATAGTTTAGAGTGGAAGTTAGACACAGGCCAATAGGTCAGGGGTTAAGTAGACTTTTTTCTCATGACTAATGTGATGTTTGCTCGTTCGTATCAGCGCTTACAGCTAGTCATTCGGTAGTATTTTTCTCTTACAATAAATCAGTATTAACCATAATCAGTCAGCTAGAAACGATCCAGCCAACAGGGCGGTAGTCACTTTAGGGACTAAACTTTCAAACAAGCTGACTAAAAGGTGACTAAAACATTTTTCCATTTGTCACTCAAGAGGTACTAAAAGGTGACTAAAACAATTTAGTCTATTAAACTTTAGGAGGAGGGAACCAAAAGGTTCTATAGGTGGCTAAAAGTCATTAAAGCAGTTCAACAAAGGCCAAACTATCCCTAAGGGCAGTTTCACTGGAGGTTTTATAGGAGTTTGATTCTCATTAAATGACATAACACCTCTGCAAATCCGCTTATGTGGCGAGGTATTAATGAAGAAAGAGAAGGAATGAGTTTCATGGCGATGAAACTGTCGGTGTTTCGACCCCGGAGGCCTAGCACCAACTAGTAAACTTGTGCTGCGTGCTCCCTAATCCAGATGGTGATGCAAGAAGAACACACGATTTTTATCCTGGTTCGGGCAGAAGAAGGCCATATGTCCAGCGGGGTGAGGATGTCTTGTATAATCTTGCACCGAAGTGTTTGTACAGGGGAGAATACAAGCAAGTGAACGAGTGAGCTAGACTTGAGCGTTTCGGGCTCTGTAGCTCTCTATTGACCTGTTCTACACTAGCCCGGCACCTCCTTTTATAGGCGAAGGAGGGGCACAGGGGTACATGGATCCTAGGGCGGACGTGGCTGCTGACGTCAAGGAGACGATGCCGATCATGTCGCGGTTGCTGTAGAGGCGTGCGCCGGGCGCGTCCGGTCCTGTAGCGACGTGCTTGGAGACGACGGCCATCCTTTCTGTGCGTGTGATAACGTTGCCGATGGCCGATGAAAGACCGGTGCCCATGCGCGGGCGTACGAATCCCTATAGCCGTCGTATCGGGAGTGGTTGGAGGGCTGACTGATGATGTTAAAGTCCTGCTCGAGGGTCCGTCGGGGGTAGTCGAGGGGGTCGAGGTCCAAGCGGATAAGACCAGGCCCCTGGAATTACGGTGTTCGCGTTGACGAACGCGTCTCGAGGGGGTGCCGATCAGGGCACAGTGCACGACGTGGTGATATAGTGCAGTACTATCCGCCGGTTTCCCGGGGATGGGTGGTAAAAGGTGGATTTGACTGGTGTACTGCCCACTGTTACCGTGGCTGTAGCCATGAGGTTAGGCGGGGGCAAGTGAACCGCATTAAATGCTCTGAGAGTCGTACAGGAAGTAGGTATTCGAGGGGGGTGATATACTCGGGAGCAGCCGTTCGTTTGGGAAGTTCCGTCACTCGAGGGGGAGCTCGTTCCCTCGAGCGGACCACCTCGAGTTGAAATAGACCTGTCGGGTGAATAGCAGTCTGGGCAGTCGAGACCTGTTCGTGGGCCGGCCTAGCGTAGCTGGTTTGCTTGGGCTTGATACTTTGTGTGCTTTTGTCTTGGGAGATAATGATGGTAGTTTGGACTTGTTGATGTCGGGTTGATCCTTCTTAATCGAGGGTTAAGGGTATCCCTTATTTAGGTACCCGATAGAAACTCTCTTGACATGATTACCAACTATCTATGAAACTTAGAATTAAATGCCTATGACACTCTAGAATAAAACTTAGCATTTTGAGTGGGTGTTTCATCAAAGTTCCATTCTATTCTACATGACACATCTTAGAAATAGCGTAATGAAACTCACCACTAAGACTGACATAATCAATGCACAAATCAAGGTAGGGATCGAAAATAATGACAACAGATTGACATTTCACCTCCGCATCGAAAGGCCCTTCGTAGACCAAAACTGAACCGTCACGAACCGTCTAGACTATCTGATGCTACAACTAGAGGTAACAAGTTTGAACTTGACAAGTATCTTAGTGAAGATATTAAACCTGAAGACAACAAGTTTGACATTCAAACATGGTGGAAGGTTAATTCATCAAGTTTCCTAGTATTAGCGCAATTGGCTCGTGATGTATTACCAATTCAAATCTCAATTGTCTCATCGAAGTCGGTATTTAGCACAACTGGTCACATACTTGATGATTTTAGGACCTCCCTCACTCCTTTCATAGTGGAAGCACTCGTCTGTACTCAAGATGGTGAACTAGAGAAAGAGAAGCACTAATTGTTTCATAATAGTTTCAGAGTTAATTGAAGAATATGCTTACGGGAAAGATAAACACAAGGCTGATTCACAATCACATGGTCGAAGCAAGGCAACAACCACCCCACCTGCATTCCCTAAATATGGTGAGTTCACTGTACTTCATCTTGCATTTTACTTTTCTAGCACCATGAAGGCATGAACTTACCGTATTTATGGAGTTATATAAACCTCAAGGCTGGACTAATGTTGTAGCATTTTCACTGTTATTCAATTTTTGTGAATGGCTATATGTCACTGTTATCCAATTTTTGGGATGGCTATATGTATCCTTGTGAATTTTCTTGCCCCCAAACTATACCTTAGCTTGTTATATCTTTCCAAAATATTCCAATTTTTGCATATATTCTCTCTTTGGTTGGTCCTTCATCTAATGGTTCAATGTGTTCGTGCTTGAATAGCTTGGCTGCCCTCTGCTGTTGCTGCTACCTTGGACGCCTGTTAGAGGGCAAACCGACGGATTCAACACAACTTCAAATGGAACTATTAGCTTATGGAGAGCTGGAACTGAACTGAGCGTTATTTTAGCTTTGTCCTGCATTATCGCCCTTTTTTCCGTGTCATGAGACTACTAGTACTCTGTCGATGTTGATTGGATCAGACTAGGCTGATGTGTTGAACTGTAAGCATCTTTGATGTGTTGATGAAGTGTTGGACGCCTGGACTGGTTGCAGATTTGCAGCTTTTATTTGTGAGATGCATGTCCTGAGTTATGCCTGTATATATTGTACATCGGTCTTTTTCAGGCCAACCGAAACCCAAAGACCAAACTGTCCTTTTCCCGGGTAACCAAGAAACCAAAGATCAAAGACCGAACAAAAACCGAAATAAAATACCAGATAACCTAAAATGAATTCTTAGGTAAAGACCGCAGGCCGAGTGACACCGAGCCTATGTTGCTGACGCTGAGCATGGGGAAGACAAGACCACGCAACCGGGCAACAGAGACCTGGGCGGCTGGGCACATGTCCGGCAACGCGTCGCCCGCATGAGCACGCTCTTGGCAGCGGAGAGCGACGGGCTACGGGCAGGTAGTCATGCGGCGGTGATCGAAGCAAAAGCACGAACCGAAATCAGAGTTAATGACCGAAATCAAAGTACTAAAATACCCTTATGTATAATTAATGGACCAATTAATCCTGCAGGGAGGTCCTCTTAAACATGGTAACAAACCTAATTATTTAAAGTTGAAAAATTAACTTCTTAGAAAACGAAGACTAGTATTATTTTGAGATGAGACTGAGGGATATGAAAATGTTGTGGGATGACGTGTGGGCTCAACCTTCAGTGCTCATCTGATTGCCATCTCCTTCTTGCCACGGATATGGTTTGCCGCGGGGTGGCCCACTGGCGACACGAAGCCGACAACTCACCTACAGAGCGTGGCGCGACGCAGTGAGCCAATGACCAAGCGCCGCTGCATTCCCACACCTCGCACCGCCGCCCTTTCTCGTCGGGCCTCAGCACCTCGCCGGTGCCCGCATACGCGCGCGAGGGACGGCAACTTAGCTCAGCCCCAGCTCGCAGATCCGGAGCGGACGAGACGTTGACCGCATCACCCATTGTCTTTCGCGGCTCCGTGGTAAAGGAGAATCCCCAACTTTACTCTTCTATTACCTTGCTACCAAGCTAGCCGCCAGCAGCTGATGTTGCCTCCTCTTGCCGCTGCTCACCTTCTAGATCAGCTGCTCTACTCCGCGAATGAGGTTCCCACGGGAGGCGACACCGTTTGTTTTGTACTAAGAACAAGCGTGGAAATGGTTGACGCTACAGCCAGTGAAAACAGGCCACGTGGACATGCACAAGTCGTTCCGGCGTGGAATCAGGCTAGGGGACACGTGTGAGACATGGATTGGACATCCGCATGGGAGCAGGTGCGGACGATCCGTATGTAATTCTTTTCCCGCTGTTGGGGGTCGGTTCCGTTCAGTTCATGCTATGGCTCTCCGAACCAGCCAGCGCCGCCCCCTGTCCTGCCCATCCTCCTCGCGCCGCCGCGCCTTCTCCCACGCTGCCCCGTCATGGCGTCGCGGCACATCGCCGCGGCTGGCCCCCTCCGCGGAGCAGCGATGGGCCCACTCCGGCGTGGCAGCCTGGACGCGAGCCGCTGCCGTGCGGCAGCGCACAGGCACGAGGATCAGACCTGGTACAGCCGCGCCCCTCCCCGCTCGGTGGTTCTGCAGACACAATTTCCAATCCAATTTTGCTATATATGTTGATTCCGTTCATGTTGATCTGTATATCAGGTTAATGATATTTCATATGCAACACAATTTCCAATCCAATTTTGCTATGAAGTATGTTTGATTCCGTTCATGTTGCTCCGTACACCAGTTTTACATCTTGGCCTTATGCACATAATGTTAAATATGTTGACATGTTCCAGGCTGCAGGTTATCTTTTGCACTTGCTTGCTTTTCTGAAACTGGTATTGTCATGACACTGATTTCTTTTGCCGTTGATGTTGATGAAATGTTGTTTCATACTGATTCAGCAGCCAGCCATGATTTTGAGGCGATATGCTGTTTAGGACGCATCCTTTTTTTAGGCTTCCATTATTATCGTATATAGGTTCAAAAGCTGTTCAGTTATCCTACTGGCATTTTTCCCATTACTTTGATGTTAGGAACTCTTCTTGACAGCGTGTCTTCTTAGGTTTGGATAAGAGGCTACCTCAAACAAAGCATTTACAGGACTGACAATAAGAAAAAGAGGTAAATTGGCAGCATGTGGTACATTATTTCCAGCCAAACCTTTTCATCACTTTCTGTAACATGCCTCCTCCGCTTCTTAATCAGAAAAAAAATCAGCTTCTATGTTGCTCACATTTCCAGGAACAAAAATGTAGGTTTACACAGATGGAGCGGTCAGTTTCAGTGCTCTGTAAAACTGATCAGCAGTGAGAAAAAAGCCCACCAGGTTCCTCCGCAATTACCTTAAACATTATTCTACATAATTTTGATAATCCTTTGCTTCCATGCACAACCATATAGACATCTATATTTCTGTCTTAGTTATAGTGGTACCTGCTAGTACGAATTCCAATTCTTCGATTTTTAACCGTTGGAAACGGTTCTCTTAGTCATGCCCAGTGCACTGTACATCACGTAGTTATAGTGGGACCTTAAAGTGACAATTATATGGACAAGAGGACTAGATATACTTAAACTTGATATGTGAATAAATCCATGCTGCCAAGTGCCAAATATTTCTTTTTATGAGGAAAAGTTGCAAGGAGATCCCAATTCTTTTGAATTGTAAGGTGAAGTACCACAGCAGACACAATGTGCTTTTCTTTTGCTTGCAGAAAACACCTTACTTCTTGATTAGACCATGTCTCAGAAGCCTATTTGCTGTGTCCCTTAAAGGATATTTGTTTGCTCTCTTCATGCACTTTGACTTCCTTGTTTGTGATCTGCCATCTCATAACTTTTTCCATCTCCAAATTTTGATTTAGGGCCTCTTTCAAATTCCCTGGAGGTTCAGAGATAAAGACCACCAGATCAACGATTCTGAATGAACTTGTTAGAAATTTTCAGACATGACAAGCTCGAATACTTATTGAGTTATTGGGCGTGTCTTCTACTGCTATGTGTTTCTTAGATGGGACCGTATATATGATAATATGAAGTACAAGGATCAAAGCAGCCTATCAAATCAAGGATCTTATAGGTAGGATGTCCCTTGCAGAAAACAAATTGGCCAAATGACACAGATAGAACGGCAGGTTGCATCTGTAGGTATCATGAAAAGGTACTTCATAGGTAAATTCTATATAAGCTTGTGTAAGCGTACATGATATTATAGGGGTGATTGGAAATGTTTTCTGTCTTGCATATAATTTTCATTTGGGGAGATAAATACAAATGAACCTGTAGCACTCTGCACTCCACAGCTCTAGCTCCTTTGTGACAATGTGATATCTAAGTCTCTGAGTATGCAACTTCTATTGTCAAAGTTCTGTGCTGTTTGTTAGGTTGCATCTTATAGTGTGGTAGTGTTCCTGCTCCCCAAGCCAGTCAATCAATTTGGGTGCACATGGTAAATTAATTCTGGAAAGGCAACATGCTTAGGAATTCGTATGATTTATGGGATTGACGCTGTTCACTGTAATAACAATGTCTACAATGCCACCTTATCCCCTCAAAATATCAGGCTTGGAGCTACAAGGTGCATCTTTTGATAATTTGTGTGCTATTTGTTTGCAATATGACAAGCATCCTATATATATATATATATAGGGATGCGCTAATTAGTCCTCAGGGGACTGATTATTAATCAGTCCCCGAGCCCCTCGCGCCCGCGACACAGGCTCCCGCCCGCAATCCCGCGCCCGGCCCCCGGACGTCCCCGCCGGACTCCAATCCCGCGCTGACTGTCGTTCCCTGCCAAGACCGCTGGCGCGACAACCGTCGCTGACCCCGCCCGACTCCAATGCCCCTAGCGCCCACGACGCAACCGCGCTCCAGTCGAGAAAGCCGAGCAGGCTTAAGGAAGGCGGTTTCGCCGCCGGGAGCTCTCCTACTCGCCGCCCGATCAGCGCTTTGCCGCCGGGGCGGCTTCCCGTCGCGGCCTCCTGACGGAGATCCCTGAGCACCCAGCGTGCCATCCCGCCGTCAAGTCCTCCCGTCGCGGCCTCTGGCTGGTGCTCGGCGCCTCCTCTAGCGCCGGGATTGCGCTCTCAACCGACGGGGCGGGCACAGCTCACCGACGCGGCCTCTCGACGCAAATACCGGAGCGGCGAGCGCACGCGCATGACGGTGGGACCTCCCGGATCTAGTGGTAAGAAATGTAGAGGCGCACGATTCAGGTAAGCCTCTGCTCACTCGAGTGATCTGATTGTTGCTGGTACGTACTTGGTCGGAGATTAGTAGAAGAAGAACTGCTGTGGTTTGTAACTCTGCACTCTGCTATTTTTTGGTTTGCCAGTCAGCAGGCTGTTACTCAGAACAGCCATGATTAATAAGAGTAGCTATATATGGCGATACTCTCACATTGACATATGATTGTCGGTAGGCGGTAGCATTTGGTCAGAGATTAGTTGAAGAACATGACACTATGATTTGTAATCCCAACTCTGCACTCTGCTATTTTTCATTTGCTACTAGTGATCCTGCTATCTCCAGTGACATGCTATTCTATTAGTCAGGTTGATACTCGATCAGGCATGATTAATAAGAGCATCAATCATAGTTATTTCTTGTTATCTTTTGCTGTGTGGCATCAATAATAGAAAAATACAGTATTCTTGTTTTTATTTTGGCATGACACTTCTTTATGGCTATCCAGTATTCCTTATATGATTCTCTTAATGATTCTTTGAATGAATCAGCGTTCGCCACCGGTCAGCTGTCCCTGCGCCGAACAAACTGGTGTAAAGTTTCTTATCATAATGGGTTGCAAGAAGCAGCTGTTTGGGGAGGAAAGAAATTGTATTGGGGTTGTGCCTGATTCATCAGCAGCAGAGGCAACACACACAACTAAAGTGGCTGTGACAAATGGAAGATCAGGAGAAGGTGGCGTTAGCATACCTGAAGCTGCAACATCATCGAGGACACCATGCCGTAATGAGATGGGTATGGCTGGAATTTCTAAATCCGGAACATCATCAAGCAGATGCACGTTCTCTCCATTGGCAACACTGACAGCAAGCAAGATCGCTACTCCAGATGCCGAAGAGAAATACACCCATGTGAGTGGCTTCCTTGTGACATTTTAATATGATGTTCATACATTAGCATCGTTAAATATGAAATAAAATCAGGTCTGAAAATTATTGAATAGAGCTTAGGAGCATTTAGACTTGAGAATAATGATAACAAAGTGGTAAATGGCATAGGCAAGCTTAGAATATTAAGATTGACGAAGCAGTCATGTGTTGGCTTTATATTGGTATGAAAATGACTGTAACTCAAATTTGACAGAGATATTTTGATGACATAGGATATGTTTATGCATTGCCTCCTAGCAATTTAATATCTGTACCATCTAAGATCTTCTCATGATGTATTGTCGTCATCTGTGTGGCGTTAAATGTATGTGCAAAATGAAAATAACTAATGGAATATGACGAATGCAGGCAGAAGACATTGACCGTGGCCTCATCCATAGGCCTGGAATGTCATTCAGAAACAGAGATGCGGCAAGGGAGTTCTATAATGATTACGCAGAGAAGGTTGGTTTCGGTCTGAGCTATGGAAACATTAAAACATATTCATATATTATTCACTGCAATAAAGAGGGGACAAATGAGTACTATAAACAAGAAGAGGATATGCGTACACGGAACAATACGACCAAGAAGACACATTGCAAGGCCAAGATGAAGCTAAAAAGGATATATGATGATAACAAGAATGAAAAATCAGTCTTGATTGAGAAAATGGATCTTGTTCATAACCATCCATTTCTTAATAAGAAAGAAGAAACAGTAAATATACAATCACACAAGGAAATGGATCCTGTATTTGGTGAGATGGTTGATGGCCTCCAAGAGGCGGGTGTAACGCATCATGCTATACAGAACTATGCTAAAGACATGCATGGGGGAGGTGAACACGTTCCGATAACTATGAGAGATCTTGAGAACAGGTCAGTGGTTGACAATTGTTAATCCATTCGATAAGTAGGTACTATCGATTGGATACATCTAATAGTATAAAATGGATACATCTAATAGTATAAAATTTACAGGAAGGCAGCCAATGTGAGGGCAGAACATGATAATGACATTTCAAAGCTGTTGGAATTCTTTGAAGGCTGCAGGGCACAAAACCCGAAGTTTGAATGGTACGTCAAGGTCGATGAAGAAGGAAAAATTCATAGCTTATTCTGGAGTCATGCAAGCATGCAGGCTGAATACATAGATTTTGGAGATGTCATGACATTTGACACCACGCACAAGACTAATGTATATGACAAACCACTGGCTCTGTTTGTGGGCGCAAACCATCACCTTCAGAACACTTATTTTGGATGTGCGCGTTAGGAAATGAAACAAAAGAAACATTCCAGTGGGTATTCCAAGCTTTTAAGAAATGCATGGGAAAACAAAGGACTCAGTGTATACTCACAGGTGAATTATTTATTTTTTTTTAAAAAGTGGCATAAACCTTGCCAAGTTTGATGTAGTAATTCTTGCATTATTTCGAAAGTCCGAATACTTCTATGACCTGTTTTCTGAATCCTATGTAACCATCACTCGTAACAGAAAGTATGTAATTGTTTTATCATATACAATAGGAGCAGTGGAATTCAAATTGTATTAACCTATATTCCTTAGATCTCTTGTTAGTTGGTATGGTATAAATCTTTATTGGCTTTGTAGATTGACCAGCGAATTTAATAAAACTTGCATAATTGGACATATATTAGTCTAGCAAATGCTCTAGAGGTGATATTTGGTAGCTATCCATTGTACGCTGACATGCTTAGTTAACAATCCTCATCCTCGTATGTGTGGCAGATCAAGATTAGGCAATGGACGTGTCCATAGGGCTGGAATTCCCTGGTGTCATTCATAGGATATGTTGATGGCATGTGGTAAACAAGCATATACCGAACCTGAATGAGTTATACAAACTTTACGAGGAAAAAAATTCAAAGACAAATTCAAGTCGGTGCTGAACCACCCTCTGAACCCAGCAGAATTTGAGAGAGCATGGGAAGAACTAATAAAAGAGTTTGAGCTAGAAGAAAATCCCACTATGGAGAGCTTATACCGGCAACGAGCTACGTATGTCCCAGCTTTCTTTAAAGATGATTACTGTGGGATGATGACATCAACACAGCGAAGTGAGAGCAGTAATGCTTTGATGAAGAAGAATTATGTGGGGAAGAATACTTGTCTGCACAAGTTTGCAAAGCGTACTCTAGAATTCATGCAGACAAAGAAAAGGAAGGAGGGAACTGAAACATACCTCTCAACGGTTAAGTGGATTAAAACATTTGGTGTAGTGTATAAAGGGTAGTAAGACTATGCAAATACTTATGTTTTGTTTGTCTTGTATCTCGATGCAGAGCAGGACACTTACCAGGGGCAACTGGTCATTCAAGATTCAGCTGGGAAGGGTGTATACACGACCAGTGTTTAGAAACTTCGAATACAAAATGCTCAAAAGTGGTGCGTACATAATAGAGGCTAATCCAGAAGTAGGTGAACATTGTTTCAGGGTTTTCCACCGGAACAAAACAGAGGTGATAAGCTGGGGCCAACACAAGTTTAAAGTGAAGGCAGATAAAGACAAGGGAGTGGGAGCACACAGATATTGTGTACGTTCTGATAAAGGATTCATTTTATGCCACTGTGCATTTGAAAGGACTAAATGTTATTGTCAATGTAGGACTCTTTTGCGTGCACCTTGTGCGTGCCTTCGTACATGTCCAAGTTGAGAAGATTCCACATGACTACATTCCTAGGCGCTATACGAGGCTAGCTAGGAGCACGGTGGACTTTGATACAAACGACAAGCTACTCACCGGGGAGGACGGAAACACCCAAAGCTTTAGAGTAAAGAAACTAATACTGAAAGCTATGAAGGCGGTCAGATCTGGGAGCATGTCTAACACTGCTTATAGAAGATTGGTCGATGTCTTAGATGAAGTCACGGAGGAGATAGATAAAATCCCAAAAGACATTGGTCCTGAGGCAAGGAGGGGACAAGATCAAACGGCGGCAGAGGTAAAAAATTGGCAGTAAAACAGTAAGTATTTTAATGTTTATATAGAAAATATGGAGGTGTCTAAAATATATCTAGCATGTAGGAAAATACTGGAGATATCAGCAGTGATGAAATCAGTGAAGAAGGAAGGTGTGAGGAGAGAAGGATGACACAAGTATGATTTCATTTGATGAAGTAATGAGGAATGTGGGGTGCACAGTACTGAACCATATATGTTTTGTGGAATCGAATATTTAGAAGAATTGTGTGCAGGAAAAGGTAAGAGCAGGAAATGGAGATGAACATGTAGGATGTTCCAACCAAGGGAAGACGATAAAAGGAAAGGTAATGTGAGCAAAGACATGATAGTAGGGTGACAAATAGATTGCAAGCACAGGATGATTTAGTTTTTTCTTGATTATGAGGGCTACTGAATGAAGAAATGTGACAGGAATCTGAGTCCATGCGTGTGATTGATGGGAGGCATGTGCTGGTTTGCACTCAAAAAATAGTAAAGAAAAAGGCAGCAACAGCGGAAGAATTGGCACAAAATAGACAGGTAGATAAGCAAGCATGTAAATGCAGCGACGTTGGGCACTAGTTGATGTGTACATTTGTTCTTTCTGTAAAAGAAAATTTGAAAAGTACTGACAAATATGATTGTGTGTTTGAAGGAGGAAACTACATTGATAAGTTTGGCGCCTCCTGAAAAAGCAAAGCCTAAGGGTAGGAATAAGACAGACGCAGAGAAGGCACAAGTAACCCTTGGGGCACCGGGAGAGAAATTGGGGACAAGAAAGTGCAGTGCTTGTGGGCTGTACACGATGCATAATGCACGGACGTGCCTCACCAAGGAGCATAACCAAATTAGGCTAGAAGAAAAGAGGAGCAAGAAGAGAGGTAGGCCACCTGGCACAAAAAATAAGAAGGTCAGCTGGGAGCAGGATAGTGATCGCGATGAGGGGGAAGATAGAGTGAAGACACGCCAGAAGATGAACGCAGAAAACACGTATGCAGGTTGGGATAGTGACGGCGAGTATGAGAGTGAAGAGGTGGGGAGTGAGTAGTTGAAAGGAACACTAGCAATTTTCGATTAAATGAGTCTGGTATCTTGACATCATAACTTGTTATAGGACTGATATTCAATGTTGTTCTAAAGACCAGAGTAGTACTGCTAGAACTGGCAATCAGTTTAGGCACTATGGAGTGCCCCCTAAATGAAGGTTTCTGTACATTCAGATTCAGTCAAGCTGCATAAATATATAGTGAGCGGTATAGTGATTCACAACACTGACAGTCATGTTTCTGTTCTGTGTGTTAACCATAGTTGAAATGCGTTGGAACAAAGACTGTTCCTTTGCCTAACCAATTTTAGTTAAAAATGTGCTTCTATGCAGTTTGATGCACTTGTTGTGGCGTTGCCACTATCATCAGAATATGATCAAGTGAAAACAATCGAAGAGCTACAGGTACTGACAATCAGATTAATTTATCAAGCTTTTTTTTTTCAAGGATGGGCATCTGTCAAACTCCTAATTTAAATTGTATAAAATTCAACCGTTGGCATTATAAATGAATAGTCTGTGAACAATTTAGCCCAAAAAAACGTTACTATACATTATGACATTGAATCTGGAAGTGAATTGCCATTTATGACAGTTATCTGATAGCGTGAATGTGAAAGATAGATGGTGCACTACTATTTTTTAATGTCAGTAGAGCTATCATGGTCCACTAGTATTAGTTTTTTTCCAGAAATTATTTCAATTGAGAAGTGAAATATTACTTGGTGCTTCATCAACATGATTCTTTCCAAACAGTCTATGAACAATTTTGAGAAGTAGATCTCTAACACCATAATGTTGTGCTGCAGATTATGTTGTTCAAAGAGGATGACTGACCCCACTGATGGAAGTCTTGATATACAGCAAGTGGGAGAGCCCAACTAAATCCTATGTGTTTGTACATAGCACTGATGAAATACAGCCTAGATCGTTTGATGAAACTTCCAGAAGTGCGGAAACTAGATTTCTTTTTCTTGGCGTGCTCATTAAGTTGGCCTGAAAAGGTAGAGGTTGTGATATAAATATAAAATAATGTAAGAAAAACTCAGTACAACAGGTAACTATGCGGCAGCATTTGTATTGTTTGGTGAATAAGCACGGCAAGGAGTAATCTGGTATTGTGAATCCATGAGCTTCTCCTCCAACATCCAACTTTGTCAGTCCAGAAAG